>CM040981.1:13995637-14066361 GCA_022985145.1 Pangasius djambal | reverse complement strand
TCCAAAATTTGAGTATTTTTCTATGTTATGTTCATGTTTATGTTCATAAACTTTTTATTTAATAAAATATGTTTTCATAGTTTGTGTTGTCCCTTATTATCAATGCAAAATGATCACTAACTAAAGAGGATTTATGCTGATATTGCCCAAAAACCCTATTTTGTTCAGGCGTTTCCAAACTTTTGGAGGGCAGTGTATATACTTTTAGTGAGGCATCTATAGAGTTTCATGAGGCATTGATAACTGTTTTTCACCTGTGATTAACTAAGTATTAATAAGTAATCATACATATCTATGTTGCTGCTCTTATTCGTTCTGTCTGACTTATCATTGATCCCAGTAGGGCCTGATATCAGAGACAAAATAACATCCATTCATAGTCTTCTTTCTTTTCACACAAATTCGCCAGCTTGTCAAATAGTTCTTCCTCTCGGTTTGCCTGTTTGCCTTTAGGGATACCATGTTTTTCCCAGGCTGTCCTGCTGTGTTATAATGAATGAGGAACAAAATGGCCATCTTTCTAAATACAGTGTCAGGTTGTTATCCAAGTTAGCCACAGCCACCCAGAACGTCCCCTCCTTTTCTCTCAGTGGCCATTCATATGGATAGAATTAGACTGTGATCTCTGTAAAGCCCTTTGGTTTTCCCCCTCTTCAAAACGCCAGCACGGAGGGTAAGCCCAGTCTGTTCCATTCCACAAAAGGCCCATTTCCTTTATGCTTAAAGCCTCCACATGCGCATGACAAAGATACGCAGTGCTGCATTGCTTCATCAGAAGCCACTGCTGTGGCAAGCATTCCCTCAAATGAAGTGGTGACACCTCATTCTATTTATTACTCACTACAAGTCATCCAGGTCTCAGTCAAAATTCATAGGGATTGATTGATGAATAAGAGAGATTGGATTTTATACAAGCAATGTTTTAAGAAAAGCTGTAACTTTTCAGGAGTTGGTTTGTGTAAATTTATATTATTTTGCAATTATGAGACTATGGTGGCTGAGTACAATGTATCCATCACTTTTCTAGCAGCTGATTTAGTAGGAAGTCCAAACCAGATATCTGTAAAGCAAACAAAAAAATAAATAATAACATCAATACTTGGAAGGTTGGAAGAAATTAAATGGACAGGCCAACTTAAATAATTTTATGTACTTGAGTACATGACAATACACTGTAGTAACATAAATACATGGACATCATTGACACTTTGCTTTCCTCAGTTCTGTGAGACAAGACAGTCCCTCCCTTCTTTATGGGGCTCTTTGTGGCTAAAGAGTGAGGCAGCAGCCTTGTGCAAAACCCCCTACAGCTGGAGCTTTATTCAGTGGGCGTCCTGCTGGCCTGGAGGTGAGTGATGAGCCTACTCACAACTCTCACCTTGGTGAGAGGACAGGATGGGCTTAGCAGCTGGCCCACAGTTACATTCCCACCGGGAATTTTCCCCAAATTTTGTTTGGTGTAGGCCATGCATAATGGGATGACCAGGGGTCAAAACAGTCACCGGCTTACATATAGATATCTGACCATTTTACAAGGTTGATACCCAACCCCCTGTGTTTTCCTTTACCACTATATGATGGGTACATTTCCTTAGATAATTTTTAGCATCGATAAGTGTTTTATATATTATATAGCATATAAAGTTAAACTTGCTGGATGTGTTACGGTACTCTAGAGGGATTGATTGATTGATTGATTGATTGACTGACTGACTGATTTATTTGCAGAATTTGAACTCATGTTTAGTGAACTTTTAATAAAATACAACCCATGGTATAGGCCAGACGTCAAAAGGAAAGGCCAAGGCTAGTGATATTTTTGAGTTTCTGATGTGTCTGTTTCATGCAGATTAACCACTTTCTTTATTTCTAGCCACTGGAGGGGAGATAAAAGCATGTCAGCAGTAAACAACAGGAGAGGTATACTCAAAAATAGGCTCACTGTACCTGTATTGCTTTTCCCCTTTTTCTTTTTTTTTACCACCATTTTAATTCTGTTGGGATATTTAATTTCAACACTTTAAATTCATAGTAATATCAGTCACACTATAGATTTTCTTATTTCATAGCAAATGACAGTATTTAATAGATACACTAGGTGAAAAGTAACACATAGACACGTGCAGGTATGTGTAACACACACACACACACACACACACAGAGAGAGAGAGAGACAGGCAAACAGAAGCTCATGAGGAAATAGGCATGAACTGCCACCAGCAGAATCCGACAAATGAACATTTGCACTTGGAAGCACGATGTGAAAGGCATGAAGCACACGCTATGCAATTTTAAAAATGTCTTATTTATTATTTAAAAATATTGAGGTCAACCCACAATATTAAGGGTTTTTTTTAATCACAAATGTCTTCTGTGTTATTCAGTCACAATTTTTTATGTCTTTAATTTTGTTCTAAATGTAAAAAATAAAATGACAAAAATAATAAAATAAAAAAACGCCTTTTATTGGGATGCTTGCTTAAACTTTTGAGTGCATATATAATAACTAAATTCAATTACATAATACAGTTGCATGTTGTATTGTCAACAGCCATGATTTTGTTCAATAAAAAAAGAAAAATGTAACTATTTTACAACTTATCTACAAAATAAAAGAACTACTACTACTACTACTACTACTACTACTACTAATAATAATAATAATAAAGCAAGACCAACAGAAAAATATTCTGAAGTGGCTTTGCCATGACCCTCTCTGTCTCTAGGCCTGATTTAAAAAGGCAGTTTATGATATCTAGAACAGTTATAACAGATATGCCAGGAAGAATGGCATATCAGCCTAAGAGTTAAAAGAATGTGCAGGGGCTATTTAATCAATATCGCATGAGCAAGAGTGCTGTCATATTGAATATCAACACGGCTACAATTTGGCCATAGTTTCCTAAAAAAAACCACATCTGGATAGAGCATTGCATGTTCCCATGCAATACACAGACTGACTCTGTATTGCAGTCTCTAGTAAATTCTTCCAATTCTACTGCTAGAATTGGAATTTTATGTAGCAGAGGGATACAAACAGTTAAATGTACCAGTGCTGTTATACTAAATATCAGAACTCTTGGAATTCGACTTGACCAATCAAATTAGTGGACCAGAACTAACTGTTGTATAAACATGGGCTCAATATTACAACTTGGACAATCCAAAAGATGCTCAGAGGATATGAAAGATGATGGAAGCATGGGCAAGCAAGTTAATAAAGAGTATTTATATCACATTCAGAAAGGGAGTTACAAACATTTGAACTGCTATCATTTTGTTTACTTTCCATAAATTTTAAGATTTTAGCTCGAACCACATGCTTTAACAGACAGGGAGAAGCACACACTACTAATTGTGCATCTCATCTGCCTCACAGGTCATGTAGAAACTTTCTCATTTTGTGTAATTAGAATGCATTTTGACCTTCTTTCGTCTTTAAAGAAGAAAAACGATCTGCAATGAGATTAATCAAGTTATAAAGAAGGTGGTAAACTGTGCTTTACAATGGCAATCCACTATCATAGGCCCTATCACTATCATGTTCAGACTTGGTAATAACATCCCGAGTCATACAATCACAAGTGGACAAGACAGAAAACCACTCACATGTGGTATTTTCAATTGTCTTGAATGCGCCTTCAGTGACTGCATACTGTCAGTAGCAGGGTTGCCAAATCTGCCACTGCAGACCTGATATTACAAAACCAAAAAAACAAAAATACTAGCCATTATCTAGCTGTCAGATGCAATTTCCTAAATAAACCATTAGGCACTCAGATCGGTGACTTATACTGTTACCTGGCCTCACTGCAGTCTGTACAGAATTTGCTCATCTACTGACACTGCATGTGCTTTCAACAGTAACTGAAAACGAAAGAAAACCAAAGTAGTTCGAGGCTGGTTTTATACTTTGTGGACACAGATATGCAGATGCAGAATTGTAAACAGGCTCTCTACAAATATCTGAAACTGAGAAGCTAGAGGAGTTTGTCCCTATGTAATAAGTGATTTTTTTAATCATACAGGAACACTGAATGGTGTTATTTAAACCTGGTTTTAAAGTAGTGCAATTTTTTCAACAAAACACTGGCTTCACAATTATCAGCACCCTTAAAATTAATATTTTATGTTGCCTGCCCTGAGGAGAGTAACACAGAGTCGCTTCCTGTAATGTTTAGCAAGGTTGGAGACACTTGTTGAGGGATTTTGGTTCACTCCATGCAGAATATTTTAAGCTACTTTATATTCTTAGGTTTGTGAATGTGGATTTCCTTCTTCAGTTCTTCAGACCACAATGCTCCAGTAGGTTTTAAATCTGGAGGCTGCCGTGGTCATTGCAAAAACTGATTTTTTCCCGTTTCTTTAACCATTTTGTGTTAATTAGGAAGTATGTTTGGATCATTATCTTGTTTAAAGCCCTATCTATGACCAAGTCTGTACCTCCTGGCAGGGGAAACCAGGATTTGGGATGAAATATCCTGCTACTTAGTAGAATTCATAATGTCATCTTTACAAGAACCACTGAACCACTAGCCACAAAATAACCCCAAAGTATCAATTATCCACTGCCATACTTTACAGTGGGTATTAGAGAATGATTTTAGAACAAAGATAAATAGCTTCTCCTATTGCTTGTGTAGAAACTTTTAATTGTGTGCAATATTTAATTTATACAAACATTTTTGCCAATAAGTGCCAATAATTCTGGATGGCACTAAATGTTCTCTCTGCACTTTAGGGGATGGGTCGCAAGAGTGTGTGTGTGTGTGTGTGTGTGTGTGTGTGTGTGTGTGTGTGTGTGTGTGTGTGTGGAGGTGGGGTAAGGCATGTGACTTGGTAATAAGGTGGGTAAAAGGGAGGGTCAACATTAGCAATTACATGAATAAAGCTGTCCATATGCTAATAATGGACAGCAAAAGCAGAGACAGCGACCTGGCACAGCCTAATTTTGCGATGGAGCAATCATTTGAAGTGGAAAACTTCATTCCACTTCTCTCTTGCCCTTTTGTGGTGATGATAATAATGAGCTGGATGAGCAAACAGTCAGCTCAGAGCCTTATCAATTTTGGCCTCTGGCTGAGGGAGCACATGTAGCTCCAAGAGATTTATATGGGGATAAGTGTCCTAAGATTAAATGTCTATAGAGTAATGGCATAGATAGCTACATCTTTTTGCTCAGTAGCAGTGTAACATTGATATGTAGCTATAGCACTATTAACACTATTAACCTTGATGACTATCAAAATATTCCTGTCCCAACTTAAAATTCATTAGTATTCATAACACCACAAATTCAACCACACAATTGTCACATTGCGCCCACCACACAGGGGTCTATGGGGTTGTATAAACTTGTCACCAAGGGAAAATGTCTGGTGCAGGGAAGGGCAGTAGGTCTATTCATCTAGCAAGATTCCATGGAATGAAAATGGATGGACGCTATTCCCTTCCGATCTGTTTATAAATTCATTGTTGCATATGTATGGCACATTTATTGTAATAAATCAATCTTAATCTAAAAACACCTACCACACTCATTGGCTGCTCAGCACTCTAATAGCTTAAACAGTGTGGTAGCAGGTTAAGTGTCATCACCAGAGGGCGGTAACTTTGTTTGACTGATGTGCATTACGTGTACGTCTCAGTACTTGGGTGCTATGACATCATCCACACCTATAGGAGAGCTGAACCAAAGGAATGCTACAAAGGTGGAACCGCAAGCAGCTTTTCATTATTTTAGCAGTTTGGATGGATGTACTACAAATTTCAGGAAGGTTTATTCTTACATTTCAGTTCTAACCTAAAAGACATTTTGGGGTGTAATTACACTTCAACAATGGTGAAATAGAAATAGGAATCTTTGAAGGAGTCTACCAAATTATATATGACGCCATTTCTACTAGCCAGTACTATCAAGTAACTCTTTATAGCATTTCAGTTACATCATGTGAAGCAGCGAATAAGTGTGCTGTGATTACTGATGCCAGTCTCTTGTTTGAAAGTAATGCACATGCAATACTAGGACGACTTTTTTTTTTTTTTAAATCTCAGAAACATTGCTAAGCTAAGAAATGTTACATAATTCAGAAAAACTAGTCCACGCTTTTGTTACATCTACACTGGACTGCCTTGCTGTCTGGATGTTCCAGTAGTTTAGTTAGTGCAGAATACAGCAGCCAGAGTCCTTACTAGGATCAGAAATTTTGACCATGTTGCCCCTATTTTATCCACACTGCATTGGCATCCAGTAAAATTGGCACTGATTACAAAGTACTACTAATGACCTATACAGTACTGAATGGTCTCAGGTCATAATATCTATAATAGTATCTTGCTACTGACCATGCTGCTGTAACACAAGAATTTCCCTCATGGGATCAATAAAGTATATCTATCTATCTATCTATCTATCTATCTAAAACAAAGTCACAGTATTTAGGTCTAGATTCCTAACACATTTGTTTAGTCAGGCATTTTATTAAATATCATTTCTGTTGGATAAAGGTACAGATCTGGAGCCTTGTGCACATAGAGTGTTATGCTAAACTGGGATGTTTTGATGCCTATCTTACCTAAAGGAATAGAAAAAGTTCTGTGGTATTATTAAGCAAACTTTTAGCTGTGATAATTACATGGGGCAACTCAAAATCTGTAACTGTTGTAAATGACTTGCAGAAAGATGCTATCTTCAAAAAAGATGACTTCATAATTATGAAACACAACAAGGTATATATTTTATAATATAAAAAATAAGTATTCTTTTGCCACAAGGCAATGTTGATTACATAATAATAATAATAATAATAATAATAATAATAATAATAATAAAGGGACCAAGGCCAGTTCTTGCCAAGATGCATAGAACCATAAAGAGACTATACATATACATACTTATCAAGTTTTGTGAAGATAGCTCAATGCTAGTTGTCACTGCTGATTGGCTGAAACCAGCCATGTTTTTGATGTGTCAAAATCCAGTTACAGATTAATAGATCAATGCAGCACACCAAATTTCAGCTCAATTGGACTTTTGGTTCCCGAGAAACAGCTATTTGACCTTAACTCCAAAACCTATGAATATGAATAGTGCCCCCCAGTGGCCAATTTGAGTGAGCCTGCATCAGAATCTAGTAGGTCTCTCCCTTGAACTACATGAAACTCAAGTTTCATGAAGATAGCTTAAGGAGAACCTTGCCAAATGCCTGTTAAAACCTGATTGGCCGATGGCAGTCATGTTTTTTCAGTCATAAGTTATCATGAAAAATCCACTTACACATTAGCCCATAGATGCACCCTACCAAACTGCAGTGTGATCAGCTCTATGGTTCTTGAGAAACAGCTATTTGGACTTAAACTCTGACCCCCTGTGTATGACCATGCCCCAGACATCCTCGGTACCTTGTAGTGAACATGTATTTTAGGTTTGGTTCAACTCCATATGACCGATCATGAATTACAGCTATTTGAGTAAACCAGATCCACCTCCTTAGAATTTATTGATGTGTGGCAGCCATATTGTTTATTAATGTCAACATGTTTTTGATCATTATTGAGGTTCACTCTCTTCTGAGTAGTTTGACATCAATATTGTGAAATTTTGTGTTCGCAAAAGCAGGTTTTGCATATTTTGTAACTTATCATAAATTTGAGTGGGTATGGCTAAATAAAGACCATTTTCAATAGTTTCAGCAATAGAATCAAGCTAAAGGAGAAATTTCTACACCTTATTTTCCAAGTGATATGCTTGTTTTTGTGGGCAAATATATAAATAGTGTCCCCAGTGGCCAAACTAAGTAAGATTGAATCAGTTACTAGTGGGTCATCATTAATAATAATAATAATAATAATAATAATAACAACACAATTGTGCCATTGACCTCCTGTCAGACACCACTCTACCACGTTCCTGAATTTACCCAGTATACTTTACATAAAACAAAGCCATGTAGCAATACATACCTGAAGAAACAAGGCTTTTTCAGGCAATCCACATCCCCAGCGTTGGCTTCTTTTTTGGTGAAAAGAGAAGAAGTGGGCTCCACCCATGCATAGATTACTGAGAGCTAAATGTGATCACTGTCATGTATGAATGGCTCAGGTCCACTTTTTGGAGACTGAACCACTTCCATACTACTGACATAGCTCCTAACTTACGAGCTAATTCATCCTCAGTCTCAGCAATCAGCCCCATGTTTGTTTCTTGTTATGCGTCGTAAGTATGAGTGCTTACGTGCTTACAGTGGAACCCTCATAATATTTTTGAATACTCCATCCCAGCTCCCAAAACACAGGCTGAGCTGGTCAAGCTAGTGGCTTTGCCAGCTGATATTTTCCAGCGTCCTTATTACTTAAATTGATTGATGTTTGAACATTTTTAATTACTGTTGTGTTATTTTCTTAAATAAATTGCCTATTGTGTTGCAGCAGTAGTGGCAATTGATAACTGATTCTTTCCATCTACTACATCTTACCAACTTGTCTTCTTCAGCAAGAAAAGTATTTACCTGTTAATCAACATTTGTCCTGATCACCTATCCAGCCCATGTCATGTTCCAGCTATAGAAAGTGTTCATGACAAAATTAATGGTCTCCGTCAGTCTCACATCAGGATATCAATCGGCCAACCAAGACATTGACAATCACTGATCAGGGTGGACAAATCATAAATTCATTAGCTAGCCTACTAGGTAAGTCAAAGCTCTGATATGCTTGCCAAGTTCCCAACTAGGCTAAAAAGCAACAACTACCATAATTTAACTCAAAATGAATACAAGCTAACTATGTGCATTAATATAGACTATGGAAAATAAGCAGGCACTTGAATCCTTGGATGATTTTATGCAGCCATAGTGTTTATCCTGTCCTGATGTCTGTTGATGATGACGCATTGTGTTTGCACCATTGACAAAAAGGCAGAAAGTCTTTGGTTAATATTTGGCTCACATCACACATACAGTTGAGGTCAAAAGTTTATATACACCTAGGCTAAAGATAGTCAATCTCAGTTTTTACAGCTCCACACATTTCATGTTACTATATATTTCTTTTAGCAAAGTCAATCAGGGCATCTACTTTATCTTTACTTACATCAGAGCAATTCGAGACAGATTTATTTCAGCTTTAATTCACTATATCAGAATTCCAGTGGGTTAAATGTTTACATACACTAAGTTCACTGTCCTTTAAATAGTCCGAAAGATTTCAGAAATTTATGTGATGACTTTCAGGAGCTTCTGATTGGTCAGAATTGCCATAATTAAGAGTTCATTAGAGCACCTGTGATTTTAAAATGGCCTACCTTGACAGTTCATGAGTTTTTGCCTTTGATACCATGGGAAATTCAATGCAACTCAGCCAAGACCTCAGAAAAATAAATGTGGACCTCCACAAATCCAGCTTCTCCGTAGGAACAATTGCTTAACAACTGAAAGTACCATGAGCATCTGTACAAACAACTGTATGTAAAAGATAAAAATGTTGGGACTGCACAGACAGTGGATCATCCCAGGGATGACCAAACTTTGGTCCAAAAGGTTCAGCTGGACCCGAAACAAAACCAAGGGAATTGGTAAAGGTACCAAAGTATGTACATAGACCCCAGAGTCCAACATCGCCATGGCCTGAAAGGCTGCTGTGCAAGGAAGAAGCCCCTACTCTACGACTGAAATAAAAAGGCCAGACTGAAGCCAGATTTGGCCAAAAAGATCAGCACTAGGTACGGAGGACAAAGGGCAAGGCTTTTAATCTGAAGAACACCATCCCGCCTGTGAAACGATGAGGTGGCATGTTGTGGGGGTGTTTTGCTGGGAAAGGGACTGGTGCACTTCAGAAAATAGATGGCATCATGAGAAAGGATGATTTTCTAGAAATATTGAAGCAAAACTTTAAGACATCAGCCAGAAAGCCAGAAAGACATTCAGTCACAACTGGGTTTTCCAGCAGGACAATGATCCTAAGCATACCTCAAAAGTTGTAACAAAATGGATAAAAAAAACATAAAAGTGAAAGTATCGGAGTGACCATCACAAAGCCCTGACCTGAATCCCACAGTAAAAAAGTGTGTCCGAGCAAGAATGCTGCATTGGACTCGAGGTTGCAACTTGTAATTCCCAACCTCCAAAAGCCAAAGAAGAAACACCCCTCTACTTATCAACTTGGGGTTCTCATCTACCATTTCCTTCTCCATTTAAGAAGTGAAATCAAAACACGGCATCAGAATAAACAAAGTTGCACTTTAAATGAGTTATACTCTATATACAAGTATTTACTTTAGATCAATCAACATGCAGACATATTTGCTTGTTAAATCTAAAACACTGACTATACAGTTCAGGAAAATACACATCACTCATCACAGTTAGCTGGCTAGCTTGTAGCTAACAAAAAACATACATGAATTACATTTTATGAGGTGAGTCCAGCACAGCAAAAGGCCCACAAACCTGACTGAGTTACACCAGTTCTGTCAGGAGGAATGAGCAAAAATTCTGGCAAAGTATTGAGAGAAGCTTGTGAAAGGCTACCCTAAGCATTTTATTCAAGTTTAAACAGTTAAAAGGTAATGTCACCAAATACTAACAAAATGTATGTAAACTTCTGATACACTGAAAATCTGATAAAGTAAATAAAAGCTAAAATAAATCTGTTTCCTAGCTATTATTTTGAAATTCCCTCTTATGGAAATAAAGTAGATATCCGAACTGGTTTGACACAGGAAATGTATGGAAAGATGGAATGTGTGGATTTGTGGAAAATTGAGTTTGTCTTTAGCCTGGGTGTATGTAAACTTTTGGCATCAACTGTAAATGTGAGCCAGAACAGCATCTTTCATTTTTGCTCAGTGTAGTGTTTTAATGAGAGGTGACTGCATGTTGTGATAGCATTAAAGCTTTTGTGTTGCACTGTACTGTATTTTGTTCTTATTAAGCGAATTAATATGGCTAGTAAAAATAGTGCCAGTCAGCCCATGTTCTCGGTTCACGTGTGTATTGCAGCAGGTGGGGGGACAGCAGAGTAGTGCACACCACAGCATCACGGTATTTGCCCCACCAGGAAATATATAAACCAACTGGAGCATGTTATGTTTAAACACACATATCAAATAAAATATTTTTGCCTTGGCTGGTTATTGCCTTGCCTTATTGGTTTGCATCGTGGTTTTGTCAATAAAGTCCTACTTGCATTTGCATCCTAATCTGTGGGCTCCCGACATAATCTTTCCTTAACGGATTGATTTCCAGTCAGTAGGAAATTCCCTGCTACTGTTCAACACGATGCAATAGTCC
Organism: Pangasius djambal; assembly: GCA_022985145.1. NCBI lineage: Eukaryota > Metazoa > Chordata > Actinopteri > Siluriformes > Pangasiidae > Pangasius > Pangasius djambal. The sequence continues at coordinate 14,055,073 of CM040981.1, read as the reverse complement.
AAAATTCCAAAATGGTGCCTATTTAAACAGCTCTACTCTCATAAATTAAATAAACACCATCAAACATTAACCTAAGAACAAACAGCATATAATAACCTAGGTTATTATTGGTGTTACTTGTCTACAAAACCACTAGATGGCAATATTGTTGCATGACCCTTTGCGTGGTTGCTTGCAGACAACTAGTCTGAGACCACGAGTGAAAATGCTTCTATTTTGCATTCTTTTCTAATTTAATGCAACAATTTTCATTACAAATTATTGACAACAACTTGAGGGAAAAGTAGAATCTTTGAAATATTTACAAGAAGTTCAGAGTTCCTTAGTCTTAGTAGGACACGGATCTTCAGTGGCAGGTAGGACTGACGGCATGAAGGGAATCTGAAGTACGTCTGAGACAGAAAATACAAGGTGAGGAATACACCACTGTAAGGCTGAGAAAACAGGGAATAAAACAGAAATGCTTAATAAAAAAATAGCAGAAACAGTGGCACAGCCTTGGAATCATTTTCAGATTACCATCAACCAAGGAAAAAAAACAAAATGTCCATAATACCAAAGTTCAGCCTGGCTGCTGCAGTGATTGCTGGGAAAATAATATATTTACTGTCACTACACTACAATACAAAAAAAAAACCTTGCATGGTACAAAATAAAAGGCAACATTTGCAAGGTACAAGCTTAAATTTGCAAGTTATTTGTAAACGGAATGCTACCTTCATTTAATCAACATTTAACCTAATTCAGCCGTAATGTAAAACAGCTGTAGCAGAAATAGTATGGTCTAAGGCTGAGCCCTGTCTTTCTAAAGCTTTTAGCCAACAGCAAATTAATATGTACAGTCAAGCCAAACATACTACTCCTTTTCAAGCCCGACAACTTGTCGTGGTACCTGGAACTTATTGAAGACAACTATTACATAATAGTATTACACCTGTAAATGAACTCAACTTTAGTTTATAGTAAGTTAAGTTTATATGTCTGTAAGTTTATAGCCAGTGCATTGGTGTGGATTTTTTTCATGTAATAATTTATATAAAAAAGTGGATTTTGTTGGGGAACGTGGTTTTAATGATCGTCTCATGCAAATTTAATTTCTCTTACTATCATCACCGCTTTACTCTGCCAGTTCTAGAGATGCTGTCAACCCCGTTGAGTCTTCTACACCTGAGTGCAGACGTGCCACCTTATCAGGGTGTGTGAAGCACACAGTTAAATTACACTGCAGTAGCTGAGTCTTCACTGGAAACAAAGAATAGAAAATGGATCAAACCAGGTGATCAAGGGCTAACAGACCATTAGAACTGATACATGCTACAATGCGTCTAATTCAATGAACTCAACCGTAACGACTGTAGGGTACAAGTAAACAAACCATAATAGATTGTAAACATCTACACTGTGTGCCTATTTAATAAAGGTTTGTAGCAAATGAAGGTAAGAATTTAATAGTATTGTGGTTTAGCCTTTTGCATGTGCCATCCATTAAGTCATGCACCACATTTAATATTAAATATGCCTCCCATTTGACTTTCCTCTTTTCTGCAGCTAACCCTCACAACCGATAGGCATCAGCAGATGTTAATCAGGGTCAGAGCACTGGTGTAATGGGAGTTTCGCCCAAAGCAGTTTGCCAACCTGTGACCTGTGCTGTATCAGATCACCTAAATATGTACTGCCCCTAAGGTAAAACACTGTCATATTCTTACCAAGCCTTTTTTTTTTTTTTTAACTAAGGCTATGTCCTGTTGTCAAACAACTGTGGTATAACCCTGTACTCTGATGTATAAGTTAAAAAATGTTTTTACACATAGTTATTTTTGAATTATAAAGTGGCACTTGCAGTATGTACAGTTCCATCAATAAAGATAAAAAAAAAAACTATTCCCACATATTGATTGCATCAAATCTAAATAAAAACCACAAACAGACCAATGCTTTGCATATTGCATGCTATGCAAAAAAAAAAAACTCTCTCTTCATTTCTCTCTCCATTGTGTTTAAAGTAAATGATGACTAAATTTTAGGTTTAGTGAGAAATGAGTTTACAAAGATTGGCTATAGGCTACATACATTTAAATGTTCAATTATAACAATTTGTAATAAATTCGGTATATCAAATGTTAGCACAGCCAGCGCCACAATTCATTTATCAAAATAGTCTGGTGGTCGTTTGTTTAAAATGTGTTATCAAATTATGAATGAACTAGGCTAAATCATGACTGTTGTTCACACCTTCCAACTGATCCAAAGTCTCAGAAATAGTATCCAGCTGCATCAGTATGTAATCCAGATCAACAGTGGAAGCAGTGAGCTCAGTATCTGTGGACATTTCCATTTTCTCCTTCTGGAAACAGATCAAATAGACATTAAACAAATATTGAATAAATACATTCAAATGTCATAATAATAAGGGGGGGGACGGACCCTGTATAGGGACTGTATATGAAAAGTGCCATAGATATGTGTCCTATGGAACAAAACCTGCCACAAAATGATCAACCACGCTGAACTTGTTTTTTTTTTTTTATTGATATCAGTAACAAACAGCTGTCAATCAAACCTACGTGTGTTTTACAATCTTCTACTAGCAGCTTAAATCGGGGGAAAAAAACATCTTCAGTAAATTATTATTATTATTATTATTTAATCAGCGTCGACTCTTGGGTTTTGATTTGCAACTGTACATTGGTTAACTAGATGGTCTCCGGAGCCGCAGACAACAGCTTTACACAGGATGAATTGGTTCTCCAGCCTCTTGAGGGCTTTTGCGAGTTGAGGATCAGTCCTCAGGACCACCATGTCGTACGCCATCCAGCTCAGATTCACTGCGAGCACAGAAACGGTTACTCCGCTGCTAAGCTTTCCGTCACAGTGCACTAACAGTTTCTTTATGTTGTATTTGCTGTTCATGTATGTCACCTGAAATATTCTCCATCTGCTCGGTCATCCTCTCTAAATCTTTACTGAGTTCTAAAGTTTCACGACCAAAATCCTCGCACTGTTCGCCAGCTGAAGCATCGTCAACCATCTAAAAACCGAGACAAGCCAGCTAGCTAGGTTAGTTAGTTAGCGAGTGCTAGCTACACTACGCAATATTCATTACACTACGCAATGCCCATGTTTGCATTCATCTTTTGTACAAGAAGCAAATTAAAGTTAGTGGGCCGCTACGACTTACTGCTAGTGAATAAGCAGTCTAAAATTATCTAAAATAAACTGACCAACTGGAAAACGTCTTAAGTTTTGTGCTAGCTACAAATCTACCGAGCTATCGGACAGGGTTATCGCAAACAGTTCGCTAGCAAGCTTGGTTACCAGTTTAGCTAACCTGTTTAGCAGCCTTTACTTTGCTTATTTAGAAGTAACAATATATATAATTTACATAAGGAATGGCATCACCTTGCTAAAGTAACTCTCGATGGTTTAAGTCAAACGTGAGTTTTGCGAGAGCCTGCTAGCGTCTGAAGGAAATCTTTTATTATAGTTTATCACCGTCGCCGTGGTCACGCAAAGCTCGAAGCACGCGCATAAATTTAACGGCAAAGCAGAAAGTTCCGGATGCGTTCCACAGTGAACGTGCTCCCGAAACACTGAAAAGGTAATACACGCAGGTCTGTATGTCCTACAGCGAATATAATGAATAAGCCAATTACAAATTGTAGGTGAAAATTTGAAAAGAAGTGAGAGGTTGCTCCCTTAAGCCCCTAACCATCAGCTATAATCTATAACCCTGCTGAAAAATCTAGCTTGGTCAAACTGATAGACCATCACACCACAGTAAGACAAGTCGAAAATTTCAATCATATATTCATTAATTCAGCCAAGGAATAAGGAAGCTGGAAAATAACTTTACAGTGTGCCTATGTAATAAAAAAAATTCCAAGCTGGATTTTTTAGCATACAAATAACTAAAATGGCCAGTTTTGTTATAAAAAAATAATAACATGCTATATAATTATTTATGCCCCTTCATATTTATTTATATATATATATATATATATATATATATATATAATTTTTCCACCATGAAACTTTCGATATTTGGCTATTGGATATTTACTGAACATGATTTTTCTCCCTTCTTTTTAAATTAAGAAGTGATATTCAGGTTATATAGAACGTTTATAAAGGTTTTTTTAGTCCTCTCATTACACCAGTGCACACACAGTCAGAAGGATCCAAAAGCATATTTCACTGTATGTAGTAAACACTACAAAACAAATTGTGTGTGTATGTTAAAAAATCACTCTGCAAATCTTTAAATGGGTCCTTTAAATGACAAAAAACTGAATATAGTCATATCACTAGAAAGAGAAAGTAACCAATAAGAAGAAAGAAGGGAGGTGCCAGGTATGCATGAATAAAACAGGTGTGACAGGTGACAGAACTGACGAGAGTGCAAGGGCAAACAATGGCAGAGTGAAGAACGATATTAGACCTCTCAGATGCGGATCTGTTTTTAAAAGAAGAGAAAAAGAAATATTTCTGGACCATAGAAGAAACAGTGTATTACATCTGGAGCCACCTGAGCCATTTGAATCCAGACAGGAGCATCTTATGAAGCAATAATCATGACATCATATGAACAAGGTCAGTCTCCAACTCGATGTGGTCCACAGTTCCCCAGCTTGGGACAGGAGCCTCCAGAGCTGAGCCTTTACAGCGATAATTACTATCCTCCTCCATCATTGCCAAGTCCGCAGAGGACAAACCCTTCCTCATATGATCTTGGGGAATATGCAACTTCATCTCCTAACCCATACCTGTGGTTCAGTGGTACTGGGATCAACACTTCTGCATATCTGGGTGGTGCACCAGGTCCTGCTGTACCCTCCTTTGTGCCACAGCATTATGGCATGCAGAGGCCTTACCTTGGGCAGGGAGGTCCTGGGGGTGCTAGTGGAGAACTGGGTTGGTTCTCCATACCTTCTCAGGAGGACCTAATGAAGCTGGTCAGGCCACCCTACTCATATTCAGCACTCATTGCAATGGCAATACATGGTGCCCCAGACCGGCGCCTGACTCTGAGTCAGATTTACCAGTATGTAGCAGACAATTTTCCTTTCTACAATAAGAGCAAAGCTGGCTGGCAGAACTCTATTCGCCACAACCTGTCACTGAATGACTGTTTCAAGAAAGTTCCCCGGGATGAAGATGACCCTGGTAAGAAATCTTGAGTGTGTTTGTCATTTTAATTGTTCTAAGCAATTTTGAATACTGGTGGGTAATGTTTTCTGGGAGGTTTTTTTTCTGGCTTGGTATCATATTCCAGTCAAATTCATGTCAAGTCTTTCTCTCTCACTCTTAAGGTAAAGGCAATTACTGGACCCTTGACCCAAACTGTGAAAAGATGTTTGACAACGGCAACTTCAGGCGCAAGAGGAAGAGAAAATCTGATGGTCTTGCTGGGGAGGGCAGCTCTGGAGGAGCTCTTAGCTCAGAGGCAGGAGATGGGAGTGGGAGCCCCAAAAATGCAACGCTTGACATTTCAGCCTCACCTGAGAAAGCTCCGGCCATGGGTCCCCCCCCATGCCTGAGCAACTTCCTGACAGAAATGTCCGGGGTGTCAGCCGGGTCTGTGGATGTGGGTGGAGAACCGATTAATCGCCCCATTCCTCTCAGCCTGCCAGTGGATGGCACACAAAGAGCAACCCAAACATCAGGCTTTAGCTCCTACTCTCCTGGTTCCACAGTCCCTGAATGGGCATCTCCTCTCCCACCACCACCTCCCATATCCCCCTCAGGGTCTCATGCCACTTTAGGCTACAGCAGTCCTGCTCTCAACCAGTTCAGTGGCCATTTCTACCCTGGCTTGAACTCAACTGGCATTCTGTATCCCCGAGAGGGCACAGAGGTGTGATAGAACTGGACAAAAGTCAGTAAGAAATAGCACAAGCTGCATATTGAACTGCAGCCAGAGACTGGTGAGAAAAAAAAAAAGAAAAAAAAAAGCTTCACATATACACACACTTACTAGCAGTTGACTGGTTTTGGTTGAATGCCGAAATGGCCCCGTGAGTGTGAGATTACAGCAGATTCCCACAGGAACAGCTTAGTCAGCATCATGATGTGCGTGATACTAACAAAAGCCACCAGCAGCTTCGATGTGAGGTCTACTGCTGACATTATGCCATTCCATCCAACTATCTTTGCTGATCATATCACTAAAACTGTGAGCACTTGTACTAACACTGAACATGGCTTGAAAAAGTCTTTAACCAGCAGAGTAACCTTAGAGAAAGTGCATGGGGTGCAACATTCTTCATTCTACACCTGTAATTTGATCCATTCAGTTTTTTATACTTTGTCTTGTTTGTCTGCTTAATGGAAAGTTGTGATGTCTTTTTACTTCTAAGGGTGTGAGTAAATGTTGTACAGAGTTTTATGTGTGCCTTCTGTTACTTTTTTTAATAAAGAAATGTAAACGGTATCCAATGCTTAATCAACTGACCACAGTAATGATTTACTAACTTTGAGAGAGTAGTAATTTTTTAATGCAAAATCCCCAGCCAGCTAAAGACTAAATGCGTGGCAGGAAAAAGATGATTATTAAAAATAACTAATTAGTCTGGTCCCAGTTTTGATTCAACATTACTCATTTTTGTCAGATGAGTCCATGCTGGAAAGTTTTCCTCCAAACCTTGAAATTTGTTAGTCAAGAATAATAATAAACCTAACTGATTTCCCAGACCCTTTTAAATCTTTTAAAACTTAAAAAAAAAAAAAAAAAAAAAATCTTTGTATTACATTGTTCTAAGAGCTCATATTATATTGGTGGGTACAAAAATGATCCTTAATGGAAAGCATATGTAACCTAAATGTGAAATGTAACTAATGCAATGATCTGTTAAATAGCTCAGATTTTCTCAGAATATAACTTTGTTTAAAGTGAACTAAACTAAGAACAGAACTAATGGGCTTCCACTGTTGTAAAAGCTCTTTAAAGAAATAGGGTCAGATAACCAAAAACATATAGCTGAAAGACTTTTTTCCTCTTTATTTGAAAGAATCTAATTGAAGTATTCAGTTTTAGGAAATTTATTTAGAGAAAAGAAAATAGTTTTTCATATGACCAAAAAACAAGATAAATACTATAAGGGAGTATATGTCCTTTTATAAGAAATGATACCCTTCCAAAGGTCACATGCTTTCACAAAAATTTAAAAACTACACAGAAACTATTTTATCTAGTCATTCATAATTAATTTCTAACTAAACCTGCAATAAGTTAACCCCAACTTCTGAACGTTCAATAAAGCAATAGTTATAAATAAATACATACATACATACATACATACATAAATAAAGTTTATATTGCTGTTGCCGAAAATATGTGGACACCTGACCATCACACCCATATAGGGGCCTTCCCCAAACTGTTGTCACCAAATTTGGAAGCACAAAACTGCCTAGAATGTTTTGGTATGCTTAACATTATGATTTGCCTTCACTGGAACTAAGGGGCCAAAACATGGTCCAGCATGACAGTGCCCCTGTGCACAAAGCAAAGTCCATAGAGACATGGCTTTCCAAGGTTGGTATGGAAGAACTCGAGTGACTCAACCCCACTGAACACCTTTGGGATGAACTGGAATGCTGACTGTATGCCAGGCCTCCTTTCCTGATATCAGTGCCTGACCTCACTAATACTGTTGTGACTGAATTGGCAAATCCCCCATTGAGAATTTTTAAAAACTAGTGTAAAGCCTTCTTAGAAGAGTGGAGGTTATTAACAGCAAAGGGGGGACTAAATCTGTTATGGGATGTTCAACAAGCATTTACGGGTGTGATTGGTCAGGTGTCCACATACTTATGGCCATATAGTGTATCACTTATAGGTTTTGCAAGAATCTGGGGAATAAACTGTACTGAAAAAATTGTAAAAGATTCAGGTGCAGGCTTGTGTGTGTTGATTTTTTTTTTTTAAATAGGCAGCAAATTAACTTGTACGTAAACAGTGTAGCTAGGCACTTAACTGGGTGCTTGCCAGAATTTTTTACATATTGCAGAGTGTAAGGTTTTGCAGGGCACCAAGAAATGCCTTATGGTTGATTTCCTGAGGCTAGTTTTTGAAACAGGTAGGTGTGATTCTTTGTTCTGCATATATAAAGAGTTATTATACAATCAAAGCCCTGCAACAAAAAGGTGAAAGCAAACAAAAGTTCCCGATCTCGGTGGCTAACCAAGTCGTTATTGTGAAGCTGATGTTCTGATTATATTTTCCCTTCACCATTTCCTGGGCATAGACTAGTAGTCATGATTTTACATGTTCCCTGTGGGTAACGTAAAAAAAGATCAATTGATAGAATCAGCAAATTTAAACCGCAGTGAAGTCACCAGAAATAAGAGTCTCTGGCAGATTACACAAATTTCACTTGTTTGGTGTGTTTACAACCTGCATCCTTCTCCATACTGCCTTAAGGACATTATTTACCCCTAAACATAGGCAGTACTCTTGCAACTGAAGGGAAAAGTAAAGATGTAGATCATAGTGAGCTTTCTTCCCCAAATGTAGTTTTTTTAAAAAAAAAAAAAAAAGGCCTGGAGCACATGTGGGAGCACTGATCTACTTAGTACAGATATTATTCTAATCTATCTACATGACAAAGAGCTCAGATTATTCACTTTCACTGAGTCGTTGAGATTACCAACAGACAAAATGTTCCACCAAATTACTTGACCCAGCAGTAATCATTTGGGTGTCTGTGACAGTCAATCATTGGCTGTCAGCAAATGCTAAAAGGTTTTCTTCAAGAAACTGATCTGTGCTAAGACTTCACATCAGATCATATAGCAACCGTTTTGCATAACAGCTCATAACATACCTGACACTCAGCGGCACAACAGCAGGAGACTGATATTATGACTGATTTGTGGCTCCTGTTTGGCTCTGAGCTGCAAATGGCAAGAGTGAGATGGTTATCATCAAGCACTGTTATGATGGAAAAACAAATGCTTTGAGGACATGGAAAGAGAGCAGTTCTCTCCTAAGAACATGGGCCAATTCAAATGGAAGTTTTCTTTTTTTTTTTTTTGTCTGAACATGCAGAGTTCAATAATTTCTTTGGCACATGTTTTATCTTACCATCCTCAATGAAACTTAATTGTAGTTTAGCACTTTCTTGACTTAAGATGCCAAAAGAGATAATGGACATGAATATACCGGCACTGTCAGACACAAATTTACAAAAAGTTGTTGTAACCTGTAGCCTATCACAAACTGTTTTCGCATAATGCAAATTTCCAACCGTTTAACACAAATCTGTAAAATGGTTTTATTATCATTCTGTTTCTTGTTCTTTGTGTTGTCTGTTACAAAATTTTGGCTCTTCCAGGCCAGCCATAATCCCGAAATATGGACTCTTCTAATGCTTGTTGACATTTTGTTAAAATAAATTGCTGCTTATTTCTCTCTATAGACCCTAGTAAAAGTCTTTATTTAACAGCTAATCTGGTTATGTGCTCCCTAGCTCTAAAGATTTTTCTACTCATATTTTATATAGTAATAAATATTAAACAATCTATATCACACTGTTCAAAGATTAATTTTTTTTATCTTGTGTGGAAAGATCAATTCAGTGACACCAGCGTGATATGATTTACTCACAATATGCATAGGATCGTAATGTAATTTGTCAGACTGTATGGTAATGAAGTGGATTATATATGCTTGACGAAAACATTAAGGGCCCCAGCATTCATTCCTTGATTCCTTGAGCTTTCCAGTGCCGTAGGGGTGAAGAATTATTGTTCAACAGCTTAACATGATTAAATCTATAAATCTCCAACTAGACCTGCTGCCTGCAATGTAGCGTGTACACACGCAAGACACACATACACACACACACACACATACTACTACTACAATTTTCTAGGAAATTAAGATTAAATTAATTTAAATGCTTTAGAAGTAACATGACTGTAATTTTGTTGTAGCTAAAAAGTATTTTCTGTCATAGATTTGATTATCCTGAATAATAATGATATTAATACCTGATAAGATTATGTATATACAGTATATAATAGCATATGATTACCTGATCCTGAGAATGAACTTTGTTATTGTATAATTATATTTTAAATCCAATACTAAAGCCTACATTTTCATTTTCTATGTAATGCAGGTATGTAAATGCCCTTGTTTGCTAATGTTATAGAACAAAGTTTTGCAAATAAAATGGAATTATTATCAGGCACTACAGCTGGAGTATTCCAATGCTCGTCAGATTATTAACAGAACAAAGTTATGAACTAAGTAGTGTGACTTGGGTACAAAATGATGTCAGTTTTGAGAACTCAATATACACTCACTCAACACTTTATTAGGAACACTACACTAATACTGGGTAGGGCCTCCCTTTGCTTTCAATCAGCCTCACTTCTTCGTGGCATGGATTCCACAAGATGTTGTGAAGAAATATTTCTATGAGGTTCTGGTCCATGTTGACATGATTGCATCACACAACTCCCGCAGCCTTTTCAGGTGCACATTCATGCTGCAAATCAACCATTCTACTACATCCCAAAGGTGTTCTGTTGGATTCAGATCAGGTGACTGGGAAGGCCACTGAAGAACATTGAACTCATTGTCATGTTCATGAAACCAGTTTGAGACTAATTTTGTGACATGGTGAATTATCATGTTCGAAGTAGCCATTAGAAGATGGGTAAATTGCAGCCATGAAGAGATGCACATGGTCAAATTCTGACCCTACGATCTGTATGCCTCAGCAGAAATCGAGACCAGCTACATTTTTTCCAGTCTTGAGCCTGTGCCCACTGTAGCCTCAGCTTTTTTGTTCTTGGCTGACAGAAGTAGAACCTGATGTGGTCTTCTGCTCTTGTAGCCCATCCTCCTCAAGGTTTGATGTGTTGTGCATTCTGAGATGCTTTTCTTCTCACCACATTTGTACAGAGTGGTTATCTGAGTTACTGTAGCCTTTCTGGCAGCTTGAACCAGTCTGGCCAAGGAATATCCATCCATAGAAGTGCCGCTCACTGGACATTTTTCTTTATTACACCATTCTGAGTAAACTCTAGAGAATGTTGTGCGTGAAAATCCCAGGAGATCAGCAGTTATAGAACCAATATTCAAACCAGCCCATCTAGCACTAACAATCATGCCATGGTTAAAATCACTGACATTATTTTCCCCATTCTGATGGTTGATGTGAACATTACCTGAAGCTGATGGCCCATATCTGCATGATTTTATTGGCTGATCACATAATGCATGAATGAGTAGGTGTACACCTGTTCCTAATAAAGTATTCAGTGAGCATATGAAACAACCATGAAACAAGTAGGACTCCCCTACTTCTACTCTATTGGATTGAATGGAAATAGAAAATGACCTGTTTTGACCTCCACATATACAAAGAGTTACCTACAGTATATCATTGCCTTTTTCTAACAGGTTTGCTTAGATACAAGACTTAAAGTGATGTGGTTGAGTATGAAACTGTTGATCTGATTATGTTGGAGTGTCATTCAGGTCACAGGTATATGTACAATGTTGACACCATAAACTCCAAACAGCAGGGTTAAATCCATCAAGATAAAGAAATGGGCCAGCGGAGGGGCCCATAACTGAGATTAGACTCAGAAATTATACAAGAGTTAATACTGTCTAATTGAATAAAATGCTAGTAGAATTTTTGTTATTTCCAATATAACAGCAATTTGTTTTTTAAATGTAATTTTAGTGACAATAACAATTTCGCTTTGTATTGCATCACCATAATATAAGGCAAATTGCCATGCTGCCAAAACAACACCAAACAGTGACCACACGCTGCACTGTTATGAGTAAAACAGTATTGGCCTTTTAGTTGTGTTTAGTAAACTCAGATTGAGAACTCCAGGAAGAGATGATGGAAGAGGCAGGCCTTCCAGTTCTAGTGCTCTGTTGTCTGTAAATAGTCGCACACGCTCCAGACACATTAAGTGAGGAAGTTTTGAACAAGTTTAACTTTGCCATCACTCAGTTTCTGCAGAGCTACTGCCCCCTCCATTCATGTGCTCACTGCATTACTCATATTCCTAATGTGATTTTAACAAAGATTCACCAAAGATCCTAGTGCAAGAAGCAACAAAAATATGGTTTTAAAACACTACTAAATAAGACTTTTTTTCCTGAATATACTGTAGTCAAGTCACAAATACAATCTTATTACAAAGCTCTAGGTTTAACGAAATACAGAAACACAACTAAATCATATGATAGCAGATTTTATTAAATCAAATTATGATGAATGTGAAAAACTGAAGACATTGTTTTGGCAATGGAACAATCTATCTTTTCCAGGAACCCCGTTGCTATTATATCCAAATCAACAGCTCATTTCATTAAGAAATACATTTGTTAAAGTGTGGAGTGAGATCCTGCAAAACGTGTGGAATCATCGCGGTTGCTTCCTTGTGATCTTCAGATGCATAGAACAAAAGTCAAGCATAGATGAATAGTTTAAAAAAAAAGATTTTTTTTTTTTTTTTTTTTTAAAAAGCACCTCCACTTTTCCCTTAATCCCAAAGTTAAAGTTTCCAAAAAATTACAAGCTAAGATGAACTTCATGGTGAAAGCAAGAAGTTTCTTCTCATGTAAACGTGTTCATATATCTCAGGGTATCACAGCAGTCTGACTGTGTGGCATGGCTTTTATAGAATATTTAGGGAAAATAGTGATGGGAGGCAACAAACACACTACTTTATTGAATTGTTCTATTATTTCACCCTAAAATATTTAATATGTCAACATGGTGCAAACACAAGCATGTGACTGATTAATGAGACAAAGCATGAACTATTTTATAACCAAATACCCACTTTAGGAGTTGATTACAGTAGACTTGGACTTTGAGTGATCAGTGTAAATTTCCAATAGTGTGCACATATGTCTGTTTGAGTTCCCTCAATTTTATCTCAAAGGCCACTGTGTAAAATGGTTTAGCATTTTTAAAACTTAGTTTAATAGTCTTTAAGTGATGACCTAATAATGATTCCTAAAACTTGACTCAGAATTATACATTGAACTAAACGGTTGTACCTGCTCTGCCTCCCTGTGGTCGAAAATCTGAAGTGTCAGAGCTTGTGTGTGTGTGTGTGTGTGTGTGTGTGTGTGTGTGTGTGTGTAGTATATTCTCTTTGTCAAAGAAATTCTTTTTCTCAAATATATACACAAATGAGTGACAAATCGTGTCTTAGTATGGCATTTAGCTACCACAAGCTGCCATAATAACTTCAGTGCACCTTGGCATAGGTTCTGTGGAACTGTACAGGAGGTATGAACACAATTCTTCCTAAAAAAAAAAAAAAAAAAAAAAAGATAAAAATAATAAAAAAACATCCTGGAAAAGGCACTCCCATCAGTATAGAAATGTTTCAGCAGCAACTTGGATGATTCTAAAAGTTCTGCAGGATCTGACTAGATTCTTCATCAAATGTATTTCTTAATGTTTGAAATGAACTGTGGGTTTGGGTATAGTAGTAATGGGGTGCCTGAGAAAGACATTGTTCCATTGCCAAAACAGCGTCTTAAAACAGTGTCTTCAGGTTTCATATCCATCATAATTCACATTAAATCATCATCATACCATATGATTTAGCTGTGTTTATGCATTATGTTAAACTAGCTTTATAATAGTTTAACTGTGTTTAATAGTTTACTGTGTGGGCAGTCGTGGCCTAATGGTTAGAGAGTGACTTGTAACCCGAAGATCGTGGGTTGGAGTCTCAGGTCCAGCAGGGATTGTAGGTGGGGGGAGTGAATAACCAGCGCTCTCTTCCACCCTCAATACCACGACTGAGGTGAGACCCTGGTGAGAAAAAGGCTGCCTACTGCTCCGTGTGTGTGTGTGTGTGTGTGTGTGTGTGTGTGCACTTGGATGGGTTAAATGCAGAGCACAAATTCTGAGTATAGGTCACCATACTTGGCCACAAGTCACTTCACTTAACAAGATTGTATTTCCTTTATTTGTAACTCGACTACAGTGTATTCAGGAATAAATCTTATTACTAGTATTTTAAAACCATCTTTTTTTCTTGCACTTGGACCTTTAGTGAATCTGCAGTCTTTGTTAGAATCACATTAGAAATAAGAGTAATGCAGTGAGCACCTGAGAGAGTGGGGAGAAATGAATGATACATCATACATACCAAAAATAGTCCTACATGTTCTAAGCATAAATTAATGTGAGAGCTGGATTTAAAAAGAAAAAAAACAAAAACAAAAAAAAACACTGAGACAGCATTTTAATAGAATGTACATTTGAAGCGGTTCAACTGTGTTTACATTTTGAGCAGGATCAAAAGCTACCGGTGGCCCATAAGTTGAAGTGTAAGCGAGCCTAAAGTAAACATTGTCAGGAGACGGCAGGGGGATTAGGACTGTTAAGATTCACTGGACTGTGACTTAGGCATGTAGAGTCTGGAATTTCCATGGCAACAAGTAGCATGCTTTGCATAAATTCAATCAAATTAGCCCATTTAGTCATTGTGTTAGGACCAGGAACAATGTCTCCAGGGAACAGACTAACTAAGCTGCTCTTTTGTTGTTTTATTTGCTCTTTATATGCTCTAACCCACATCTCACCTTGCAATCCTCATCTGTCCTGTAGCATTAGCTTTGATGCCATTTACTATGAAGGTATCCAGCAACTGCCTGCTAAACGAACTACGCTCTGAGGGGAATAGGCCATCAGGGTCCCAAGGCCCAGAAGTATTGTCTGTTTTGTTCTTCTTTCATTCCTTTATAATGAAATGTTATAAACAAACAGACAAATAAATAAATACTTTTTTAAAATTAAATTTCCACAATTCTCCCCTAGCTTAGTCCCCTAAGATATACTAGATATCCAAAGTTTGTTTTGCAATCTTTAGATAACGTTTCACATTTGTTTAGCTGCATAAACCCTGTAGTTCCAGTGTCTCAACTGATTGACTCCATTTGGATTAACTGGGTACGATTCATTTTTGCCTGAAAAATTCCTGCAAGAGGTGAAACTTGTGATTATATCAATACTCTGTATAAATAATCAATACTCTTATTCTGGATATGGAACATTTGATAATGACATTGATAAGTCCTATTAATTATGTAATTGTCATGTTGTATTTACATTAATAAAACTTAAGAAATTATAAATTTTTACTACTTCAGGGAAAAACATATTGATTATTCTATTATCTAGTAAAGTCTTCATTTTTTGGAGGCTTCACCACAGATCTACATGCATATATATAGCTTTGCTTAAATATGCATAACTTTATTTAGCACACACACACACACACACACATAGAGAGAGAGAGAGAGAGAGAGAGAGAGGTGGGGGAGTTCAGTGTTTTTGTAATGGTAACCTTTTTTAGTCTATAAAAATCAAATGCATGGAAAGGTCCTGAAACAAAGAAACAAGATGCATACATCTTTAGTATTAATTCTTTGTTGGTCTAGAAAAAAATTGACACCAAAAAACTTTTAATATACACTTGGTGTGCTTGATGAACACGCTGCAACCTGCAATGTCAGCCTTGCAACACTTACAGCTTCATTTAAGCACTACATTACCGTACTTGCAGTAAATGACTTACCCACTCTGGCCACACAGCGGCAGTATAATACTAACGAACATAAATAGACGTACCACAGAAGAAAACGAAATGCACACGAACCAATCAGAAGGCAGGTTGCCTTTTAAAACCGGGAATATTGAAGTCAAAAACATACGTTTGTAACTTCATTAAAAACAAAGGGCTTAAGAAAGAAGTGGCCACATAACTAGTGGTTGGTAAGTTGGCAGGTCCGTTTGTCACACACTAAGCGAGATTTGTTGGATGAAAAGCAGAATTAACTGGTTGCTGAGGTTAAACTAAAGCCGTAAACGACTGGCGTTAGTTAAACAGCCTTCTAGGAGATTCATGCTAATACTCGGGCTAATGCTAGCTAATAACTTGGTGTACATCCATGATGTCGTTTCTTGGGGTTTGTTAAGCTTCATAATGTTCGTCACTACACGAATATAACTGCAGATTATGTTTTGCTGTTGGAGGGGCGCATTTTCATGATGTGAAACTGCTTCATCCTGTGTCCCTAAATTCAGAAAAACTGTCGATGGACATGCTAAGCACTATCTGTCAGAATCTGATACTCTGAAAAGTATGGGCTAACAGAACATGTTCAGAAGAATATGAGATTTTTCTGCCGTCAAACTGATATAGACTCGAAACATGAAGCGTATTTTGTTGTTTGCAGGCATTCCCTTATTTACAGCACCAGCGGTTTGAATGCCGTGTATTGCTGATTGCCTCTAAGGAAATGTCGCAGTATTTGTGTGGGGGAAAAGTACTGCATTAGATCACAGGATCCCAATCCTGGACCTGGAATAATCCTTGTCCTCCACATTTAAGTGTCTTCCCTGCTCCAGCACATCCATTTTAACTCGGGTAAGAATATAAATTAGCTGAAGCTGGAGCAGGGGAAAACACTAAAATGTTCTGGATAGAGGCTACTCCAGGACCAACACTGGGAACATGGGCATTAGATTGGTCAAATGTTTCTGTGCTAGAGTGTCCGAGGCCATGGCTGCTATGGTTTACCTTGATCAAGAGAATGGCACACTTGCTGCTCCATCCATAAAAGTTCGCCAGAGGCTTCAGTCTGCTCCTGGTAAGCTGGAGTCATTTCACACTAGCTTGACTTGAGGGTTTTGGTCAAGGTTATTCCCTTACACACTGGTCTGTGTAACTGTTTGTTTATGTTTATAGAGCGTCTCCTAAAAACTCCACTGAAGACACGGCTCGGAGCTCCTGCGCAGTCAGGCCGTAAAGCTTTGGGAACAGTCAATAAGATTGTAGCCACTCCAGCAACCTCTCATAAAGGTGATGTGCTGAATAAACCCGTTGCAGCCCAGGTCGGTGGTTGAAAATATCATTTACTTGCAATTTTTTATTAATTCCAGAGATATTACCAACTCCCTTTTTTTGTTATAGCAATGTAAAGTGGCTCCTCAGCCTATTGGTGAGGACTATCCAGAGATTGAGAAGTGCTTCCCATATGACCCGAGTGGTAGGTCTCCCTGTTAAATATAAAATGTTAATATTTTACTCTTAACATTTCTACCTTCTGACATCTGGATGTTTCTTAGATGCTAAACACACAATGTTCTCTTGGTTCCTGTGAGTTTTTGGCAGTTCTCATGATTCTCATTTGCTGGTGTTCTTAGCAGAAATTCTATGAACATCTCCAAAAACAAGACCCTTTTTCAACCTGCAAAAAATATAAACTGGCAAATTCTTATTCAATATGTAATGTGACTTTTATGCAACAGTTCTATAAACAAGAAATTAATTGTAACTGACATTTCAGTATGGTCAAATATTGTTTTTTTGCTCCGGCAAAGAAAATATTTCCCAAAAGAAGCCACAGCTGGATACAGCGTTGTGTGTTGCCATACAACGCATAGACTGACAGCCCATAGTAAGTGTAGTAGGAGTTTCAATGCAACAAACTATTGCTAGAATTGGAATTTTATCCAGTTAACACGGACAAGCGGAGTGATGCAGTGAACTGTCCCACTGCTCTGGTAATAAATATCAGCACTCTTGGAACGCTGCTTGACCAATCACATTACTGGACTGACACTAAATGTGGTATAATGGCAGTTTAAGAATATTATAAATCTATTAATGTTAGACCTAACACATAAATGTAGGTCTTGGCTATAACATTTGTAAACTTACTCTTTAAGCATGTAAATGTTAGAATTATATATATATATATATATATATATATAAAAAAAGTGACTTGTGGGGAACTTGTAAAAGTTCTTGTACTATTATGTGGAAAGTAATTCTGCATTTATTAGTGATTAACTGTTTGTGCTTTTATGTTTAGCCCAAAAGCACCTCAAATAATAATGCAGTATAAGGGTTGGGATAATAGACAAGTCACAGATTTAATCAGTGGCCCAAAAATGCTTATTGGCATAGTTCCAATGTAAATTAAATGTCATCATGCCATCACTATTTTAGAATGTTGTGACGCCTGCAAAAATCTCACGATTGACTGTCTTGAACCGTTCAGACTTTGAAGTATACTGTGTACCAGAGGAAGTCTGCCTCAGCCGGTTTTCACTGGCTGGTTTGGGAAAACAGCAGTGGCCTCTAACTGTGCTCGAAGAGGATTTCAGTCTGATTCAACCATGTTTGCCACTGTCTCCTCTCAAGATGCCTTCAGGTATCATCATCTGCTAAAATTCTTATCTGAACAACTTTACCATAGTTTTAGTTTTAGATACAATTAAATGATGTCTTTTATGTAGTGCACTGCAGAGATGACCTGGAAGCATTCCTAGAAACCATCAGTGAGCTGACTGTGGATTTGCCATCTGAGTGTGACTCATGATGCTGTATTATTACACCCTTTTTTTTCACTAAACTTTAATTTTGTAATAAAGTTTTCTTTTTACAAATATTTTGACTTTGCTGTCTGTTCTAGCTTGTTGGGTTAGATACCTGAAATGAGCATCAGTAATCAGTTTAATTCATCATGCCTTTCCCAAGCTCAAGGTCACTGAGCAGTGTATAGAAAACAAACAAAAAAAAAAACATACTCTGATAACTGAATATAAAGCCCTGGGCATTTTAATAAAACTTCACAATGACATTACTGATATAATGGCACAAATTTAATTAGGTACAGAGCCCTGCACATGACATGCAGGTAAAAAAAAAAAGTGTGTGTATCATGGCCTCGTTTGACTAATTAATTCCCTCGTTTTAGGTAAATGCATTTGAGGAAATGAATTAATAAAATGTGCTCATGTATTAAGTCATGGGAATGAATTCTTAATGCATGGTCATGATATACTGTTTTTTCTTTTGCCCCCCATGTCATGTGTGGGACTCCATACTTGGTAGTTAATACCTCCCTCTGCATTCAGCTGTGGTGTAATGATACATGACTAATACACTGGAATCACATCCAAAAGGGAGGCATTTAATATCAATGTTCCTTATTCCATGTCAAAGACCATAAAGTGCAAGTGTTAATCACATTGAAATTGTAGTCTTGGAAACAAAGTGAGAGAAGCATGAAAATATCAGTAAAATACTGATTTGGCTGATTTACAGGAACAGCCCTTGTAATTTGTAACTTGCTGTTAGTGTTGCAGCCTAGATTAAAAATTGTAAAAGGTATATTAATAGCACCACTTTGTTATGGTTTCCAGGTTTTTACACATACAATAACAAAACCATTACAAAAAAAAAAAAAAATCAGTGATAAAACAGCAGTCATCACCTCCTGAAGGGACAATTTATAAGTAAATGCAAAATCATGCAAAAGCTAATGTTCGTGTGGTTTTGCACAGCTCTCTTCAATATGCTCATTAAAGAACATACCACTCTTATTACCACATTCTAACAACAATCAACCTACGCTTTCAATGATCCTCCACTTCCATGGCCAATGCAACATATACTGTATATTGCCTGTGTGTCAAATGTCTTACAAGCCTGACCCCAAAAAGTAAACTGTCTCTCATATTTCTGTCACCTAATTCTCTTACTGTAATTTGATAACATCCAGACTGAGTACAATGTACTGCAAAATAAGTGGAGCAAGTAAGTTGTTTAGATGTACCACATACCTCCACATAGTCATACTCTCCAAAGTAGTAGGACTGAAAGCATATGACATTTTTCATTGATTTAAAGAAAATCCCCCTCCCCCCAAAAAAAGGATCAGATTACTCTCATGTGAGCTTGTATGTATTGTCAGTTATGTTTGCATGAGGGATGTGGCTGCAGGTTCTTGTGTTCACTTGAACACACATGCACGTACACACACACACACAAAGAGTCCAGGGCATGTTCAGCACTTCCCTTTTTTAGATTCCCATTCCTGAAACAAAAAGGCACATATTTAATTTTTTTTTTATTATAAAATGATAATGATACATGTGTCTATGGTAATAAAACTGCAGATCTAATAAGCCTGTCGTATTTCTCTGTGATGGTACAAAATGATATTGGAGACTTATCTGGGGATTCTGACAGAATAAGCTTCTACTGTAGTCATTAAAATCCAGTTGGAATCTGATTAACTATAATCCCACTGACAGATGCAACACACTGCACTCTTTGCATTGTTTGTTCAGTATAGATAAATAACCGTACAGATACCAGTTTATTTAGCCTGTGTCTGTTTACCTTGGCTTTCTGCATAACATTTCCTTTTGTAGACGCATAGATGGATAGGGGGCGCTTTCGCATTTCAGAGGCACAGTTGACCGGAACTAATGACTCAGTGTATGGTACCTCAGTTCTCTGGGTCTTCTATAAAATTAGGAGTTGGATCAGTTAAGTTTTACAGAATTTTGAAGGTGCAGTTTAGACAACATTTGTGTTTTCGTACCTTGCCTAATGGTTTGGTCTCTACAGGTGCCCCTAAAGCTCCTCCAGCCAGAGATTTCTTCAGATTCTCTTTAACCTGAGTGAGTTTAAGCTCCAGGTCCACACGTTCACCTTCCTTTATCTGGCAGCTCTCCTCCAGCTGGCCTACACGCTCCTCAAGTGCCAGCCGTTGTTTATCTGCACCAAACACACCATTACTGTTACACATCCCACAGGAAAATGAAGCATTAACATATGAAATATGCATACGGAAAGACACTATCTTTCTTATTCACTCAAAGTAGGAACAGAAATAAACTTAAAATCTTAAATTCCGCATAAATCCTGTCAACAGAATGAGACCATCTGAGTCTCACCCCAGCTAAATGAGTGGAAATAAAGCCCTGTGACATCTGCTGTTGTCTACAACGGAGTTTCTTGGATCACTTGCTTTACAAGCATACTTCGGCGCACACTGTATGTTATCGCCAGTAGATGGAGCTACAGATTCATTTCCTATAGTGTATCCTAGGAAAAACGCACAGACTGTAGTAACAGCCCAGTAATATCGGAATGTTTCCATCTGTAGAAATTTTAAGATTCCCCAACTCTGCTTTCATAAACTACTAAATCAGCGAGCTATACTTAGCCACAACTACAAGAACTTCACATGTATAGTAGGACAGTTGTGATTTGTTGAGGTGAAGCCTTATGCCTTAAATTATTTCCTCACTTGTTGCCACCTTCATTCTCTCCTTGGCTTCTCGTTTTTCCTTTCGCAGTAACACCAGTGCATTCCTGATGTGGTCTTTCTCTCTCTCCAGCTCCTCTTTCTCCCTCAGGTAGCGGCGTGCATCCTCCTCAGCCCGTGTTTTCCCATACCTTCCATACTGATTTGCGTCTGAAAGGTAAAAGGCCAGATGTCAGGTTCCAGAGAACTGTGGGAAGATGGAAGAGTGACAATGCTTTTAACACCCTCATCAAGGCTATAGCAAAGGCACAGGGTGAAGAGAGCTATACATCAATCCCAAATGCCTTATAAAGCTCGGGTTGCATCATTTGCCTGGGCCGTGCTGGAGAGGCCTTTGAAGTGACAGTGTGGGAACTCTCTCTGACTGCTTTGAAAACTGGTGAGAAGAAGAAGCTGCAAGTATGCTTGTTAAAATTCCCTAGGTGTTCAGGCATTTTTGCCCTCTATTGCACCCTCTAGGTTGTCACCCCTTATCGACCAGCTGAAACCTCCAGGGACATACAACAGTACTTTTATAACATAGGAAATGATACAATATATACAGTATATAATATGGGACAGCTAAGCAAAAGAATCAGTGAGATTACAGAGCAGTAGATAGATAGTTGGTGTGACTCACTAGAGCCGTGGCGCTTAAGGGTGATCTGAGGCTTGTCCATACTTCTGTCACTACTAGCAGACCGGCGCTTTACTAAATACCCATTCTTCAGCCTCTCATTCTCCTGGTGTATGACAAAACAGAAAAAGAAGATGGTAAATGGTTGTGATTGTAACTGTACCCAAGAGCAGTCTTCAGCAGACTCCTGAAAAATTAGGAGGGGTTGAAGGGTTCAGCAGCCATCATATGCATACACATGTACAGGGGAGGTTAATCGTATTTCTTTTTCTTTTCTTGTTTTTGAGAAGTTACTTGTTTCATAACTTGATATGGTTGCCTGAGCTGGGCTCTGATGACCCCGAACAGCTGCATACAGGGACGGACGGTCTAACCCGTCATTGCTCAGCACACACTTCAGAAAGAATCCTCTGTCTAGGAGGATCATGCTCAATATTAGACCTAAGAAGGAGATGTACCTGACAGGAGAGCTAATATATAACATTTAGGATAGAAGTGTTAACACTGTGAGTAAATATATATTTGATTGTTGATGCTTGTTACACACCTCTGCATGCTCATAAGGTACCTCATCGTAAGTCCTCGACTCTGTGGAGGTGGCCCATCTGAACAGAAAAGAAAAATGAATGAATGACAGATTCAAACACATCAGCATTGATTCAGTTCTATTAACTTGTTTTTTTGGTCACTCACAGGAAAGAGTACCGAGCAGCTGTACGAATATTGGCGATGGTCTCCACATCCACGTAGTCATAGTGCAAACACTCTGGATCAGCAGAAGAACCAGTTTCTGCCAACAGAACTCCAAGCCAACGGCCCATTTCTTCAGAGCAGCTTGCCTGACACACACAATAAATGACTGGGAAATGAGAAAGGAACCTCAGATCTGACCTTGAAATGTACTGTGAGTGAGTGATTTGGTAGTGTACTACTTAATATTGTGTTGTGTAATGTTTTGTTAATTTCTACACTGTGATAAAATGAAATATAAAATGAGATGGTTCAAATAGTATTTGTGAACTTCGCCCCTGGAAACCCTCTGTACCTCTAATGCTGCCACCTCAGTGCCACCTCTTAGTATTCTGAGGGCGAAGGGGTGCTTGGGCCCAAGGCCTGGCACCACTTCACAGCCGCGTAGGACAATGGAGGTGTGTGGACTCCGCCATCTATCACCTTTTTCCTGGTGAAGGTGGAGTGAGCCGCATCTTACATGGCACCACTGCTCCTTCCAGCACTGGTTCACCAAAACACTCAGATAGCCTGCCAGAAACACATAAAATAAACATCACAGATGTACAAACACAAACAAACACAAATTTGTAAATGGCTTTATACTTCATTCCGTTTAGCCAAGATAGTCGTTGATTGATTAATTGACTGAATGGCATTCCCTCAAAACCTCCATTGCCAGTTCCCTTTAAAGACTTTTAGGATGAGCTGCTGCCATGCTACAGCTTTTTATGTTGTATAGTATTTTTAAATAGATTTTTTGACAATGGTCTTGTGTTTCTGCAGGTTCTATGTGTACTCATGTACACATAGCGCCTAAAAAGAAACCACTGATGTGCGCAAGATTACCCCTAGTTATCCAAGGTCAAGCCCAGTGGGCATGCTTGAATGATCACTGAAGAAAATGAGAGCGCCAGTACTACAGCAGATAGCGACAGTGTAACAGGAACAACTGAATCTCACCGCAACGAGGGTCCTCGTAAAGTGATGGTGTCCGTGTATCTCCAGGTAGAGGTGGCTTCCTTTTGGAAAAGCTAATGATCCTAGTGATCTTGCGCCCTGCTGCTCTGCTCATCGTGCCTGTTAACTCCGACAGAGCAACCCGCTTGGGCTTACCTAAAATAATATAAACATACGCAATACTGTTATCAAAGAGGGAAAATTTAATGACACTGTATAGTAATTACAATGTGTACAGAGCTCTCACTGGGCAAAATGAGATATACACACACATCTGACTCGACCACTCAAATTGAAGCAAGCGAATGAATGCCATTCTGTGCTTTAATAGAAGCTACATAATTAAATTATGTAAATGTAGAATTTAAAAATTGAAATGATCGAAGTAAGCTTTAAATGCAGAGTTTTGAAAGAAAGAGCAACTTACCATTCTCCCGGCTGTCTCGGCTACATTCTCCACTAGCCATGCTATCTGAATCTGATGCATGTTTCTCACCAGACAATCGCTAGAATACAAAAACAAGTTCATTTTAAATTCACACTACTTAACATACACTCATCAGGAACAAGCACAAGCAATCTCAATGTCTCTAGACAAATTGCCTTTGCCTGAGAGAGAGAGACAGTGAAAAAAAATGCATGGCTCAAAGCTCCAGTAGTGACTCACAGTTGCAGAATTTGTTTACTCGCAATGCAAAATAACAGAGCTAGCTTCCATACTTTATGACAGTATAGCCCTCAGTGCTAAATCAGGCTAAAAGTGCTCTGCTTCCTCCTACACTCTCAAACATGTACATAGGGACACAAACACACATTCTGCCACCTGCATTAACTCTTTTGGAACGTGTTATTTTTAGCTGTTTGGAAACAATTTACTACTCTTAATGTGACACTTCTTAATCAAAGCATATGGTCAGAGTGTTCTCTGTTAGCCTTCAGAGGTTAGCCTTCCGGTTAGCCTTCCAGCCACTGTCACTCTGCACGCATACATACAGCATTAACATTAACAGAGACCTAACTGCACACTGAAAAGATGAGGCACATTCTCATATTCTAGGGCACAGGTTAAAATGTTGCATGCTAGATGTAATATTACAAAGTACATGTTTCAGCTGCTATAAACAAGAGTAGACCCTACAGAGAAAGACTGTTTATTAGCATGGTGGGTTCAATGGAATCATCATTTGGAAGAGCAAGGCATTGCATAACTAAGATAAATAAATCTTATAGGACTTCTCTGTTATTCTTTGGATGTGGATGTTCGCCCCGGACTGTGAAAGAATTCGAATATACACTGTATACACCAAAAGCCACATCAAAGCTTATTGAAGTACACTAGATCCCTACCTTGTCCAAGTCTTTTTCTGGCTCTTTGTCTCTTTTTCTGGGGACCATGGGAGATGCTGAGATGTCCATTGCATTCCCCAGACTGTTTACTTCACGCACCACCTACAACCCCACACAGAGAAACAGCACATCAGCAATCTCAGCATATGAAAAAGTCTGGCCACATAGGAGGTGTCTCCACCAAAAGAATCCTTTCTTGTGCAATATTATTTCTGGCCTGCACTCAGCATATTAAGCTGTATATGTATTCTTAACAGACAGTTAAGAACAGTTCTGGTTGTATGACCTGAAAAGACCTTTTTAATTACCCGGAGCCATTTGTCTGCCTGTTCCTTGCTCTGTACAGCCAACACCAGAGCCTCTCCACCTGGCAGAGAGAAGCGAAGCTCGTGCTTCTTCTTCCGCCCATCCTTAGGCACATATATGACATTGCACAGATTAAGTGGCAGATCCATGTAGGGAGACTGGTCTTTGGAGCTTTTGTAGCACTGAAAAAGAGAAACCAGCAATGTCACAGTTCAGTAAATAGCCGAATACATATAAAGCAGTATCCAACACAAAGTCGTGCAAAAAATGCTAGGATAGCTAACAACAAAAAAAAAAAAAAAAAAAAAAAAAATCACAGGATTGGTTTTCTTGACTGGTTAGAATTAACCCAAGTAGGCACTACAAGCTATCCTTCATTATTACTGCTAACTGAACTTTTGGGTACTTACTATTATTTTTTATATACTGAGGTGGAAAACAACATGTCACTGGGCAAAGCTCAACATAGCCCACCTGAAGTCTGTTCTCACGGATGACTGTGAGTTGTTTGGCCCACTGACCGAAGCGCTTCTTCTTCAGCAGGAAGGCACAGATACGGCAATCCCTCACTGGGGCCATGGAGTTCTCCTCTGAGGGCCACGTGTGGGTTAAACGCTGACCCCTTTCCTCCTCTTCCTCATCATATGACTCATAGGAGCTGCTCAGAGCATCTGAATCATTATCTGGAGATCAAATATGTATAATCAGAAAATAAACTACTATCGATAAAAACATCTGCCAAACTTACGATTGTAAATGTAGTCTTGTGGGAACATGTATCTCAAATATCTCAAAGCAGGGGAGGCTTGTCTGGAAAAGTTGCTTGTAAACATTTTCAGACCAACAGCAATAGCATTTCTTCTGCTCATTTCTGCTGGCATTTGAAAGACTGTTTCCAGACAAGTATGTTTGTTAAATGTCACGTCTGGCCCTTCTAGAATAATGTGAATGTAACAATGAAATAGGCTTAATGTGCTGCACAAAGTAAAGTAAAAATGCAACCCTGACATTCTGTGCCTTCTGTGTTCTCCTATGGAATAGATCTTTTTTTTTTTATTATTATTATTATTATTACTGAGAGGGCGATGCATCTACAGGTAATCCAAATTACATGAGTTTTTACGCCGGCGGTTCATGCTGATATTGGGACAGTTGTTGTCGGTGTCTTCACAGTATCCATCCTCAATGGAGTTAGGAGGACTGGAGCTACCTAGAGAAGTTAGGTGGTAAAAGTTACACTCAACAAAAGGTCATAAAATGGCGTACTGTGCATATGTACTGGTTCATGAATTATAATCAGAAATGGCTACCTAGATTCACCATTAGTTTATGCATTCTTCAAGAAAACTACATGACTTAAACCATATGACTGATAATGTTTATCTCATTTAAGCAATACTTCTGGGGAAACAAAACTCACCACGGCTGGTAATGTATTCTGGCACTGTACCAGGGCTGAGTGGCACAGCCTCCTCATAGTAGTCCTCTGGAGGTGGGGTGGTGGGTAGTGGAGGTGCTGAATCTGGTGTAATCTAGACAAAAAGCAAGGGGCAATAAAATATTCTACCATAAGCTGTGGCCCCACTTTACTCAGTCAACTTCTTTCATAATTTTTTGTCTAACACCTTGAAGTACTGCTGTGAAGAGAGTGCTGTTGGATGATTATTAGGACCACCATGCCTCCGACAATGAAAAGGCTCGCTTAGCTTTCATATTTTACCAACCATAATCCTCCTCTAGAAAAGTGCTATAGAAATACAATAAATTGGATATGTATGCAAACATTAATATGTAAACAAAATTAATGTGCAATTTGTGATATTTTCAGCTTAGACATATTGATGAGCTGTACAGTTTAAAACTAATAATCTGTTATTTTAACACTATATTAGCTCAAACAAATGCAAATCCTGCAAAACACTAATTTCAAATTAACAGCTTTTGTGTGTGAAGCCTCCCCTGGACAGAAAAACAGCAGAGAATTCTTACTGTAATGTATAACAAGGTTACAGTACACTTGTAGAGCACTGTGGACCAATGCTGAACATGCAGAACATTTCAAGATTTGTGCATGTGTACTTCAGTTTTGATCTGGAGATTGAAATGGTCATTGTGAAACACAAATTTTTTGTGTTTCTACATTTCTGTATTGATTTAGATGCATGTTTAGGGTCATTATTCTGTTGAAACTTCAATTACAGCCAAGTCTCAAACCTCTTGGCTGAGGTAACCAGGTTTTGCAGGTTAGCAAAATTCATGATCTCACAAAAGAGGAGCATTTTGAGCACACAAAAGGCCTAATAAGTGCTTTTCATTGTCATTTTTCAGTTAGTCTCCATTTTATTTTCCGCCAAACATGCTAATAGAGTCCATAGCACATGATACCAACTACAGTAGTAGTAGTTTCAATGACACTTTGGTGAAAGGCTGCATTTTGTAGTTTGCTCTCAGGAAAGTATGCTCATGTGTCCATTTCTTGGACATTTCTAAACTCTTCCAAATGTCTGAATTTTTCATCATTTTTAATTGTTTTAATTTTATTAATTTTGATCTGACTTTTGCAGGTCAGCAGCCATCTCTCTCTTTTGCGTTAAAAGCTTTTTGCAACAGTGGAAGGAATTTACGTGTGTGCAACTTCATGCGGCTCATGTGTTCTTGAGATAAAAAAAATTATATTACTTTTCCAAAAGCAGCTCTGAGAATCTTTTTGTTAGAGGAAATGTGAGTGACAAATGCTGGAGCGGATTAAGTGAGAAGGTGGCACCTTACAGGTTTAGTTGCAGACTGGTTTGTTGGGTCTTTCTTCTGTTCTTCTACTTCAACTTTCAGCTCACTAAGGTTGCAGTCTGTTTAAGCAATACATAAACATTTTAGTGCATAATAATGGCATCAACAGGGAATGCTGAGC
This sequence comes from Pangasius djambal, assembly GCA_022985145.1. Lineage (NCBI taxonomy): Eukaryota > Metazoa > Chordata > Actinopteri > Siluriformes > Pangasiidae > Pangasius > Pangasius djambal. Next base: position 14,027,065 of record CM040981.1, on the reverse strand, counting down.
CAAACACATCGATGCTAGTCTTATTTACCAAAGTTCTCAAAAAGGGCTTCCACAAAGCTAGTGCCATTTCTGCAGACAGAGGTGTTCATGTACATGTATTCTGGTCCTGTGACTAAAAAAAAAAATTATAAATGAAAAATAATAATAATTGTTAAAAGGAGACCAAAAAAACAACAACCATTAAGATAACCATAGGAGAATAAATGAGCCATTAACATTTACAGATAATTAACAGACTTAATTGGTATATTGTACTGGGTCACCATTTCTATCAGTGTTACATTAAGTAAGTAAATTAGGGCAGTAGCTATTTTACAGTTTTCCATCTTCCCACATTTAATCATGCACTGCAAAAATATCTTAGCAAGTAAACATCTTGAACATAGGCAAAGCCAACTAATATTTCTCTTTATTAGATTGTTTTTAAACAAATAATATTATTAAGCCTATTTCTAGACATTTTACTCATTTCTAGCTTGAAATTGTCTTATTCTATGGGGAGATAAGTTTGCTTATTTCAAGCATTTGTTTCTAGAAAGAAGCAAAATTAACACATTCGAACTCATGTTTAAAAGGTTTACACCTCTCATCAATTACGTAATTCAGATTAGCCCCAAATAAAGATAAGATGCAGGATTTTCTTGACATCTTCTTGGTTTCATCTGACTGCTGAAGCCATGGTCCGCAAACAGCTTATAAAGCATGTACAGGACCTCACTGGCAAAAGGTAAGGATCAGGAGAGGGGTATGTACTCCAAAGAAAGAAAAAAAAACAACAGGACATCCCTTCCTTATGAAAGTACAAGATGAAAACTTACCAGGGAGGCTGCCAAGTGACCTACTGCAACATTAAAGAATCAGCAGGAATTTCTAGCAAGTACTCACTTTCATGGTCACTCATTGCTTGTGACAATCTTTCGCATTCTTCCCATGTCTGGGGTATAACATAGGTCGCTAGACATAGATGGGGTACCTATGGGGTGGCTATAGAAGGGCAAAAAACAACATCCCGGCCCAACTAATTCACCCTAAACAATGTGGCAAAATGTGATATGGTCTGATGAGACCAAGGTAAAAGATATGTCTGGAGCAAAAACAAGACAGCTCATCACCCAAAGAACACCATACCCATGGTGAAACATGGTGTTGGCAGCATCATGCTATGGGACTGCTTCTTTTCAGCTTTTCAGAGGTTCCAGTCAATGTAGAGGGAATCACGGATAGCTCCAAATACTAATCTATTTTGGCACAAAACCTGCAGGCCTCTGTTAGACAGCTGAAGAAATTTTTTCACTTTCCAGCACAATAATGACCCACAGCACAAATCCAAGTCAATAAATAAACGCCTTCAGAAGAAGATGATCAATCTTTGGAATGGCCCAGTCAGAACACAGATTTAAATCCTATCAAAAACCTGTGCACAGGAGATCCCCTCATAATTTGATAAATCTGGGGCATTTTTACAAGGAAGAGTGAAATTAAATTGCCGGATCAAGATGTGCTAAGTTGCTAAACTCTTACCCAAAAAGACTGAACGTTGTATTACAAGCAAATAGTGCTTTAACAAAGTATCAGTTAAGGGGTATGCACACTTATGCAACCAGGTTATTGTAAGTTTTTCCTTTTTGTTAAATTTTCTGAAAACATGTTTATTTTGTTGGTTGCTGTATCACATTAAAGGTGGAAGAAGATCTGACATGATTTATCTTGGTTTCATTTTTTTTTTTTTTAATCACAAAAACTTGCCATTTTAACAGGGGTATATAGACCTTTTACATGAACTGCATATCTAGAAATAAGCTCAACTGTCTAATATTTGTTATAAAGCTCATAATGAGAAATATTAGATAATTTCCCTTTATTCAAGATATCTTCATTGCTGAGATATAATATTTTGTCATGTATCTTCTTTTTTTTTTTTTTTACACCAAGAACCACCTGAGGGCTTCAGCTGTTTCAGGAGTTTCCTCACGGCACATTTCTTCTCCTTGGTAGCAGAGCTCAAGGTCTCATGGTCTAGCAGCTTGAGCAACACATTCAGTTCAGTCACCAAGAGTTCCATCGCTAAGGGGGCAAAGTTCAAGGTAAGAGGTCAATAGACATCAGACTATACAACTGTCTATGTATGTCTATGTAATTAATCTGCAAACATTTAATAAACACAGTACGACAATGCAAGTAAAACAGCTGTCTGTGGAACATCAGTGACCTTGATTTAATATGCATTAGGCTGTCTAGTTTTTAAGTGCTTCCTGTGCTGGAGTGAGTGAGATCAAGATGCACAGTTCAGTGTTAACTCTATATTCTGAAGAATATCTTCAGTGCTGTCAGTGGAAGGTAATACACAAGGTTCAAAAAACAACTCCGGTATGCTCTGAAGTTCTATGGAGTATGTTTGAGGTTCTCTTTGGTGAGAATTTTTTTTTTTAAATAATTCAAAACAGGTAATCCCAGGCACACTTCCAAAAATCCTTTCCCCACACAGAGACATGCCATCTAAGACAATCAAACTCTCCTAAAAACCATCATGCAGATTGCATTAGGGGACACTGAACTCTCCAGTTTCTACTACTTTTCCACTATGTCATCCAGTGATGCTTCATTTTGTTTGCAAAAAAAGTTCACAGCAGGTACACTTCACTCCTAGCTAGATTTTAGTTAAAATTGCATGGAAACAGCTTGGCATGCAATAGCCCTGAAATGTTGGAACAACTGCCCAAAAAAACCCTGCCCAAGAGGTAACCCTTCTGGCAAGAAGCTGGTCATTGTGAATAGATTCTCAGAGCTTTGTTTTTCGGGAAATAAATACACACAGCAATATGAGCTCATAATTAAAAGGGTGGCCACAGCACTTGCATGAAATAAAGAATGGGAAGAATCTTGGAAAGAGAGACCTGATCTGTGTCCATCATGCAGCTGCACACTGACTAATCTATGCTCCCAAATTTTTGAACTCATTAAAAATATGAAAGACCATACATGATGACAGGACTTAGCAACGTGCCTTTATATTCCCTGGTGTCACTCTCCTAGCACCGCTCTGCTGCTGACAATATGGCCACCATATATATATATATATATATATATATATATATATATATATATATATATATATAATGAACTTGTGCTTGACATCAGCCTTCTCCAAGGGGAAAGTGAAGAGTTTGCAAAAAAAAAAAAACCACACACAAACATATTCTGTTGCATCCACACCCACATGTCCTGAAATAAGGTCACTAAAACTGTAGCAAAAATGCTTAGTAAGTTTCTCAGTCCAGAGACCTCACCTACTGCAAAACACTTCTCTTCCTGCCATCATCCCCTTCAGGGTAGACTCCTAGTAGTGTGTATGTTTTGCAAACGTGCGTATATCAACGCTTTAACCTTCCCGTTCAGACTTGTTGACACAAGGCCCCAGTATTCACAAAAAGACTAGTTTAGTTTGACTGCCCTGAAGATGACCTCTTCCAGGAGATATGGCTGAGTAGTAACTTAATGTGCCAACTACATTTACATTTACGGCATTTGGCAGACGCCCTTATCCAGAGCGACTTACAATTATCTCATTTATACAACTGAGCAGTCGAGGGTTAAGGGCCTTGCTCAAGGGCCCAGCAGTGGCAGCTTGGTGGTGCTGGGGATTGAACTCATGACCTTCCGATTAGGAGTCCAATGTCTTAACCACTGAGCTACCACTGCCCAGGAGTTGGTGGTTTTTTTTTTTATTTTTTATTTTTAGGAATTTCTTTTGAAATGCCCCCCAAAAAATGTAATTCGTGGCTATGCTTTTTGAGAGAAGGGTTACATTCTGATTACAATGGTTGAATCACTTATAGGACACGCAAAAAAGAGATTATCCATGAACTATGAAATATATTTATCATGGTCAGAAATATTATGTAATACAAAATCTAACCAAGATAAGAGTCTGTCACAGAGACCAAAAAAAGCTGTCAGGTGTCTGTGGACACGTTATTCATCATCACTCAAATGGCAACAGAACTCATTTTCAAGTGCCTAGAATAAAGAGACTTTTGAGTCACAAAGACGTCATAGCATGGACTTTAGATAACAGATTTAGATCATCAGGCCTAGGATCACACTTGCCAGATTACACAGACATTCTAAGATCTTCATTTAAAAAAAAAAAAAAAAAAGACTCCTCTGGGGCTAGTTACAACCAGCTTAAAGCAACACCAAAGCAGTGGAGCATATATGATTCCCATAGCTATACTTCACAGCGGAGGAGATCAAACATACTGAGCTCTACTTTATCTCAGCTGCACCTGTGGAAGGTCACTTCCCGAGCCAAGCTAAACACAGGCCTGCATGCCCACTCTCCTCCCAAAAGCTGCACATGTGGTCTTCTCTGATAATATACCACATCAAAAACACTGTACTGTGAACACAGAAACTGACACCGGTGCTTCGAATCAAGTCCAGACAATCTGCAAGGTTTGCTGATAGTACAGGAGTTTGTTGTTTTCTTTCGGACACTCCAGAATGTTCTCCATCTTTTAGTACGTTCCTCGAGACGTATCACCGCTTATTATCTTTTTGTCTTTCACACTCTCATTCAAAGAACTTTGCTAACTGAACTGAACAAGCTGTACTGAGAAATTTGACTTTAGGGCTGGAGGCTGTGTTTCAGGAAGAAGTAACCCCACAGCTGAACTAGTGCTTTGGCACTCACAATCTTGTACAAGAGCGGATAGCCACCTTACAAAAGCAAATCTGGCAGCAAATCTGAAACAGCAATTCACTTGCTAGTGAGAACCAGACAGAACAACCCAAGAATGCAGTAAACACCTAGGTGAAATATTTTATGTTTATTGTGCTTAAACGTGCATAAATAGTGCCACCTCAAATAGGGATGCTTCAGGCTATACAGGTAGTTGAAACAAGTCAAGTCAAGTGGAGTTTATTGTCATTTCAGCCATATACAAGTACATAGTGAAACGAAACAACGTTTCTCCCGGACCAAGGTGCTACATAAGACAAACACAGAACAACACAGAACTACAGGGACTACATAAATTAAACATAAAGTGCACAAGTGCAAACGTGCAGACAGCACAAGACAGAACAAGACAGTACAATGACTACAACGCCGACCAGTACGCAGTTCTGTTTAAAGTGACCAAGTGACAGTAGTGCAAATATTACAGAGTTCGATATAAATAAACAGCTTTATACATGAAGCTATTTAGTTAAATGCAAGACTCTAACATGTAATACATCAGTCCTACTCCTGGAAAACAAAATACTGGAATAATGAAACACATACCATTAGCAACTGCTGTAGAGGCAGCCAGACCCACCATCTTCTACCAAACTGAAGAAAGTCACACAATCATCCACAAAGGCACTGTAAATTAACTATTACTTGTAGACAAAAGAACTGCAAACAGGAGTAGCGTCAGACAGTAAATGACTCAATGTAGGTGTGTTGCCATCACCTTTCTTTCTTCCAGTTCCTCCCACTCCCTCTCTCCCTCTGATGCAAAGACGGCTGAGGATAGCTAACAGGGGAATTTACCCTCCCTTTCTGCTCTGATGTATCATCGGGGGAGGGTGTGTGTGTGTGTGTGTGTGTGTGTGTGTGTGTGTGTGTGTGCACGTGTGTTTTTAGGCAAAGGAGGCACCCAATCCCCCATCTGCACTCCTAATGGATCCAGGACCTAGGACAGGCCTTGTGTAAACATACATTCACACCTCCCCCTTAAGCGTAAATAAGAGTTCTGGGCTATGCCTGATCAGCTTTGAATTGCCTTTTCCTTCACACCTTCAGTCTGTCCTGGTTTCACACCCTATTCAGTATGCCACTGTATCCCTGCACCATTGGGTGGGTGGGTGTGGTTGTAGGGTGACGGGGGGGCGAAGTGGGGGTTAGCGGGGGTAGGGGGGTTGGATTATCCATGCCACAATGCACACTCAGTGAAATGTAAGGTAATATACAAAGGAGTCATTCTCTTGCCATGCTCAGGTGAACAGAGGTTAAAGTCTCAATTCCATTCATTGTGTTTTCTCCTTTGGAATGGAGCCGACTGATATGCATGCATAAGCCTCTCCAGCCCACAGACAGAACCCTCAAGTCTACCTAGCAGGATTAGACATGCCAAATATTTCAGGGCACACTCATGCATGTGGCTCACCATATGTACACACTAGCATGCAAACACTCAGATAAGTTCTCTGTATCAGTGGCTCCATCTCTTTACCTTTGAAAGCATGACAGCAGACAGTTCTCTACACAGTTAAATACTCCTGATGGCATGTTGAGATCTGTCTTGTTGAAGCTACAGATGAGACACTGTAATATGATGCCAGTATCAGTCAGGCACAGCAGATAACTACCACCCCAGAGCAATTATATTACTGGATATAAAGACAATAGTTATACACAGTGTAATATATTTACCAGGGCAAATTTCACATGTGGTGGTCTCACATCTCACAGAGAAGAGATAGAATAATCAAACGAAAAGCTTCTTATTCCTTTTAAAGAACAACAAATACAGTACGAACAAATATCTTTGTTGAATCATAAGTTGGTCCGTTATGTAAGTCGCACCTATTTAGAAATTGTTCAACATTATGTGACTCAGTGTTTGTTTAATTAGAGTTTAAGAATGTTCAAATGTTTGTGTCTGTTGGAAATATGACTACAAGTCACCATTATCATGCCCGAGCTTGCAGGGTGACTGAACTGTACACATTACCCCAGCTGACATACACTGAACAGCATTACACTGATAGAGAATTTTGGCCCATAACCTCATCAGAGAATTCTTCTTAGACACACACAGTCAAAGTGTCACATTGACACAAGGCCTGCTGTAATGAAATAAAAAAAAACAAAAAAACAATTTGGCCCATGATATGAACAGACAGCTGCAGTCCATCCATATTGAATAGCATAAAATGAAGGCTCAAAGCTCAAAGACGGAGTGTTGGGTTTCTCCACATAATCCCCCATAGCTTTCCCTCGTAGTGCATCAGATTTGTGAGATGACACCTTGTTTTACTGGTCCAAAGTCAATAGCTAGAGAAATCCCTCCAACATAAACTTTGGATCTCTCATCTAATATGGATATGCTGTGGCACAATAGATGTTTTGGCTGTTGCAGAATATTTGCTTTGCCCCCTAATCTGATGTGTGCCTCCATATGTTGGACATAACAAAGCAGTCATAACAGTCAATATCACGTCATGTGTGATGTCCAGCAGGATTCTAGGATTCTAAGTCACTTTTTTACTTGAAGGATTATCAGGAACATCACTGTGACTCAGCCAGGTAACATCTAGCAACAGTGTTGTTTTCAAGATGGGACTGATATTAAGGTCAGACTGGCTAGATAGACTGATAGCGTTTAGTTGTGAAAGCAATTCTAACATTAAAGTCCTCTCCTAACTGCACAAGATCTCCCTTCTGAATTCATATCAACAGCATCCAAAGTTCCATGGGACTGAGAGCCAAGCCCATGCATAACTCTAGAGCAGCTGACGTAACACTGTGATTCCCAAAGAGAAATTAGAAAAATAAAACTTTATTATTTAGATATTTTGACATAACGTTTTCATGGGAAAACCTCTGAACTGAGGAGATGTTATTTGTAGGGCTCTAAGGGTTTTGTTATATTTTTCCAAACTTTTCATTTAATTTTTTATCTCAGGTTTTGCTTTTCCAGATTTATTTCTGTGAGGTTGAATAAATTAATCGGCCACATAACTGTAGTATCACAGGGTGAATAATCAAAACAGCATTAAACTTGAATATGTTCTCCGGTTTCCTTCCACCTCCCAAAAACATGCAGGCAGGTGGATTGGCTGTAGGGGTGAATGAGTGTAGGCTACATTTACGCCATTTGGCAGACACCTTTATTCAGAGTGATTTACGTTTATCTCATTTACACGACTGAGCATTCTGAGGGTTAAGGGCCGCTTGGCAGTGCTGGGATTTGAACTCACAACCTTCTGTCTACCACTACCAAGTCAAAGTCCAGACCACAACCCCACTGAGGTGCTGTGGCGGGATCTTCAGTGAGCTGCGCACAAACAAATGCCCTCAAACATCAATGAACTGAAGGAATGTTGTAATGTCGTGGGCCAAAATTTCTCCAAAATGATGCGAGAGACTGATAAACTCCTACAGAAATCTGTATGTAACTGAATAGGGTGTAGTTATTTTTTACCTACCTGGTTTCTGAATGTTGGTTTTCTTTTTGGGTAAAAATTGACTACATATTGATACATGTTGGGTTTTTTTTGTTGTCGCCTGAGGTTATTTGTTTGTTTGTGTAAGTTGGTGAGGACCACACAATTGCCCTGATAAATAAAAGCATAGAACTGAAGGAGGGTGTGCTTCCATTTTCCCATGAGAGTCGGACTTGTAACCCGAAAGGTAGTGGGTTGGAGTCTCAGGTCCGGCAGGGATGGTAGGTGGGGGGAGTGAATGACCAGCGCTCTCTTCCACCCTCAATACGATGACTGAGGTGAGACCCTTGAGCATTAAGGCACCGAACCCCCAACTGCTCCCCGGGCGCCGCTGCAAAAAAGGCTGCCCGCTGCTCCGGGTGTGTGTTCACGGTGTGTGTGTGTGTGTGTTCACTACTGTGTGTGTGCACTTGGATGGGTTAAATGCAGAGCACAAATTCCGAGTATGGGTCACCATACTTGGCCACACGTCACTTCACTACCACTACTACCACTAAGCTGTGCATATAAACAAGCATCACTTCTACACATGTTGATAACTACTACACATCAACACGGGTAGACTCCGTGCTGACTGGCTCACTCACAAATTTTAAAGTTTTCTGTCTGCAGCACTGACATTAACTATTAACTATCGTTCCCTCTTTTTATTCACACCTAAACTTTGCTCTAATCTACTTACCATTAGACGTTTGATTGTCAAAGTATTTATTTTAAATCTTGGCCTCAGTGCAAACAAAGTTAGGAGGTATGAGACATGCAGGCAAGGGTGTCTCATATTCAACTCTGATGGTGACGTACATTTGCCCTTTTACATCTGTGTGTAATGTCACCAGAATAAAGACTATATAATGGGGACAATATATCCATAACTCCCCTTACCTCTACCTCATAAAGCACACACAGGCACATGCACACACAGAGACACACAGAAAGGCAGCAGGTGAGTATGTGCAAAGGCTTATATAGGTCTCTGGGTGCATCCTTAACTGTATTAAAGTTTGTGGGAAAAGGAAATTACCCGCCACTCCTGCTGCTTTATGATGGATGAGAACATGCTTCAGGTTAACAAAGTAAAGCAATATACACAGGCAGTATAGAGGATGGAAAACAGAGAAACACGGGGGGAAATGTATACTTTTCACTGTGAATTAGGTTAGCTGTGTAGGCTGCATAACTGCTCAAAGTTGGCTACATTAACCTAAAGCTGAAGAAAACTGAAGACTCTAGGAAGAGGATTTAGCCAATGAGGGCGGTTACTGAGGCTTACTACTAGTAGGAGGTGTCCTTAGTGTTGGGGATGTCCATCCCATCTACACATGCACTGTGGCAGAGTTATGAGCTTGATACTCCCACTCACCTGTTTAAGCATTAATTAGCGTTGAAGGCCAACATTTGCCCAGCAGGGTGCAAGAAGCTTTGATCTTTTTCCTCTTTCTCATTGCAGCTTGAGGCTCTACAACTACCAGGACTTTACTATGCTACAGTACTCTTCCTCATGGGTCTTGATCAGTATGAACACCCTCAAACCAGAAGTTTGTAAAAACTTGTGGGCATAAGCAGTTGTCAAGGGGGGGTACAAGATAAACTTTAAAAACTCATACCAATGGTTCAAACATGTAAGCAAACATAATCCTTCTGGGAATCATTAACAATTCATTATTTAGCCACTAGAGGGGGTCTCAGTAGTAGTCTTCCTGATTAAGTAGTAATCCCATACAACCAATACAATTCATGCCAAGCACAAAAGCATAAAAGACGCCTGCGTTTTTCAGTAAGGTTTGTTTTTTAAAATGCATGCAAGTCACAGAACTTGTCTTGGGTCAGTGTTCAAGGGCAATTTTATCCGGGATCCCCAAGGACCACAACCACACCGCAAAATGATTACATTTCAGTGCAGTACGATTCTCGCACACACTTTGATGGAAAGTGTTGCACAGTGAAATGCAATGCAGCATGGTCGATAGGTACTTATATACCACTGCACTGTTGAATTCTTGATTCTGATTGTTCAGAAGGTGTTGATTTTCTATAATTTTCTATAACAGCAGCTCCGGCAGTTCTAAATGTCCTCATACCCATGTTATCATGCTTATATTAATAATTTACGCAGAGACTCCACATAAACAACTTAAAAAAAGTATATAATTCTTGATACGGTGAAGTTTTCTATAAGGATATGTTCATGTAACATTTATGGAACAGTTACAGTTCCATAACAGTCAGAGGTAAAGCTTTTCCTTTAAGTTTTCTAACATTGTGGGCTTTGCGGTTTCTTGGTAACACGACAAGCTACAAGGAAGAAAAGAGAGGCTGGTGAAGGAACAGTTGTTTATAGCTGCTATAAAGTGATAACAGGAACTAACTCAAAAGCTGGGCAAGGCAGGGGTCTTATCACAGTCTTTCTGAATGTCTCTCCAGTAATGAAGTTTGAGAAGAGTGGGAATCCCCAGAAGGATGACGTATGGGTCGTATGCATCTGGAGAGCTGCAGAGCTGCAGGAATCAGTGAAAATATTGTTTTCTTTATTTCATACCCATATTATTGTTGTTGCTGTTAAAATATTTTTTTCTGGCTATGTATTTACATATTTTAGTGTACCAAATTGTACATACAAAAGTACCATTGTTTATCATGCCAATTAAAATACCTTGAAATCAAAACGGTCAGTGGATTAAGGTAGATGGAATTCACCTTCATCCCTAATACAGTATTGTCAGAGCTTTTATTAAGGCTTTTAGAGCTCATGGCTGGTGATGAAAGAGTATGGAAATTAGGGATGCTGGCACTGGTGTCCTTAGGCTACAGAGGTTAGTGACCCATCACCAGCTAAGCCAGCACCCCTTATCCATCTTTTACAGTCTTCCCCAATATGACATGACGAGGGTGAGTCAGCTATCCCTAGACAAAAAGAGCCTTCATTCTGTCAGCCTAATTAATATTTCATATTGTCCAAAAACCCTATGATTTCACTCCGCAACTATGCCTTCTATCAGCCATTGCGTCTTGCAGTGTGAAGAACTTCAGTGTTCCACTGACAGTGTTAAGACTGTGCAGAGCCATTTGACATTGTGGCTGCACAAAGACTAGAGGTTTTGTCTGGGAATATACATGGAAAAGATGTCAATGGGAGTGTTTGTGCAGCAAAGTCAGAGAAAGCAGAATTCCCCTCACTAGGGTGCAGTCCTGACCCTTACCCTCTCCTAATATATCAGCTCAGAGAGGAAACTTCATCTGAGAAGAAATGTCTAGAAAGTGTACCGGCACCATGTTTTAACAACACCATAGCAGCTATCCACTGAGCCATATACTTCGCAGAAAAATTCATAAATCACTTCTGTAGTTCATAAAAGACTCACAGTTACCAGGCACTTATAAAGTCAGCATGTTTCCTCAAGCCTCACCTCAAAAATACACCCTCAAAAATCAGGTTTAAGTGGATTATTGTTCCTCAGTGTAACCTTACATATCAGTCCGTCTGAAGCAGCACTGATAAATCACATGAGATATGCTGACCCTCCCTGCAGCTGCAGGGCTATTGTGGACTTAATTATCCAGTCAGGCTGAACATGATTTCGAGGCAAGAGCATAACCCGAATAAAAATTGTTGAAGTGCTGATGTTTGCAGTCCAAAGCACTCTTGGCTTGCCCCAAGCTGCCAGCTGGAGCTTCTCTTTATTGTCAGGTCTTGGGTAGAGTATCACTGTGGCAACCCGCAGACACAACAAAACCTAAGTGTGTGAGTGTTAGCACAACTAAAACTTACTGAAGGTGTGGTAAGGGTCTTAAACATTGGCACAGTTGGCATGTGTTATAAAGCTGTCACAAGCAAAACAGAAGGTATAGACAGTATAGCACAAAGTAAAACAAGGCTGTTTCAAGATAAATCCAACACGTTATAATCTCAGAATTAAAAACAACCAATGGTAGGGTTCAAACTACTTTTGACTTATCTAAATCCATCTATTCAAGTGTGCTAATGCCAAAAGCCTGAGCAAATAGAGTGCTTTTCTGCTGACCTGCAGCCCTGACATGCTTGCAGCAATCATGGCAGGCCCAGTCTTGCAGATAGTTCAAGACAGAAAACACTCTTTTAGTGCTACATTCTATACAACACTGGGCATTCAATCACTCCATGGTCAAATAAATGATAGTAGACTGGACAGTGTAGTACTAGTCATAACATCTGATTCATGTGTCATTAGGAAATTTACAAGACAGGAGATCTTTGTTCTTAACACACAAGTTCTTCCATATGCTGAAAGGGAAAGACCAAGGAAACAATAAAATATGATTCAGATCTGCTTTTCCAAATAAAAAGACAACCCCACACATGAAATAGCTCCATAGGGATAGCTGTTCCCCTTTACGCCTACCTGACACTCTCATCTAAGGCATCATGAACTGCACAGGCTGTTATTTATCCTGCTTGGTTATTTGCTACTCATTGTTAATGATTCACAACAAATGTATTGATTTTTTTTTTTTACTAGAAAAGTCAAACAAAAAAGATGAGCTATATATGCAGTGACCTTACTGTTAGTGATAAGTGCAAAAGAGGTCAACTCAAATCAACTCACCTGAAGAAGAAGAAGAAAAAAAAGGAAAACTATCTAATCCTGACAGACTATTTAAAAACAAGAAAAAGAGGAAATGGGCCCCAATTCCCAGGAAAATAATCAATTTGGCAGCAGGATTGTTTAAAACTAGAGGCTAGAACAACATGCATGCTCCCCTGGAGACTTTTCTTTCTCTCGCTAGTGTTTGTATAAACAGACTCACTCTATAAAAGAAAATGAATTAGTCAGGCTGAATTCCAGATATTCCGGAGGAGGAAGAAGCAGGAAGTTTGCATTGTACCACCAAAAAGTGTTGTGAATGACTGGCCCTTCACGTATAGCCAGGAGGAGGCAGGGTACACACTAAGATGACTTAAGGAGGGATTGATTAAGCTGCTTGACAGCACCTAGATACGTGACATTATTTTCTGTCTTTGTTTGAGGGGTGTACTCCTGTGAGTTTAGTTGCCCTAGGATGATAAAAAAAAAAAAAATGGTGGATAGCTTTATGGTCTTAGAGGAAGTATGTTAGCCTTTCCTCTCCCAGATCTGTAACGTTTAATGTGGTGATGTTTTAATGATCCTTTTTGAAGCCAACAGCAGATAGAAAATACCTTTTGTCTGTCAAGTTTCTTTTTTTTTTTTTTACAGGGTGATTAATCATCCTTGCTCAATCTCTGTTTAAGTTTTAGTGATAGAGTGAGTGAGGTGCTTTATGCAGAAATGCCTAATGCCTAAGGATCCACAGTGTCTTTAAGAGACCTTATAAGGAGGAAAAGCACTTCACTTGTTATCTGCTCCTGGAAGTGCAGAAACGAAACAGCAACATTTTGCCATTCCTGTGCAGAGCACTGTGCCAAGAAAGCAGCTACCAAAACAAAGTACTTCCAGGGGATTTAAAATATACAAACCATCCTCATGTGGTGTCTTGTTAGTAGTGCCCTCTTCGTAAAGACTTGCTTTTGTCATTATAAGCAAAAGAGTGGAATGTGGGAGCCCAACCTCAGAACAAGAGTTTGGGGGGGAATTGAAAAGTGAGTCCACCTGAGAGCCTCTCAGACTTGACCACTCACTCACGCTGCTTAACTCACCACCTACCTTCAGGTGGACTTGAAACAGAATCTGTGGATGAAATGGCTCCTGAGGGCCCCTCCATTTAAGGGTCCTAGATAGCTGCACACCTCACCCTGCAGTGGTGCCTCTGGCCACAGAAAAGCCGAGCACACAGGCTGGACCATATTTCTATTCTTAAGTAACAGGATTTTTTAATGTTAGACACACTGGGATAACATTTTTCAACTAAAGGTAAACTGGGTTCCCCACTTCCCATGTAGTGACACAACACCACCTAAATGAATCTGTGCTTTCTGTTCTTCCTAAGTGTTTTCCTGAGCGCCCAAGCCACCTGTTCGAAAGACTTTGCAAATGCAACCACAAATCACGCTCTGTGTGGCAGGTCAGCTAGGATAGCTACAGGCTACTCACATTTCTCCTTGTCTGCCTCCATGTGTGGACCGTCATCTAAAAATCCTTGACTTTTCCAACGTGAGCATTTTCGTCCGCGTGCGCAGCCTGTGTGACAGAACCAGCCTTCTACAGCTCAAACATTCCCAAAGAAGATGCGCGGAGCGTCCCCTCACCGTGGCACCTGGGTCCTAGTGCAGAATATTGGCCGGTTTAAACACCACCGTGCGCCTTTATGTTAGAAACTACTACGAGTATTTATTCTCCTTCACCTATATTACATATACGGCTCTTAGCTTAATTTCGAGCAACATCATTTATGAGTAATTATGTAGAGGCACCTTTCATTTTTTCTTTTCAGAAAGAAAGCATGAATCCCAGCTTTGATCCTGTATTTTTCATGTTGTCCTATTATACATGCCTTTGCAAACATGTCTCTTGAGTTTGACAGTACATATTCTACCAATTCAATTCAGTTCAGTTTTATTTGTATAGCGCTTTTAACAACGGACATTGTCACAAAGCAGCTTTACAGAACTAAATGGATTAACAAAAAGTATATTATAAATATTTGAATTTATCACTGTGAATTTATCCCTAATGAGCAAGCCGGTGGCGACGGTGGCAAGGAAAAACTCCCTGAGATGATATGTGGAAGAAACCTTGAGAGGAACCAGGCTCAGAAGGGAACCCGTCCTCATCTGGGTGCAACAGATAGTGCGATTAAATAAATAAATCCCTTCTATTATTGTGCCACTGTCCACTGATGGAGTCCTGAGTACGAAGCTGCTCGTGGCAACCGCAGCCCCAAAGCCACTACAGCAATCGCAGTCCCAAGCCATCACAGTACAGCTCCCCATATGTGATCCCCAAACCATCTCCACAGCCCCCAGGTGGCACCATCCCCAGCAATCCAAACAGTTCTTCAGGCCGTCCATATGGGGCCCCAGCAGCAAATTAAAGCCATGATCAGAGCCTCTGATATACATTCACCTGTACACCTGCTCATTCATGCAATCATCCAGCCACTCATGAGAAGCAGTACAATGCATAAAATCATGCAGATAGGTGAAGAAAAGTGAAGAGTTTCAGTTACTGCACCAAAATGGGGTAAATGTGATCTTAGTAATTTGGTGTCAGATGGGCTGGTTTGAGTGTTTCAGAAACAGCTGTTCTCCTGGGATTTTCATGCACGACAGTCTCTAGAGTTTACACAGAATAGTGCGGAACACAACAAAACAGGTGAGTGGGAGTTCTGCAGGCATAACAGGTCAGGTATCCTGTCCTCCAAAGCTAGGATCTTGTTCATTTCTACCTCGGCGAGTGTGCTTTCTTCAATATGATATGAATTATATTTCATGAACTCGTCAGGGCTAAGTAGCATCCGTTCAGGTTGATTTTCCCTTTTTAGAATGACTGCACTGCATTTGGCTAGACACTTACTGCTCTTGTATGCGGATGTTCATCTTTATGGGCTCCAAGGAGTTGAATGTTTTTCTCCACAGTGTTGGTGGCTTTGCCTGCATGGAATATTTTCTAGTCACTGTGCAGTGAGAGGAAGATACTGCTTATTTCTTTTCCAACTGAGTCGGTTCCACATGAATATTCCACATAACCTGCCACCCAATGAGTAGCAGAGCTTGGGGCTAGTTCGATGCTAGCATTGTTGAGTTGCACTCCATAAACATACTATGAACTGCCTGTTGCAGATCTTGCAGATTTAACTGGATTACTTGTTTGTATCTCCTTGTTTTGTAGGGGGTATTTCCACCGGAGAGTGGAAACACAACATACGTTTTTCTCTATACTTGAGTCAGTCTTCCTCATAGTTCACTTTATATGGAATGGGTAGCCACAAATAATCATGCTACAAGACCAGTGCTCAAGCAGTCTGAATGTGTATGAAGAACCCCAGAAAACAGTCAGAATTATTCTCCAGATGAATCAACAACTTCACAGCAGACACGGCTCAGCTGAAATCAATGATCCAGGATCTTAGACTATGCAACTCAAGGATGTACTGCTCAGTGGCCAGTCATCTTTCTCATCCCTTATCAGAGGAGGCCTAGGATGCTATTTCTATGGCTGCTTCTGGGAGATGTTCCAGGCTAATAATCATAGGCGGTTCTAGACCCTGTTATTCATCTAATTCCCCCTAAATTGTTCAGTCAATCATTCTCTATCTTAATACATTTCATTTTATATTGTAATCCTTTTTATAAGCATGAAAGCTGACAAAAGCAGTAGTGCAGTAGTAAGTAATTTGCAAACTGTCCCCAGACTCCTCTCCCTCAAAAAACCTGGCGCAGAGCTTTCCAGAATCTAGGACATAGTGAGGGCATGACAGAGACATCACATAGGAAGACACGGAGGAGAAAACTCTTTCATCCAGGTCATTCTTTTTATTTCTACTTTTACTAATTGTTGGAACAACCCGGTGGATTCCTCCCCAAGCACATCTGCTAACCAAAAGACATGGTGGGATTTGAGCTGGGTAATCTTTGTCTGTGGGACTGACCCCCAAGAATCTAGCAGTCCAGGAAACACTTATGAATGGAAGAGCCTCTAGCATTGCCTGATTCCTAGGATTTTTACATTTCTTCAGTAACTGCTAAACAGCGGTAATCCCCCATCGACCCAACAGGTGCTAGCAATCACTTTAGATAACGGAGGTGGTAAGTTGCATGTTCTGGCATCATTGGTCAGATGACTCTGACTCTGACTCTGCGGTTTCTATACCCAAAAAACTCTGTGAATCAGTCTATTGACCTTGCAACCTTTAATGATAGTGATTCGGCAGATTATTCTTTGCTTTGCACAGTATATGCACTATGGTGCTATTTGGACAGGATGGCAGACATCCAGTCCTTAGACCAACTGTTTATTTGCTGTAGATGTTATAAAAATGGGTATGATGATCTCAGAAGAGGTTGCTCCATTCAAGCACATGCTAATAAGAGTAGTTAAAACCTAACTTAGAGATCTATGCTGAGGTGTTTTATTTTAGAAGACTGTATTTTAAACTTGTGTTTCACTTCAGGTGGATTTTTTTTTAAAAGAATGTAGTTATAATAAATCCTATGTTATGGATTAGTTTAGTATTGAGTGCTGGAAAACAAAAATAAAGAAGGTCTTCTTTACCTGAAATTACCTTATAGCCTATAAGTTAACTTACACTGTTTCCAAATGGACTCTTCATTATGAGAATGACCTTTATTAATGCTGCCAGTGGTTATATTAATTAATAGGTATTAACAGACCTTAATAACATTAATGCTATTAAGCAAGGAATAAAATAAGATTAGACATGCAGTTACAGGAAAATAATCAACAATGGGGTTGTGTAATAATAACAGTCGGAGGTAAAGCTGTTCCTTTAGGTTTTCCCCACAGGAAAAGCTTCAATAATCAACTTTGGGTAGTAAATTTTGGGGTGGCATCACACCAGCTGGTCGTTTCCTATAACAGCACCTTCTGTCGTGTTTTATTCCTTACGCATGAAAGCATTAGTTAAGTATTAAATTACTATTTGGAGAAATGGAAAGTGTGGCTTATAACATATTTCACTTGATACACTAAATTTTGGGTCATTAGCACCAGGACAAACACTGTCCAAGTGTACTTTAACGCCATGCATGATGATTGCAGCTTTATAGACAGTGTTGCCAGGTGTGTGGTTTTTCCACAGAATCTGGCTATTTATTCCAACAGAGGTTTTTTATATTCATTCTCATAATTGTCTTTAAGGCTGGCATGATAACGCAGTGGGTAGCGTTGCTGCCTTACAGCGCCAGGGTCCCTGATTCGATCCTGAGCTTGGGTTACAGTCGGTGTGGAATTACACAAGTTCTCCCCGTGTTCACGTGGCTTTCTTCCATGTTCTCTAGTTTCCTCCCTCTGTCCAAAAACATGTTGGTACGTTCATTGGCTATGCTAAATTGGCCCTATGTGTGAACGTGTGTGTGATGGTGCCCTGTAATGTGTATTCCCATCTCACGCCCACTGTTCCTGAGATAGTATACAGAACCACTGCGACCCTGACCAGGATAAAGTGGTTACTAAGATGAATGAATGAAGGAATGAAGGAAAGAGTTGTTTCACAACTCAACCCTGGTAATCTAGGGTTGACAGAACTACAGTTACATACTGCATGTAACTAATCCGCATTCTGAATCTCAGAAAGTTAATCCTCCTTTACAGTGGCAAAGAAATTCAAAATACACCAGAAAACCAGCTTTATTTAAATATAAGATAGCTACATAACTTGTTGAAACTGCTGACAAATAAATAAAGTTAACTAGATAGGTAGCTGTACTGTTTAAAAAAAGGAAGAATCAAAAATATGTTCACTCTCCCACGGACTACTCTTAAGTTGGTATAACACTTTATAACATTCCAGTGGCCAAAAAAATCAACAACAAAAAAAAAAAACATCCAACATTAGCGAAGGTGTAAAACAAAGAGACATTTCATCTGACGGTTTGTGAGGTCCAGATCTAATGTGATCTACACAATGCACACAATTAACCTGTGGTATTACAGATTCCACTATTAGGTCCCAGTTAAGTGCAATAGAGGTCAATTTTTTTTTATTGGTTGCAATGGATGTACCCTTGAGAAAAACAACATTCCTGGAGAGCCTTCTGATTGTCCAAAATTAATAATCATGCTCGTAGCATGAATAGCAACAAATGCTGCTTAACAACACCTTAATGCTATAAACCCAAACTCTACAAATTGGATTGCTGCTCAAAAAATGTTGCATGCCCCGTTTTAAAAAGAGAGTCATTTAAATGTCACTAAACAGACACTCTGTTTACCGACAGAGAAATAAAGAAAACCTAAAACATTGCACCATAACCCCTTAGTTTACTTCTGACGTATTTTAATGTGTTGAGTTCATTAGTGCATGTGAATGTTCCTTAAGGATGCCTAAAAACAAAAGACCTAGCCACTGATAACTACTGCTACCATTACAAAGCTCTTAAGGATGGCTCAACACATTCCTTAGACTGTGTCTACTAAATAATTGTATTTGTTGAAGAAAAAAAAAAAAATTACATTCAGCATTTAAGCCCAGGACTTACCCTGAATCATCTATAGCATGGGTAGTGCTCAATCCCTACTTTTTTTCTGGTTAAATCACACACAGTACTGAGACTTTGGTTTTCATTTTCATGGAAAAGCTTGCATGTTTCCATTAACCTTAATTATTATTCGGCTATGTGTTTCCATTGTAAGCTAAAAATGGTCCATAAAGTAAAATAAGATATTAGTTTACAGGTGTAATATACAAGAGAGGAACAAAAAAAGAATCTCGGATTATATTATTAATATAGTGTCTACATTCTAGTCACTCTGCTGGTGCATAAGTTAACACAAAATGTAAGGCAAAACTCCCAAATTTTTTACATTTGATTCTCGTTTCTGGTCAATAAGAAATGAGAAAATCTATTAAAGCAACGAGAATCTAACATGACTTCTAGCTTTCCTCTTTATTTTAGACTGTTGCTCTCTCTTTTTTTTCTTTCCTACACTCAGTGATCTTGGCCCGGTTAATACTACATATGTGCCCGGCACAAGTCCAGCAGCACAACTGCTTCTCAGTCGGCTTATGAGTGTGTGGCCAGAAAAAGGTGGCATCTTTCTGGCTGGTTCTGGACAGGTGTCTCTGGCGCTGCATTGTAGGAAGCAGGAAGCAGGAACATTTAGAATAGCCTAGCCTGTTTCTTCATTTCATTCCTCTTCCACAGTGCCAGTCGGTCAAACTCGGCCATGGTCATGCCAAACACCTGGTAGAACTCCTCAGGAGAGAGATGCCTCTGAAAGACACGTGAGATTACAAGTGTGTGTGTTAAAATATTGTGCAGTTGAATTGCCGTGTCTTGGGAAAATATCGAATTCATATGGCATAAGCCCAGTATTCACAGGACAGGCTCCGTATCCACTGAAACCCTGACCAGGATAAAGTGTTTACTGAAGATGAGTGAATATTGCATAAGTGAATTTCACAATCACTCACTTCCAGTCTGGCTCGGTCCACGTCTTTTGGCAGCCTATTTCGCCCCCTGGTGGTCACAATCAGAGCCTCATATGGGTAAACCTGTAGGGAGAGTTGCATTAATCACACAGCATGTACCTGTAATTTTTTATGATACGAGATTTTAATTATAAATGAAGAAGTTAAGATGGGTCATTATATCCAGTGGATGCGGAATGAAAACACAGTGAAGGCCATCACAGGCACGTATAAGAGCCTATGGATTATATATTATTTTTGCTCATATAAGCTAAGGCTGTCTACCCAGTTACTGCCATTCACACATTTATTTGATATTAAATCCAATGTATTTACACACAGTTGTTTGACACTATCTTGCAAATAAAGTGCCGCTTATTACAATACAGTTAATTAAAATTCAGTAGATTTTACAATTATGTGCATATTTACACAAGTAATACAAATTATGCTGAGTGCCCTAAAATGTTGCTGCAATTTTATGAGTTGCTCTAAAAATAATTTCCTTTGTTTTACAATATATAAATGAGCCTCCAAACTATTAATTCAATCAGTTGTTGTGTTTTTATATTACCACCAAAATATGTCTTAATAGAGGTGACATAAGGATAACAGGATTGACAACAGCAACAACACAGGATTCGGCTGCTCACAATGGCCCCTATGCTGTAAATATACTCTTTTCTGTTGTGAACTACACTCACCATCCACTTTATTAGGAACACCTGTACACCTGCATATTCATGTAGTTATCTAATCAGTCAATCTTGTGGCAGCAGCGAAATGCAAAAAAAAAAAAAAAGAACATGCAGATACAGGTCAAGAGCTTCAGTTAATGTTCACATCAAACATCAGAATGGGGAAAAATGTGACTTTGATTGTGGCATGGTTGTTGGTACCAGAACGGCTGGTTTGAGTCTTTCAGAAACTGCTCATCTCCTGGGATTTTCACACACAATAGTCTTTAGAGTTTACACAGAATGGTGCGGAAAAGAAAAAAAAAAACCACTGAGGGAGCGACGGTTCTGTGGGTGGAAACGTCTTGTTGATAAGAGAGGTCAGAGGAAAATGGTCATATTGGTTCGAGCTGCAAGGAAGGATTATAGTGACTCAAATAATCACTCTTTACAATCGTGGTGAGCAGAAAGTATCTCGGCACGCACAGAACATCAAACCTTGAGGTGGATGGGCTACAACAGCAGAAGGCCACGTTGGGTTCCTCTCCTGTCAGCCGAGAACAGGAATCTGAGGCTATCATGGGCACAGACTCACCCAAACTGTACAGCTTAAGATTAGAAAAAAAAAAAAATCACCTGGTCTATTTCCACTCTTCAGCTGTCCAGTTTCGGTTAGTCTGTCCCCATTATAGCCTCACATTCCTGTTCTTGAGGAATGACAGGAGTGGAACCTGATGTGGGCTTCTGCTGTTGCAGCCCATCCACTTCAAGTTTTATTGTGTGTTCTGTGATGCTTTTCTGCTCACCACAGCTGTAATGACCAGTCTGGTCATTCTCCTCTGACCTCTCTCATCAACAAGGTGTTTCAACCTGCAGATCCTCTGCACACAGGATGTTTATTTATTTATTTGCACCATTCTGTGTAAACTCTAGAGACTGTTGTGTGTGAAAATCCCAGGAGATCAGCAGTTTCTGAAATACTCAAACCGGCCCTTCTGGCACCAACAACCATGCCAAGGTCAAAGTCACAGAGATCACATCTTTTCCACATTCTGATGTTTTGATGTGAACATTAACTGAAGCTCTTGCCTGTATCTGCCTGATTTTTTGCATGATGCTGCTGCCATATGATTGGCTGATTAGAGAACTGCAAGAATGTGCAGGTGTACAGGTGTTCCTATTAAAGTGGATGCTGAGTGTATGTATCTACATTAATACCTTTTTAACCAGAAAATTTTACCTTGTATCTCATACTTTTAATCATTTTTAGGTAAGTACATATTTCCACATAAAAGCTTTCATTTAAACAGCTTTTATTTTACTCTTAGATAGTAGGTAAGTAGATATTTCTTTTCACACATAAGTATATGATTGAAATGATTATATAACAATATAATTAATATGCATTTTACATCGACATTCATGAGTAAGTTATTCAGTTTCTGGTTGGGACGTGCAAATGTTATTTGTTCTGAGCGATTTTTTAAAATCTCTTTTAATGTTTAACTCATCTCATATGTACTAAATTTGCTCCTATGTTTTAATTAGAAATGTCTTCTCTATTATTATGATGTCACTTCCTCAAAATCACAAGACTTCATGAAAGCATATGTTATTTTAAAGACATTTTCAGCCAAGTAACGGAGCAAATGTAGGAACATTTAAACTAATTCTAATACTACTTAATAAGCAAATATGATGGAATACATTTCTTCTATTTATTTATAATAGTTATTTCTAACAGTTTCTAATATTGTTCTCAGGAAAGGGTATAACAAATTGGATGCTCTTGGATGTGAAGCCTACAATTTCATTTCAACCCAGCAACACAGTAATTGCTACAAAGACAGGAATCTGTCCCAGGCTACGTGGTGGCATTCTTGCCTAGAGGTCAGCTCTTGACCTCCCCATGACCCCTGGCTAACCACAGAGAAATGAGCAGACAAGCATCCCCATGACCTTATGACAAGAAAAACTGATTTGCCCATTTTCTGGTTTCCTCCTCTTCTAACCAGCTAGATGTTGCTTTGCGCCCATCATGGTGAAGTACTGTAATTTACCTCTCCTTCGGTTTATGACCAGAACTACTGCTTAGAGTCTGTGTCTGTTTTAGGACAGCTTCGGGACTCACCTTGTACTCTGCAGAAATAAACAACATGCAAGAGAAAAGAAACACCGTTAGCTTGCTGTTTATCATGGGAAGTTGTCTAGCCTGAAATTACATTAAAATGACTATAATTTAGCACCGTAGTTAACCCGACAGCAAAACTGCTACAACTAACCTCTGATTCCCCAGTTGACCTCATTGCCACTGTCATACTGAAAGTAGTCTGTATTTTGCTGCTGGAAAACAAACATTATTATTAGACAATCAGGGTCAGGTTGACCTCGTGAAGTTTTAAATATTCTCTTTGCCAAGCAGCAGTTGTGCAGTTGTATTCATTCACTTGTTGTAATTTATTACCCTGTGTAGTCCATTTCTGCCATACCCAGGTAAAGACGCTGACTTTGATATATACTCTAGAAAAGATCCAGAGAGCAGGCACTGAATAGCATGAAATAAACAAAATGCCATGCAGATCAGCGAGTTTTTCTCTAAATGCAAATGGGCAGTAGGGGGTGTTGCTCAAAAAAGGTGGCGTCACATCTCTTTCAGTCCTTCCACCAAACCCTCAATTAAGCTCACAACTCCCATATTTCCACAACTGTACCAAATCCGTGCCACTTCAAACTTTACAAACAAATATGGAGAGAAGAAGCGTTGAGTTGCTCACCGTTTTCAGCTGGATAGAGTGCCTGTGAAGCTGAAAAAAGAACACAGAAATGTGACAGTTCATCCAGATCGTACTGTAATGACACAAACAAGGCTGTTACAGCCAAAAATGTTTTGTAATGTTCGCAAATCAAACTGTGCTGTGCAATTGTCATAGCTACGCTACGCTGTATACACCAGACTAATTTTGTGCAGAGGTCACGCCCACTCTTAATATTATCTCTGTTTGCAAGTCTATATTGTTCCACTACTGAAAAAGAGAGCATAGCTCACCAAATAATAGAACAGACATACACTCGCCGTCCACTTTTACAGGAACACCTGTACACCTGCACATTTATGCACTTATCCAATCAGCCAATCATGTGGCAGCAGATGCATAAAATCACACAGATACAGGTCAAGAGCTTCAGTTAATGTACACATCAAACATCAGAATGGGGAAAAAGTGTGATCTGTGTGACTGTAATCGTGGCATGGCTGTTGGCGCCAGATGGGCTGGTTTGAGTATTTCAGAAACTGCTGATTTTCACACACAACGGTCTCTTGAGTTTACACAGAATGGTGCAAAAAAAAAAAACCCATCCTGTGAGCTGAGGTTCTACAGGCTGAAACACCTCGTTGAGAGAGATTAGAGGAGAATGACCAGACTGGTCTGAGCTGACGGAGAGTCCAAAGTAATACAAGTAAGCACTCTTTACAACTGTGGAGAGCAGAAAAGCATCTCAGAATGCACAACACATCAAATATTTAGGTGGATGAGCTACAACGGCAGAAGACTACTTCAGGTTCCACTCCTATCAGCCAAGACAAGAATCTGAGGCTATCATAGGCACAAACCTGCCGAAACTGGAAAGTTGAAGACTGGAAAAAGACCAGGTGATTTTTTTTCTCTCACCAAACTATCCAGTTTGGGTGAGCCTGTGCCCACTCAGATTCCTGTTCTTGGCTAACAGGAGTGGAACCCAGTGTGGTCTTGTGCTGTTGTAGCCCATCCACCTATCAGCTGTTCTATGTTTTGTGCATGCTGAGATGCTTACCACAGTTGTAAAGAGTGATTATATGAGTTATAATCAGTCTTGAGACTGTTCTGTCTGAAAATCCCTGGAAATCAGCAGTTTCTGAAATACTCAAACCAGCCCATCTGGCACCAACAACTATGCCACGATCAAAGTCCCCATTCTGATGTTTGATGTGAACATTACATGAAGCTCTTGTCCTGTATCTGCATGATTTTATATATTGTGCTGCTGCCACATGACTGAAGAATGGGATAACTGAGCAGGTGTACAAGTGTTCCTATTAAAGTGGATGGGGAGTGTAGTATAGTATACTTGCTCCGCTTAAATCGAGAGAATTTTTTTGTAGTGTCTTACGTAGTTGCCATTTTGTAAACAAGTCTCCAGGACTTTAATATTTAAAGTCTAGGTTCAGGTACATTATTATTTACTAGAGATGTTCCACTACCCAGTAGCGGTATCAAGCTAATGCCAGCAGCAAATTGTGGACAGGATAATCAGAGAAAACATTTCAGATATCAGATTCTGTAACGAATGGCACGGGATGGAATTGGATTTGGAAAAGAAATTTAGTTTTGGAACTGGAAACGTTTACATATTGTCATGTCAACCCTGGAATCAGTGAAGGGATTCAATTCCCAGAACACCTTGCGGCCTACAAAACATGGCCGATCCCAGGCTACACATTTACTGTCACGTTCTAGCTCGCCCGACTACTGATTGCACTCACCTGGTGATCATTACACACACCCACACACAAACACACACTATAAATAGAAAATATCACTCAGCTTGTTCCTAACTGACATACCAAGCCTTTCTCTGTGTTTCTGGTTTTGGGATTTTGGTATTGCCTGATTTAGCCTGGTTGCTGGTATGCTGGTCTCCTGATCTTCTGTCTGTTTTTTTAACTCGACCCTGTCTCATGTTTTTGGATTGTTTGCCAGTGTTCCAATAAACATCTTAACCTGAAAACTGCAGCCGTCTCTAACGCACATAAAGAGACAAAGGGAAGAGAGACAAAGATCAGGAGTCATGACTGTGGCGGTGGAGGGAATGAGAGAGAGAGAGAGAGAGAGAGAGAGATGCAGAGAAAAATTCAGCTGTTTTGTGCACTTTCCCATGAGGCACACAGAAATAGAAATGAGGAGAGCAGGTTGCATATGCATGTGAGGAGAAGGCAATAGAAAGACACAAAGGGGGGACAGAGAGTGTGCAGGGAGATGGAGGCTAAGCAAGCAAGAGAAAGGGAAAAGGATTAACGGAGTACAAGTATGATGTGGAGATGCGGCTGGTGTCTGAATTCCTACTTGTAAGAGAGACACTTTACATTTGCGCTGCAGTAACTCTGCTCTGCTCTGCTCTCAAACATACTGCATCATGCATTTACTGTAAAGTGTGTCAGGGCTTCGCTGCCTTAATGTGATAGCTCAGTACCATTGACTATAACACCATGAGCTGCATTCTGTCTGTGACTAGAATGTCAGTATAGCTGATCAACACACTGAGTAACCTACAAACTGGCCTGCATGTGTTTTATTTCTGCTGGGTCTCCCCTGAGTGTGTTTGTGGTTAGAGATGAGACCTTCAGGGAGAAGTGGGCTTTTTCCACAACAATGGAAATCAGCTCCGATGCTGTAACTCAAAACATCTGTGAAATATGAGGTGTTGCATTTTATTTGTATGTTGATATCTTTCATTTCTCGTGAAGCCAAAAGACAGATAGATTGATAATGGCACCTGGTATAACAGTGTGTGTGTGTGTGTGTGTGTGTGTGTGAGATACACCATATTACAAAGCATCAGTAGGTGTCTATGATGGTATTAAAAATTCTTGTTAACCAGGTCATTTTAAATCTATTAGTAGTCCGTGACTGGAAAATGTGGCTAAATATCTTCAAGGCTTTATCACTTTTCCAGACGCCTGGATCACAAGACGTCAGCAGTTGATGCACTTACAGACATTGATGGTGTTGTTGTAGCTGGTATTGTGCAGAGTCTCCTTGCTCCCAGCGCGGGAGCTCCGCGTGCTGCCCCAGGGGTCGTTGTCATAAGAACCAGAGCGGGCTTTCATCTCTTCCTTCAGGATCATCCTGCCAATCCCACCCTGAATCTGAAAGGGTGAGAAAGTTAGTTTCTTTTCGCATCAATGTGCAGAGGGAAAAAATTAAAAATAAAAATCTAGTATGGAGTTAATTTCTAACAAGGATGGAAAATATTAAGTATAGCCTGTAATATATGCAGCAAGAATTTTGGAATAAAGATGGCACAAGACAGAGAATTAAAGAGAAGGAGTGAGAAATAGTTTCATACTCTTTGAAGACCATAATTCCAGCCATCTTCCTCTCCTCCGGATGAGAATCTTCTTCGTGGAATACGTAAAGCTGCGTGTGCGAGAGGAGATGAGTGTGTGTAAATGACTAGAGGAGAGAGGCAAGCACCTCAAACAGAATTGTTTTTAAGTGGCTCAGTGAAGCAGACGGTGCTTAAAACAAGATACCGTCTATCCCTATACCCAGCATTCGAATTTAAGTTGATTTCAAAGCAAGCAAACAGCGAACCATAAAAACTCAATCTGCGAGCTACTATAACAGTATAAACAGTCTTTACTTTAGAAAAGTCTGCATCCTCTGAGCTTTGTACACTGCTGGCGAAGTGAGCCGCTGTTTAATAAAATATTTTACATTTGATACTACAACTACTATTCATTGCCCAGCTTTTTCACATTTAAGGTCAATTCACACTGGTCACATATCTGTATCTACAAATTCTCCAGAAGTGTCAAATACACACAAAATAGATATGTTTCCACTTTAAGCAGCATTTTAAGCCTCACTGACTCCGTTCTGCAGCATTTTTATTGCATGCAATCTCTAATTGTTTTAAACTTGTGAATGTAATTGAAATATAAACACCATATAAATGCATTCGTAAACTTTATTTAAAATTATAATCTACAACGATGTTATGATTCTGCAACCTTGTATAATTGTATAGTGTTTTATGGCTCATGGAAAACTAGACGTAGAAATAAGACATATACAGTTTATTTACCATTCCACTGTCTCATATCATGTTTTCATTACTCTCTGTAGTAATTATAGATGATCCAGCTTTTGGTTACCTCCATTCCCTATGTTTCAGTGGACATTAGGACATAAAAATGAAGCATGCTTGAATGATGTATGGAATGTGTGAGGTGTGAATTGGACAGAAGGTTGCTATTTGTTACTTGCACTTAAGTAACGCATGTGTGGCATTTACACAAAATGTGTTAGGAATTTCGAGTTACACAGAAGTGACTGTAATAAAAAAAAAAAAAAAACATATGCAACTCACATTTCATTCAAATTCATATCAACCCTATGTTTGACCTTCAGCTTAGTATAGCAGGTAATGCTAGACAAGCATATAATTAGTTGCCTACATTTAGGGGAGCCAGGGCTTTGGAAGTAATTGGATTGGGAGTGCTGGTAGTGCTCGGGTGAGTAGGCCGTTGAGAATCTGGATGACTGGAGGATATCTTCGCTGGTCTTGCTCTTTGTGGCTGCATCGTGATTGTCTACACGGAGGGAGGAGAGAAGAACAAAAATTCATCAGGATAAACCTGTCTGTTCCATCAATAGAACATGCCATTCCTGAGACGTACGGGTAAAACTACACAAAGACAGATGGACAAGAAAAAAAAAAAGCACACTATGGTCAGTACAAAAGACATTATTCACTCCTGAGTGAAGAATGGCTCCGACTCCAAAGGCTCAAATGACTCAGCACTCTTAAAGACTAAAAGAATACATTTAGCGAAATTGACCATTGTTCATGCTGAGCTGCTCTGACAAAATATCCCAGCAATATGGCAAGATATTGCAAGGAAAAAAAAAAAACTGAATCGCTTTTTAATCATTACTCCAAGACTAATTACAATTCTTTTTATTCCCAGTAGTATGAAGCAGCCAAATAGCGGACAACAGCAAATTACAATCATAATAGCGACTTACGCAAAAGAAAACATAGGAATAAGTAGAAGGATGGACAGGCATAACGTGATGACAGAGACAAGTACAGACAGGTACAGTATGTATGATGCTGAAGGGTAAATCATACTTACAGGGTAAATGGTTGATTGAGGAAAGTACATCAGAAGTGTGGAGGGAATATTTATTAATGTGATAAATGAAAAAGGAAAAACAGAAAAAAAGGGAATTATTTGCAACCTATGAGAAACGACTGGCAAGAGATAGGTTTGGTACCCACATGAAGAAGAAAGAAACAGGAGTCTAACAGTATGCATGTCTGGTATACACATAGCATACAGTAAATATGCTAATGGAGGAGATCTTTCTGTTACATCCATCTGTCTCTGTCTTTGTCATCTGCCCTCCATATGGGTAACAAACACTTCTGTATGATGAATTCATTACAGGCTTGTGATGTAAATAAATCTGTTTCTATAATTACTGCATCTCCTCAGTAGCACTCATACTTTTCTAACAGTCTACAGATGTATGTCGGTGTGTGTGTCTGTGTGTCCGGTCAGCTAGCTAATGCTTGGTCCACAATATAAGATTTTTAAAATCCTAACCAATGTTGAACATGTCAAAGAACCCTGACATAATGACTTTTTCTCATATTCTTTTTGTTCTCAGTCGTCCTGCAGTCACACTATAAGATTTGCCCAGAATTAAACGCCAGATTTCAGATTATGACTCTCGAGACCTGGAATCTCACAGAATTTCCCATGAACAAAAGTGACTTCAGACCAACACAAACAAGGTGGATAACAGTTCAACTCAGACCTCACTGGGTATTGGTCTTTCACGCATGACTTCAAGATTCTATTTTCACAAGAAGTAAATATTAAGGTTCAATATTACGAATAAAATATTTACAGATTTCATACTTTTTTTTTTTTTTTTACTGTTGAAGACATTTTTGTCATTTATGAACAATAATGAACTATAATGAAAGGAAAATGTATTTAACAGAAAATCACATAATAGACCAACAATAAAAACAATATGAAATCTAAATATTTTATTTGTAATGCTGAACTTTAATACTGACTGAAAATGGAAATAATGTACTGTACATTTTCCCATCATTACTGTTTGCTACCAGATAATGAACAATAAGTACTGAATGGCCTTATGACTGACAACAAAAGGATAGTCTCTGACTTCTGCACAATACTATATATTTTTGTCTCATCCGACCACAGAACCTGGTTCAAGTCAAAGGTCAAGTACCACTGAGCAAACTCCAGGTGCTTACATTAATGGTTCAATGAAAGAAAAGGCTTTCTTCTGGCACACCTTCTAAATAGTTTTGTGATCCTTTGTTGTTGTTTGTCAA
The DNA here is from genome assembly GCA_022985145.1 of Pangasius djambal. Classification (NCBI taxonomy): domain Eukaryota; kingdom Metazoa; phylum Chordata; class Actinopteri; order Siluriformes; family Pangasiidae; genus Pangasius; species Pangasius djambal. Next base: position 13,996,985 of record CM040981.1, on the reverse strand, counting down.
ACTATCCTCCTCATTGTGTGTGAGGACAAAAATACACCTGCATCCTCTTCCTAGCTCATTAATTAGCTCTGTTTAAAAGTTCTTAATTATTGCCCTAAGAGTGACTTTTTCGCTCAAGTAGATTTTTTTTTATAGCCACTGCCTGATTTATGAAGGTCAACACACTTTTGTCACATTTGTGTGTGTTCTCTATTGATGCCCATATTGAATGATGAATTTTGCCTCCGTGTCACTTCATATTTATACTTCAGTGAAAAAGGAATAGCTGACCGTTTAAGAGTTCCTAAACACTAAGGTGAACTTAAAAAAGTAAACTATACTCTCACCATCCACTTTATTAGGAACATCTATACACCTGCACTTTCATGCAGTTATCTAATCAAACAATCAAAGTGGCAGTAGCACCGTGCAAAAAATAAAGGTCAAGGTCTTCTATAAGAATCTGAGGCTATCCTGGGCATAGACTTGCTGAAGCTGGAGTTGAAGACTGGGAAAAAAAACAGCTGATTTATTATTATTATTTTTTAAATCTACAACTGTCCAGTTTGGGTGAGCCTGTGCCCATGATAGCCTCAGATTCCTGTTCTTGGTGGACAAGAGTGGAACCCAATGTGGTCTTCTGTTGTTGTAGCCTACCCACCTCAAGATCAATGGTTTGTGCATGCTGAGATGCTTTTCTCCTCACCACGGTTGTAAAGAGTGATTATGTGTGTTACTATGTCCTTCCTTGCAGCTCGAACCAATCTGGCCATTTTCCTCTGACCTCTCTCATCAACAAAGCATTTCCATCCACAGAACTGTCTTGGTGTTTTATGGTTTTTCGCACTATTCTATGTAAACTCCACAGACTTGTGTGTGAAAATCCAAGAATATCACCAGTTTATGAATACAAACAAGTCCGTCTGGTACCAAAATTCAGGGCAACCTGTTTCATGCTCTATGGCAATGTTCAGAAGTTCAGAATTTTTGGAGAGAGTTGCATGATTATATCTCAAAAATATCGCAGGGCAAGTTCAATTTCTGCCCCAGTTTGTATATTCTTGGTGATCCCTGGCCTTTAAGTCGTATTAGGAAAGCTGAATCACAAAGGATACAGAGCAGGTATCCTCTGTATATATATATATACACACACACATACAGTTAGGTCCAGAAGTATTTGGACAATGACAGTTTTTGTGATTTTGCCTTTATACACCACCACAATGGATTTGCAATAAAACAATGAACAATTCTGTCAGCAGTCACATCATCAATAAACACCAGTGAGCCCGTTCCATTGGCAGCCATACATGCCCATGCCATAATAAGCCGTCCTCCACCGTGTTTGACACATGATGTGGTATACTTT
>CM040981.1:13975683-13985752 GCA_022985145.1 Pangasius djambal | reverse complement strand
CCCCCCCCCCCCCCCCCCCTTCTGATCGTGGTTCCCATAGTAGCGAACATCATGTGCTCATATCTGATTTTACTCGAATGTAACCATTCTGTTACTCCTTGATTCGTTTGTCTATCTATAGCCTGCTGTTTGTAGCACTGCAAAGTCTTATAGTGCAACTTGCTGTCATTAATTCCAATCTTTGTTTTCCAAGTTCTGTGTCTCAATGTTGACCCTTGCCTGTATCCCTTGGTTTTTAAATCTGGATTACCCTTATTTGACATTGACTGTGTTTTGACCCCCATACAAACTATGACTACAATTGTTAGACTTGCTCTAATAAAGCACAAAACGAGTTTACACACATGTTCCAGTGATCTTGTGGAAACCAAATTTCTGTTCTGTTTAATTATATATTTTTTCCAGCTAAGATTAAGGCATCGTCAACACAGTAGCAACCTTCTTGATCACTGGCAGGCGTCAGCAATGAATGGAATTCTTCTAAGCCCAATGATATCGATAATGAGCTCAGTGAGTGCAACAAGGAAACATTTCCACTCAAGCTTGTTCTCACTGCTTACAAATTTTAAATTGAAATAGAATGTACTTATAGCCTTACTAGTTTTTCCTCCACTTTTCCATGATTGGTCTTAACACTCTACAGACTCTGTAGGCACCAGCAGAGGTGCCGATTTTGCAGGAGAAAACGTAGAGAACAATATATGGAGTAATCCCTGATTCATTACAAGCCAATACAGTTTCAGAATGAGCTTTTTTTAAAGTTTGGTTGCTTTTTCTCTTTCAGAATATATACTTTATTACAGTGTCTACAATTCCGTGTTATAGCTTAGCTATTTCTGGAATACACTGCGGTCTTTTTTACGGTGTCTGAAATTTCACACTTGGGAATTCCACTATTACGTTTCATGTGCATGTGAACATGTAGCACATGTAGCTTAGGTATTCAGTCAGTGGATTATTTCATACATATTTCAGTATGTTTCTGAAGCTCGCATGCGTGTCTTCTTTATGAAATGCCACTATAAACTAGCTGCTGTGTGAAAAAGCAGATGTGCAGAATGGAACCTTCAATGAGCGGCTCCTGCAGCTTGGAGGAGACCCTTCCCCTCTTAAGTTTACTTAGGCTGCCCTGTGAGTATCTTCAATAACATCTCACGTCTTATTCCCAGCCGAAAAGGAAGCGAAGAGCTTCTGCTTTCCTGTGCAACACTTTTCCACTCTTTCAAGAAGTTTAATCTGCTACGGATCCCCAAACTAAGCATTCTCCAAAAATGAAAACAATCTGAAGTAAGACTCTGTGGAACAGATATGAAGAAGGTGGAGGGTGTGGACAGCAAAATGTGGGCCAGTACAGCAGTTTAGAAATTACAGAGTTGGCAGTCTCAATGCAAAATCTTCCAACAAGTTCAAATCAAAAAAGCAGAATAAATATACAGACAGGTGACCAATTAAATGACAAACTGATGGCTCTTTTATGAGGTGGAGGGCATTTTGCTAGCATGGTGTGAGTCCAGTTGTCCCCTTCAGACTGTGAATATTTCAGGGGAGAGTGCAGGTGAGGGGTGAGATGGAAAATACCAAAAATTCAAATGTAAAAGTCTGTGTCTGTACCTGCCAACCTTTGCACATTTTGCACAGAAGCTCTGCATTTTAACCGCGGAGTATGCTGTAACGTACTCCAAAATACACCAACAGAGCTGTCATTGTTTTCATAATAAAAATGGCATATAAGCCAATCAACATTTGCACAGATGGTTTGAACTGTCCAATATTAACCGACACTCTCTGGAAGCCCTGTCCTTCCCGATTTCTCACTAGTAATGTTTTGGCTCGTGCTCACAGTGCTGGAAAAACGCACTGAAGTGGTGCACTCCCTTTCTGTCAAGGTAAATGGAAAAAATTTTGAGTTCACAGAAAATGGTTTAAAAAAAAGTGGCACTTTTTGACCAAGGCTTTTGACTGAACCAAAATTTCAATAGATTTACAACAAAGTGTTAAGTCTAACACTTTACAAATAATGTTAACGGTCATGATAAGTGGACAGAGATTAAACATGTGCTCTGTTTGCTTTTTTTTTTTTATCCTGCTCTGGTCTGTGTTCAGAAGCTTTCAAACAGTTTGAGTCAGATTCAGGGTTGTCTGCTGTATTGTAATTCTCTTTTTATATGGTTCTATTTCATTTTATTTGATTAATAACAGACAATAAAAGCCCCGGGCAAATGGGATGACTTGACCTGTTCATAAAGTGGATATAAAAATTCTACACACCTCTGTTAAATTTCAAAAAGCCATTCCACGGGTTTTCTATAGGATTTAGATCTGGGCTCTGACTGGGCCATTCCAAAACATTGTTTCTCTGCTTCTGAAGCCATTCTTTTGTTGATTTGCATTTGTGATTTGGATCGTTGTCGTGCTTGGGCGGTGACATTTTTCTTCATTTTCAGATATCGAACAGAGGTTTGCATGTTTTGTTACAAATATTGGTATTTGGAGCTATCCATGAGTCACTCTTTCTTGACTAGAGCCCCAGTTCCAGCTGAAGAGAAGCAGCCCCATAGGATGATGCTGCCACCACCATGCTTCACTGAGGGTATGGTTGGGACGATTTGGATGCGCTTGGATGTTTATTTCATGAGAAAGGGCTTCCGTCTAACCACCATACCCCATAGCCCAGACATGAGAAGAATACAAGAGTTTGTTATCACAAGGAAAAGTTGGACTACGTCTGCCTTAGAGTGAAGCGTCAAGTTTTTTTCTTCTGACTCACCACACCTTTATCCTATGAAGAAATGTTTCTATCCTGACGGGAGTAGTCTGCTCCAGAATGACCCTGCCCCCATCCACAGGACCAACCACTAAATGGTTTGATGAGAATGAAAATGATATAACCATGGTGTTCATCCCTCCAGTACAGTTACAGAGACTTGAAGAATCTATGCCAAGGCACACTGAAGCTATTTTGGCAGCTTGTGGTGGTCCTTCTTACTAAGACACTTTATGTAGGTTTTTTTCCCCCTTTATGTGTCACCTGTCTTTACATTAGTCTTTGTCCTACTAGCTATAAATAACCCAACAAGAACTCCCACTAGAACACAGAGCACCTCACACAGCCGCTTAGAGTCACATAGAGTCTAAGTGTGTATGTGCTTGTACACATACATGGATATGAGATTTGTTTGAATGTGACCCTGTTAAGCTTAATCGTCTTGGAAAACAGTACATATGTGCTTCTGAATCGTATCATTGCTCTTTTGTTTGTACTTCATCAGCTACCTCGTAAGGTTGCTATCAGTTTACTTAATCTAGCATATCAAAATTTCACCTAGACATGATAGTATATCTAATTTGGGGTAAAGCTAGAGAATGATAATCAGTCAATTTATCTTCATTGTAGAGTTTGTATCATTACCTAGTTTGGAAGGTGTTGATCTAGAGAAATGATAGCTGGCTAGTGACTAATGGGAGGTGACTTCCTCCATAAACTTGTATTTCAAACCCTGCTATATCGGTCGAGCGTGAATCTGCCCTCTGCTCACCTGATCTACGTCCTTTTGACCACCTGTGAGGGCTGTATCTAGCACGCTAACACTATCTGGTTAATGCAAAACATTTCTGGCAGACTGGAGAACAAAAGAACATCTGAAAAAACATCAGAAACGACCAGGAGTTATATTTTTGTACCCTGTACTCTATTTTTATTTTTTTGTTTATGGTACCACAGAATGATCACTGTTTCATGAGCATTGCTGCTTCATCAGGCAATCACAGTTAGGGTTAGCTGGCTAAAGAAAAAAAAAAAAGACAAGCTGGCACAACCCAGGCTACGTTCTTCTGCAAGTAGCTCCTACCAGAGAAATTCCAATCTGCGTAGCACATAGCGATGCCAAATCATTCCCTTTCTGTGCACTGTTTTTCCCCTCTCAGTGCTCTCGCACTGTGTTCACACATTCAATATACTCCTTCCGCCTCTTTATCTCTCTGTCTCTCACTTCCTCATTAACTCTCTCTCTCTCTGTGTTCTCCTTTGTGAACTCCTCTCCCCTGAGTCCTTTTCGACGTTCTCTGTTTATGGTAATGCCAATAAATGCCTGTTGAGAGTGTGTTGGAGAGCTGTGCTTCAAAAAGCAACTCTTATCCCACTGTCTCTCTAGACTCCCACACTCATCTCTTCATATTTAGCGTTTGATCTTTTTATAGCCGTGTCCTGCCTCAGGCTGGGTCCAGATCAGTTCGAACATTTTCTCTGTTCCTGAACAAACACAGGAACTATATGCACGCATTTAAAAAAAAAAAGAAAAAAAAGTGACATATATAGCACTCATTTAAAATAAAACAGACTTGCTAAACTTGTTAAAAACGGACTTACACATGAATACTCTCCAACACTATTCTGTAATCTCACGTATTACATTTATTTAACAAATCTGCCTAATTTAAATTTGTTTAAATTGTGAAGGAGGCATCACAAACCTCTCAAAAATCATAAAGTGAAGAAAAATTGGCAGGCAAAAATGACTATGACCTTGGATGCTTATTTTGGACTGCTCAAGCTCTGCAAGCTTTTTGATGATATACGCTAGATGGTCAAAAAGTATGTAGACACCTGACCATTAACCCCATATGTGGGTCTTCCCCAAACTTTTGCCACAAAGGGGAGGCATATAATTGTCTAGTATTCCATAGCATTACTATTTCCTTTCACTGGAACTTGGGGCATAGCCCAAACCTGTTCCAGGATGACGATGCCCCTGAGCACAAAAACGAGGTCCATAAAGACATGGTTTGCCAAGGTTGATTTGGAAGCACTCAAGTGCCCTGCATAGATCCCTGACCTCAACTCCACTGAACACCTCTGTGTTGAATTGGAATGCCGACTGCACACCAGGTCTCCTCGCCCGACATCAGTGGCTGCCCTCACTAATGCACAAATCCCCAAGCGACATTCCAAAATCTAGTGGGAAGCCTTCCCAGAAGAGTGGAGGCTGAATGATTTTCTAACTAGCAACCTTTTTTTTCTTCTAGGGATTCAGCACTAGCTGGTTAGGTTAGTTTGTTGGCTAGTTTGTCTTGCTAATCTTGTCTAGCTAGGCAGCTAGCAAGCAAATGTTTCCCGTAATTCCTGAGATTTATATTACTTGTGAACAGTATGAGTACTAGTTTAACAGGTGGATAGAAAACATGTATAGCTGCCTATAGTAGTTCAAGGAACCAGACTAGAAAGTGCCATGTGGAAAGTTAGTTTGGTCATGCTGATTTAGTAATTGTAAAACCTGTACTCTTCTATATCCAGGGCTTCTTTGGCAGCAGACCCAAAGAGTGATCATGGAAAACAGGGTAGATTTCAAAGGATTGATTTGCACACATCTGGCAAAGAAGATTGTGCTGAGAGAGAGAGAGAGAGAGAGAGAGAGAGAGAGAGCACCCAGAGAGCACAGCAAGTTTTGTTCCCTTCGCTCCCAACCATGGATGGCTGTGGCATTGTCATAATTTGAAGTTGTGATCTCCAAATAGCATGATGAATGCTTTTCTGTTGCACCACTCGGGAGCCCATATCTATATAACCACTGTAATCTATTTCATTTAGCAGACTCAAGAGTGAATAGCATGTTGTATGGGGAGGGAAAACAACTCAACCATGCAAGTGGTACGTAGCCACAGGTCTCTCTTGCAGGATAGCAAGAGATGTGGATTACCCTGAAGTAGCAGAGAGGGAGAACGTGAACTGGCAGGAAAATGAGGGGTGAGGGCCACAAGTTTGTAGAGCATGTTGAGTGATAGCTAAAAAGGTGGAAGCTAGTGGACACTATTGAGTTCCTTAGCGTTTCACCCAGACAAAATCTTTTTGTAACCTAGGGATTAAACGTAAGTAGGCCATCTCACCCACCTCTAGTACTCGTCCACTGATGTATCGGCTGCAGGTCTCACACTTTATCCCAAACTGGGCGTGGTAATCTGATTCACAGTATGGGATCCCATCTCTGAATAAAACACCAGAGAAACAAGTTATTTCACAAACAAAAATGGACAAATATACCACTTTAAAACTGTCTATAGCCAGAAATATTCCTTTGGCTCCCATGCAATTATGATCAGAGAGGTATGACTTCCAAATAAATAGCATAACATCACAAGGCTTCTTATGTAGAACCTCCCATGAAAAACCCAAAACCACAGACCGAGCTGTAAAAAGCAATCATTGTGCTATGACATCAGTTTTAAGGGAAATGGTGCAGTAAAATATTTACAACATGGCTAGATCAGGTTTGGTCTCAAATTTAAACACAAACACAATCATATTTAGAGTTGGGTCGTGTATACTGTAGGTTTGCTTAAGTGAGGCATTTACAGTGAAACAGAATGGGAGGGATAAATGCATGCTCACTTGCTTATGTACTCTCCAGTGAGAACAATACCGCAGGTCTGGCACTTAAAGCAGCTGACGTGCCACTGTTTCTCCAAAGCCAGGAGGGACTGGCCCTGCTTGATCTCCTCTTTACAGCCTGCACAGTCTAGAGAGAAAGAAAGAGAGAGGGAGAGAGAATGGGAATTTCAACCGTCTAGAAAGTCATGGCACGAAACTGTGAAATATGGTGTTAATCATGAAAGCTCACAGATATAATGCCTTGTGGTACTCACACATACACACACAGACACACTAGTGGCAGTAAGTGAGCGGTGAGTGACTATGGAGGTGTATGAAGCATAAGTGTAAGCAGGCACTCGTGTACTGAAAAGTCAGCTGATCGTTTGTTTTCATTTGGACATTTGCAGCTATTTCTGGATGTACTAACCCTCTACACTCTCTTCTACACACTCCCAAACGTCCGTCCCTTTCATACCAGAGCCTTACTTCTCCTTAATATCCATCTCCTAATTCTACGATCATCTGCAGTCTATCTACTTTTACTGCTATTGAGAAGTTCATGGTGGCACTGAAATGAAGAACGAGAATAAAGCAGGCCAAACATATGCAACCGCTCCAGCCTGCTCTAGAACAGAGATTAAGTCTTACCCTACCTCCTTTGATCTTGGTAAACAATTCTCCGACACACACACACACACACACACACACACATTAAAACACAGGCCTTAGACCTAACACCTGCTCCATTCTCCCCACAGAGACATGCAAGGGCTATATACTGTAAGCATAACAAACAATCCATAAATCCATACATAATGTCAGGCCCTGGAGTATCAAATCTATAATACAGTATATGACTTCACACAGGTACGAAATAACATATTCACTGCTAATACAAATAAACTAATTAGAATTAACAATCTAAGAAACATGCTAATTAGGCGGCAGGAATACAACTGTTTATTTGCACTAGCTGATATTTTGAAGTTAACGGACTTATCATTCAATTAATTGAGTCCAATCATCTATAGTCCCATATTGTACATATTTACATATGCAGTGGAACTCCAATATTAAACCAGACTGATGACACTGGGCATTTAGAGTTCAGCAGTGTGTGTGTGTGTGTGTGTGTGTGTGTGTCTGAGGTACACCACAAGAATAAATTATAAACTGCACCGGGATTTCTGAAGACACTTCATTCATAAAACACTTTATTGTTTAGAGAGGGACTTACGACTGGGTCCATGAATCTTAATCGGCTCATTTGAAGCGACAAGCTTGTGGGAGCACTGCTGACATACACACTCCTTACCACTGAATGTTACTCTGTCTCCAATTGGAAAGGGTTTTCTGCAGCGGAAAGAAAGAGTGAAGACTTATTTAAGAAAAGTTGTACATCAATACATTACCAGCACATAATCTGCACATTTGTAATGTATAAGAATGCCAAGTGATTATAACAGACAAAAGCTTCCGAGTTTTGGTATTCCGTACGTATTTTGATTTTTTGGATTCAGTACCAGCTGTGTTAAGAAAGAAAAGCATGTTACACATCTGTGATTTAACACGTCTTGTGAATGACACTTCTCCGAACAAAACAGAGGTTGGGTAGCATCTTAGAGGCCAAAAAGGAGCTTCTAAAATAGGAGCGCTGGGGGTCATATGACATTTCGCTTCAAACAGATGAAACCGTACTCTCTTCGAGCCGTATAAAATATAAATAGCCATATCATAGCTCTGCTTAAACATTTTACTGGTTGCATTTACAGTATTTATGGCCTAAAAATAGTCCCGCACACTGAAACCCAGTCGCTTGCCCAGAATGAAAGAGGCGAGCAGTGCTGAACGTTTGGCAACATGATGATTCGCTACTGCTGGCCCCCGCCAAAACCAACAGCACAAAAAAACACGGGTGTATCAGATTGAACCAGCAAATGCTAACATACAAACAGTTGTTTTACAGACTGGATAGAATTGCTACCAAGCACCTCAGCTATCCTCTTTAAGAGCAGTGCCTGTGTGTAATTAATGAGTCTATAATAATCCAGCACTTCCACCTCCATCTACACTGTGATCAGGCTGACTGGAAGATACTTCACCAGAGACAAATCCTATTAGAGACGCACACTCCTACAGTGAGAGTTCAATTATATTTACACTCAGTCATGACCCGATCATCAAGTCAGTGTGTATCATTGTGCAGAATTACTCTCGATTGGGTTAAATGAAATGCCCAGAAATGGTAGTAGTGTAATTACTGTAGTACTGTAATTATCCCTAACTTCAAAACATGGTCCCACATGTGCACACACATGCCAAAAGCACAATGTTAACTTATTAAGTAATGACTCTGTTGACAATATTGCTGAACAATAACAATAATTTGATTTGAGCATGAAAGAGTGGACCAGGAAACTGACTTGCACATTAAGACACCAATCTGTGAAATAATCCCATTAGTCATTCTAGTGTTTAAATGGCACTGGAGCCAATCCCAGAGGTACGACAACAGCTATCCTGATCCTCTTATGTGTTTTCGGCACTTTTATTTCCTCTTAGCGCATCCTTCTTACAGTAAATACTATATTCTACATCTATTCATGGACTTCCTGTACATTTTCTTGTATTATACAGATGTGTGTTTGTGCACTAGGGCGGCACGATATTGAAGAAAAACGCGATATGCGATAACTTGTTAAATAATGCGATATGCGGTACTATAATGCTATAAGTGTGTAAAATCAATTTAAATTACATATATATATATTTAAAAACTGAAAATGACATAACCACCATTAATGTTTCATGTTCTTTTGAGGAAAAGAAAGCAATCTCTGCTGTCTGCATCGCCCTACAACTTTGAATTTTTCGTAACTTTCTGAAGTATTAAAATCATTCCGTTATCACAAGTCCTTGCGATATGCACATCGCGATATTTACACTTGCGATATTTCGATAATTTCGATATATTGTGCAGCCCTATTGGGCACACTCGCATATATAGGTGAATGCATGTGATCCTGCACATGAACACTTTGGGTGACCTTGTCATTACCTGCTGCGTCAGTCCCCTCTCAAATAAATGCTGCAATATCAGCTTTTTATTCATGTTAAATATTCATTATGTCTAAATATTTAATGAACATTGATTCCTTCTGTCCTGCCACACTATTTTCAGGTTCTTATGACCATGTTATGAACAATATCGATGCAACATCTCCCAACGTGAAATTAAATTTAGATACACTATATTACCAAAAGTATTCGGTCACCTGCCTTGACTCACATATGAACTTAAGTGCCATCCCATTCCTAACCCATAGGGTTCAGTATGATGTCGGTCCACCTTTTGCAGCTATTACAGCTTCAACTCTTCTGGGAAGGCTGTCCACAAGGTTGAGGAGTGTGTTTACAGGAATTTTTGACCATTCTTCCAAAAGCGCATTGGTGAGGTCACACACTGATGTTGGTCGAGAAGGCCTGGCTCTCAGTCTCCGCTCTAATTCATCTCACAGGTGTTCTCTCGGGTTCAGGTCAGGACTCTGTGCAGGCCAGTCAAGTTCATCCACACCAGACTCTGTCATCCATGTCTTTATGGACCTTGCTTTGTGCACTGGTGCACAGTCATGTTGGAAGAGGAAGGGGCCCGCTCCAAACTGTTCCCACAAGGTTGGGAGCATGGAATTGTCCAAAATGTTTTGG
>CM040981.1:13898582-13975583 GCA_022985145.1 Pangasius djambal | reverse complement strand
GCATCCTATGACAGTTCCACGCTGGAATTCACTGAGCTCCTGAGAGCGGCCCATTCTTTCACAAATGTTTGTAAAAACAGTCTGCATGCCTAAGTGCTTGATTTTATACACCTGTGGCCAGGCCAAGTGATTAGGACACCTGATTCTGATCATTTGGATGGGTGACCGAATACTTTTGGTAATATAGTGTATATATGCAAATTAAAACATTAGACAAGCATACACAAAAGCAAAACAGGTTGTTACATCCAGTAATTCCAGTCCTGAGCCCAAGACTAGAATTACTAGGATCATTGGAGAACTACAGCTCGCTGAATGGCAGCATTTTCCTCATGATGTCGCGAGCTGTCGTGCTGCCTGTTACTGCATGGCCTGCCTGACAAGAGTTTGCAAGCTATTCCCACCAGAAACGCCCTGCTGAGCTATTTTGTGGCCACTGGCAGTGGGATTCTGTGAAGCAATTCCAGTCTTACATGGCAAATGGATTTTGCTCTCCGTGTACATTCATCAAATGCTAATTTGTCCCTAAAGGGAAGGTGAAAAAAAATGAAAGGGGGAAATAAGTGATTTAGTGTAACTAATTTCCATCAAAAACTGGGCTGTACAACAGGAAATAAGGAAGCAGGAAAAACAATCACGTTTACAGGGTTTCCGAGAAAGCGTAAAATCACATAAAATAACCCTCCTTCACTTGTTCCATTCAGGAAGCAGTTGCCTAGGTAGGTAGCAGTTCTGGACATCACTGGTGCAATTTTTGGTTTTTCATTTGAAAAACAGCATAAAACAAAATTGGCAAAATTGGCAAATTTGAACTCTGTCTTATTTAGGGCAAATTTGAAAGCAGCTTTGCTTATTTTTGATGGAGGCGATAAGGCATTTTTAAATGGCAGATATTGCTCTGACTGCCTAACTCATACAGTAGTTAAGAGTTAACTAGTCTTGTGGTTAGGTACCTAATGTAACATTGTCTGCTAAGCACTGAATGAAACTTTCTGAGTAAACAATTAGCAGAAGCCTAACAGATAGATAATGCAATTACAAAAGCTAAGAAACGGGTTTGTGAAGAGCAGAAGATGTACCCCAGCGTTCAGCTTGACTAGATCTGTTTCCTTCCGCTTGAGGAAGACAGTTAATCTTCAAGATACAATCCAGTTTGAGTAACGGTACTTCAGTGTTTGGCAGGCAGGTACTGGATCAGCCAGAGAGGGTGATCAGATCTCTGAGTTTGCTCCTCATTCATTTTCTGATTCTGATTATGTTACAAACAGAGAGGTGGTTCATGAAAACGCTGTTACAGTATGTTCCATCTTCAGTCATGAACAATTAAATTCAACCTCTTCCCCTTATTTTTGTTCTTATGTTGTTAACTTTTTGTTCTGGTGTCAGCACTATTCCCTTAAAAGCCACAAAGGTGACAGGTTTTCACCCTCCTACCCTGTTTGGCATTCTATTAAAAGTGATAAAGCATTTACGCACTCAGAGATCTATTAGTTAATTAATCAGCCTCAGCATCAGAATCACTGGATCAAAACAAACTTTCAGCTTTTATCAAGCCCATTTGATCATAATTATTTAGAGCATCATTTATGCGATTTTTTTTTTTTTAAAGATCGACATCAATTCTACTGACTTATACGGTGCATATAAATGTTAAATATAAATATAAATATACGCCCATGAACTACAAGGAGATGCAGTGAAATTAAGCACACTGCCAGATCCTTTTTATTGCTACAGTTTTAATAAGGCAAAAAAAACGTCATTAGAATTTTCTTTCGAGTATATAATTGGCAAGTACAGCCTGGTGACAAACTAAAGGGGGAAAAAAAGTGTTTTTGGCATCCTGAAAAATTGGGTTTTTGAAGATATACATTTTTCATCAGACAATGGTGATATAAGTGTTTGTTATCTGAATGTCAGGCAGTTGGATACAAGTGCAGAGCGTTTACTGAAATCTATAATTCAGACCACAGAACCTGAATCAGTCAGAAGAGTCATATACAAGAAACTGATAATCCAACAGTGATTAAATTAGTGATTAATATAGTCTGCTAAAAGGTCAATAGTTTTAGTAGTAGTGACATTGTTAATTAGCCTTGTTAATGAGGCACAGGTGTTATGATCACTCATTAACCAATGTCTGATTAAGGGTTCAGAGCACATGACACATTTAGCATTGTGACTACAAAGCCATGGCGACACTGACAATCGTATAACTGAATAAATCAGCGAAATATTGTTTTTTGTGGTTTTGATAAAGGATGAAACCAAAAGCAATACTTTGGTAGTAAGCTGTTAACACTGTATTTAACTTCTTGTCCGGAAAGGCCCACCTGCAGACAGTGCAAACGAAGCACTTTGGGTGATATGTGTGGCCCAGCGCTGACACCACCTCTCCTGTGATGAAGTCCCCACAGCTGTCGCACTTTGTGCCATATAGACGCTGGTAGTCCGCTGTGCATATGTACTCGCCCTTCTTCTGGAAGAATCCGGAACGGGCCAAGTTACAGCCACACACTGCCAGGAAGAAAGTGCATGATTACAATAGAACGGCTACACAGAATTGCACAGATTACTTTCCATCCCTCCCTGCAATAGTCAGAATTATGCAAATCTGGTCTGGTCTTCAATCAATTTTAGTTATTTGATATACAGAGTGTCCCAAAAGTCCCCATACATAGGAGACTATGTAAGAGATGAAGCGTGTGTGTGTGTGTGTGTGTGTGTGTGTTGGGGGGATGTGAAATGTCTTGGTTCAGGGTATTTGTGTAATATTTAAGTGTATGGTACTTGGGCAATATTAGGTATAGTGTTTTTGTGCAATAACTGATGGCACTTGTGTATGTTTGGTTATTGTATGTTTTGCTGTTTATACACACAGACACACACACAAATGGTGAAGTAAATCTTAGTCAGTTAGACCTTGGGTACCATGCATGATGTAATTTGCTGTGATGTCAAGGTTCCTTTTTTCCACAGAGTGAGTTCTACTGAGCAGCTAGGTTCAGAAGTGCAGTCAAGTTGCAGATGTAATTGTAACTGCTTAATAATTACACAGTTTACAATAATGCTGCAACCTTTTGCTTGTCAAAGTGCCAATATAAAATTGTAAACCTCTAGTTAGCTTCATGTGGACCTTATATAACTGATACTTTTATAAGTTAAACAGACACAAGCAATTGGCTTTGTTCTATAATGTCGTTTAGAGAAGAAAAAAAAAATCCCTCTTGTAAGTGTCAGCTACATAAAACTGTAAGATTGACATCCTTTAACTCAAACACTCACTTCAAGTCAAGAGGGGGATCTGAAGCCCTTTCTGGAAGAAATATGTTATATCAAGCAACATGCAGAAGAGCTCTCATTCGTTAAATGACTTCAGAGACCTGAACATCCATCTAGACAAGCTGCAAGCTGCCTGATGCTGCTGGTGTTATTCAGTCTAAATCTGTATGTTTCATTCCATCATAACCTCTACATCCTTCACAACCCACCGCTTCTCTGCTTTCCACCCTCCCCCAACTCATGCACAATGCCACAGCTACCCTTTTCCCTACATTAATCACTTGCCTTGATAGCCCATTTCCGCTCTCTCCAGGTTATACAGGACCCTCCAAGCCCTGGCTTTACGTTTTTTTTTTTAACCAATCGGGGAGGTTGAAGTGTATCACATGCTTCCTCCGAGACACATAAAAGCAAGCTAACCACATCTTCTCACACTGCTGGTCATGCGGTGTCACGGGGCAGTGTAACACGCTCGGAGAAAAGCGCTATCCACCCCTTTCCGCATGCAGGAGCTCACAGACACCCATGATTGGCTAGTGTCACTGTGATTGACAGGAGAGAGAGAATGTCACCCCTTCCTCCCAGAGACCATAACCAGTTTGCTCTCTTGGACACCCATCCACAGATGCCTGTGGCATCGCCAGGATTTGAACGTGTGATCCCCAGACGTTAGAGTGAATGTTTTTCTGTTGTGCCACTCGGGAGCAGTCGAGGCTTGGCTTTCTGATGCTCTCTGAGGTATATAGCTACCAAACAATTCCACTGAGTCATTTAATTCTCCTCCACCACACACATCTTAGACTGCTTAGGCTATTGTTTGACAATCCCTTTTGCATATCAAAACAGGAAGAAGGAATTTTTTTGAAGACACTTCCGAAGATATTATGAAGACACTGTCCTGGATCCATGCCCTCACATCTCTAGCAGGCCTACACTTATTCATGCACGTACTCACACATGCACATCTATAATCTTAGGCAAATTCCCCATCTCATTCAAACAGGCTCGGGTAACTCCACTGCTTAGGAAGACAACACTGAGCCCATTACTAATAAAGGACTACAAACCAGTCTCCCTTTTACTGTTTCCAGTGCTTTAAGTGCTCCGGTACTCACCAATATGCAGTACCAGCACTAGTACCCTTAGCTTTTTTTTTTGTCCTGCACTTCTCATCAGCTCCTAGTACTCATTACTCATGTCTAGTCAAAGAATGAAATGGAGTATCTAGCAAATCATTTTTACTAGTGATTTTGGCTACACACCCAAACGAAGTGGAGGTTAAGTTCACAACAAATAGAAAGTGGCTGTATAATACAAGAGTTCTATAGAGTTTATGCCTCAGTTACAAGCAAGAAATGAATAAACACAATCAATAAAGAGATGGAAAATAGAGTAGGTGAAAAACCACACAAAAGCAGGGAGCAATCAGCTGCGTTGAGGCATTTTTAACCAAAATGTATGGATATTTTAATATTTTGAATAACTGAATAGTTTGTGTCTCTTAATCCTGTCTTCTTTATTAAAGTAATATACAGTGTATTTCAAATATTGGATGTTTGGTGTCTAATTCACTGCAGAATCTCAGTGTTCGAAGGCTTGCAAAAAGCAGTAACACCTACATCCAGTATTATCAAATAGTGGGTTTTCTCTGGCCCCAGAATCGGTTAAAAAAAAAAAAAGGGTGAAGTAGTGAATACCTGCTTACTATAATGGCCTACTGAAATGTATAATTAAATATAGGTAATACTCTCTCACACTGGGGATTTCTGTGTTTCCGCACGCACAAGACACCTTTAGAGTAGGACCACAAAGCAAAAAAAAAAAAAAAAAACACATGTGAATAGCCAAATTTGCTGTAGTTAGCTACATGACTGAAAAAAGAAGAAAACCAGTGAGGAACAAGAATGTAAGTGAGGAAGAATTGGTAGTGCAAAGCGGCGACACGTTTCTACTTCGGCAGCATTTCCGTCTCACACCTCCAGGGTCCCTGGTTAGATCCTGAGCTCGGGTTACTGCCTGTGTGGAGTTTTGCATATTCTCTTACAGGTTCACCGGTTTGCTCCCACTGTCCAAAAACTTGCATGTAGGTGGACTGGCTATGCTAAATTACTCTTAGGTGACAATGAGTGTGAGTAATTCCAGGTCAATTCAAGCAAATTCCAAAAAGCTGGCTGCATCAATGGCTTCAAATTAGTGCAAACTTATTCTAGGCTACGACTGATATTTGAAACTGAGAATTACCCAGTACTGCTAACCAGATATTGATACTTCACAAAATATAGCTGGTGTCACTTTCTTGTACAAATGAAGGTTTTTTTTCACTTTCTTCTTTCAACTCAGAGAATTACCTGATAGATCCCAATTAGCCTGGCACTGAGGGCACTGAGACTGCCCTGTTGATTGCTGTGGATACTCTTCAATCAGAAAAATGTTGCCTGTGTTCAGACCATTTAACCTGATTTTAGACATATAAGCATTCCTAAGGTAATTCTACTCCGCATAATACCTCAAAGGTAACGCCTCTTCTCTCTGTACGCCATCTTATTGCTTATAGTCAGGCACGCATGTGGCTTCTCTTGATAATGCCATCCTGAAAATAATCAGCACTACCTGCCTTTCCCTTGCCTTATAGACATCTCAAGCTCGGAAAAAGGATCATCACTTTCACCTCAACCTTTCAAAGGTCTTGTAATCTGAGATGACCAGGTGGTGTTAATCCCTCTTATTCCCACTTAATGTCACTGCTCCTTTAAGTGCCTGCTCATTTAAAACTGCATTTTATCAGCAGTTTTCCCATTGCATAAAGTCACTCCTTTCCTACACACACAGACACACATACACACCAATACCATTATTCCAACACCAAGAACTGTCCATTGTTGCCTTTTGCAAAATGTGTCACTAATTTAATAGCGCATTAGGCCGATAAAGGCCCATCATGTGAGGAGAGAGGGGTTGACTATACCAAACAAAATAACACTGACTATTTCAGCCATATTTAGAGAATCCACTTTCACAGCTCTACAATGGCTCTAAACTATAGAAAGGATCACCAAGGTCTCGATAGTCTTTGGCAGTGCATGTTCAAGGAAGCTCACGGAAGCTGGACAGTTGAAGACTGGACAAAGACCAGATGATTTTTTTCTAATCTTCAACTGTCCAGTTTCTGTGAGCCTGTGCCTGTGATAGCCTCAGATTCCTGTTCTTGGCTGACAAGAGTGGAATCAAATGTGGTCTTCTGCTGTTGTAGCCCAACCACCTCAAGATTCGATGTTTTGTGCATGGTGAGATGCTTTTCTGCTCACTATGTTTGTAAAGAGTGATTATTTGATGTACTATATCCTTCCTGGCAGCTTTAACCAAGCTTTTCCAATTTTTCCTCCAACCTCTCTTATCAATAAGGTGCTTCTCGCACAGAACTGGTGCTCACTCAATGCTTTTTCGCACCATTCTGTGTGAATTCTAGAGACTGTCGTGTGTGAAAGTCCCAGGATATGCACAAACTAGCCCATCTAGTACCAACAATCACGCCACAAAGTCCCAGAGATCACACTTTTTCTTCATTCTGATGTATGATGTGATCATCAACTGAAGCTCTTGACCTGTATCTGCAGGATTTTTACATTGTGCTGCTACCACATGATTGGCTGATTAGACAACTGCATGAATGTGTATAGGTGTACAGGGCAGTAGTAGCTCAGTGGTTAAGACGTTGGACTACTGATCAGAAGGTCATGAATTCAATCCCCAGCACCACCTGGCCCTTGAGCAACTCAACTACCCAGTTGTATAAATGGGATAAATGTAAGTAACGCTGGATAAGGGCGTCTGCCAAATGCTGTAAATGTAGGTGTTCTTAATAAAGTGGACAATAAGTGTAGTTTAATTGCACAATTTTATATGATGTAGCCACTTTATTTTGCAACCAGCCATCTTTTCCAATAAAGAAAGTAATCAAATTGCAAAGAAGCCATATTAATGCCCTCCACACCACTTACTTGTTCTGTCATGTCAAACTGAGCATTAATTTCAGACGTACTGCAAGCGTATTTTGCAGCTCATTTGAGGTTATGATATTAGTTATATATCAGGATATAAACAACAATAAGAATAGTGAACCTGGCTGTGAAGTCTGAGAAGTTCATCTACAATGTGTGTTAACAGCAATGGATATTCTGCCCTCTATGTTACATCAAGTGGTAAATATATACTGTACAATATATTTACCCAATATACCCAAAGTGCAGAATGTCATATGAAACATTTTTCACCCTCAGTATTATATGTACATTTTAATGCACTTCCCACTGCAGTAATATTCAAAGGAAAACAAATAATCCACAATTTAAATGTATCATTTTGTAATTCTTGGAAAGTGTTTCAGTGTTGATAATTCAATTTCTGTAGAGTAGTTCATTGGCTAAAAGGCTGCAGTGGAAGGACAACCTCTTCCAGGTTGCCATGGGAAACCCGAACTTTCTACAGTTGCCCTAGAGACAGCAGGGGCCCATACAAAATCTAGTCATTTGTGTTGGTCAAAGTCATTTAGATAACATGTGCAGAGTAAGAATTACACCAGAAACTACTGACTGTGAATGTAGAACGCATGCAACGACCTGCATAATCTGTGAACATCAGACAACCAGACATACTGCTCATCACAACAATAAATCACCTATACAGCTAAAGCTTTCAAAAAGAGTAGGACAGTGTAGGCTTTAAGCATGGTGTGGCTTGGCTCATATTTGCTGGTAACTTCTATGTCTGGGTGCATAAATCATGCAGTGGCCTATGTGTGGCCTGCTCCCTCTCTCTCTATCCTTCTAAATGTTAAAGATTTCATAGTCAACCACAACCATGGTAAAAAAAAAAAACAACAAAAAAACATCTCAGCATGCACAAAACATCAAACCTTGAAGTGGCTGGGCTACAGCAGGAAAAGACCACATCAGGTTCCAATCCTGACAGCAGCCAAGAACAAGAATCTGAGACTATCACGGGCACAGGTTCACCCAAACTGGGCAGTTGAAGATTAAAAAAAATATCTCCTGGTCTTTTTCCAGTCTTCACCTGTCTAGTTTGGGTGACCCTGTGCCCATGATAGCCTCAGTTTCCTGTTCTTGGCTAACAGGAGTGGACCCCAGGAGATCAGCAGTTTCTGAAATACTCAAAGCAGTCCATTTGGCACCAGCAAGCATGCCTCGGTTAAAGTCACAGAGATCACATTTTTCCCCATTCTGATGTTCGATGTGAACATTAACTGAAGCTCTTGTCCTGTATCTGCATGGTTTTACGCATTGTATCTGCGGTGTGCTGCTGCCACATGATTGGCTGATTGGATAACGGCATAAATGAGCAGGTGTACAGGTGTTCCTATTAAAGTGAATGGTGAGTGTACACTGATAGATTTTATTTCATATTAATAAACTCAAAGCAGTCTCCATTTCCCTTGAAAGGAAGCGAGGGCGCCACATCTTTCAAGCGAGAAAATTAAGATAAAAAATTACTAATGTATGGTGGCAGTAGGTGGTGGGGTTTCCAGGGGTCAGTTAATATTAGAGAGTGTTAAAAACACCCATGCAACTGTCAATCATTCCAGATTTGCATTGGCTCATCTGGAATTTTCACTGCAGAAATTTTTTTGTGCATTTTTAAATGATAACCCATAGAAGCATACTCTGATGTTATGTGGAGTTCCTATGCAAAATAGTAAAGGTTAGCAGGTCTGTAAGTCAAATCCCTCGGTCACAGCTTATAGTAATATTGTATACTCTGTAGAAGTTTTTCTTTCAAGACCTTGCCTCAGGTTTATTAGGTTCTTGCTGACCTGTTCAGACTCATGGTCATTAGATACAATAATGACAGGAACATATCACCCCTCAGAATTCCACCGGTCCAGGCTGATTTTTGCTATTGCTGCCATTAGTCCTTTCTGGACTGCTAACAAGGTTGGTCATCACTATATTTACATTTGTACAGCATCCTCTTGATTTTATTTATTTTAATATTACTTTTTGGAAATAGCTAAAGTGTTATAGAGAGATTTTCTCTGTGCTGCCAAACTGGGTATGCATTTTCATGTTTTGGTCCATTTTGACTTCTTTTTGCCAACTAATAAAACTCCTATTACACTATATGGCCAAAAGTTTGTGGACACCTCATCATCACACCCATATGTGGGTCTCCCCCAAACTGCGGCCACAAAGCTGGAAGCACACAATTGTATAGGAAGTTTTTGTATGCTGCTGCATTACAATTTCCCTTCACTGGAACTAAGGGGCCCAAACATGTTCGAGCTTGAGCATGGCCCTGTGCAGACAGCGAGCTCCATGAAGACATGGTTTGCTAAGGTTGGTGTGGAAGAACTCGAGTGGCCTGCACAGAGCCCTGACCTCATTGAACACCTTTAGGATGGACTGGAACACTGACACAAATCACACAGCCATGCTCCAAAGTCTAGTGGAGAGCCTTCCCTGAAAAGTAGAGGTTATTATTTCAGCAAAGGCGGACTAAATCTGGAATGGGATGTTCAAAAAGCATATACGGGTCTGATGGTCGGGTGTCCAAAGACTTTTGTCCATATGGTGTAAATGCTTGTTCTAATCAAACCCATCCCAACCAACCTGCATCAGCCAAACACAAAACATAATTTTCTTTTAAAGAAGACACATGCCCAGGTTGCCCTAATAGTAGATTTGGCCATAGCTCAGTCATGCAGACCCCACTTGTTTTTTTTTTTTTTTTGTAACAATATTGTATTTGTCAAACATTATAAAGACCATAAAGAGTATACAGTAATTGAGATTTTTCAGTGCAACCAAATAATAATAATAATAATAATGATAATAATAATAATAAAATGATTTAAAAATGGAACAAAACCCTTACATCATCTTTAATTGTTTATATACTTCCACTACCTATTAAATCTGTAAAAGGGTTAACATCAAGATTTTCTAAAAAGTCATAAAACACTTTCCAAATGGACCAAAATATATGAAGTTTGTTTTTCACAAATTAAGTAATCTTTTCCAAGGCAAGAAATGAGGTCACCCCATTTATCCATTGAGAAACCCCAGTTACATGTTTAGCCTCCAGCAAACAAACAAAGAGTTTACATGTTTAGCCTCCAGCAAACAAAGAGTTAACAACAATCCTTCATATTTGGTAATTTTAAAGTTGAAAAGATAAATGTGCAATATACACAGCTTGGGGTCAAGAAATATCTCTTTACCAATAATTCGACTTATTATATCCAGTACTTTTTACCCAGAAACAGCTGACTCTTGAACAATCCCACACACAATGGAGTAAAGTTCCATCCTTTTGTTTACATTTATAACACACATCAAGTATATTGGGGTTAAACTGATGTAACTTGACTGGGGTGATGTATTGTCTGCTTAACCGTTCATACTGGGTGCTCACTGTCTACGTATGAGCTTTTAAACAAGCTGTCTGCCACTCTTCCTCAGTTGTAGCAACCTGCAGATCGGACCTCCATGCTTGAAGTCTACCATGAAATAGTTCTTTAGATTTAGCCAAAAACTGCTTATATAACGCAGATAACCGACCCTGACCTTTCAACCAATTAAGTGTGATATTTTCTAAAGGAGAAAGAGTGGACCAGTCCCCCAGTGGTTGGACACAATTGCTCAGTAAGGAACTTCCCTGCAAACTCTGCTATGTCTGTACTGTAATCATTCTTAGTCTCTGTTTGCTCTACTCTTGTGAATGTGAAATATTTGCTGACCTGGTTTCATTGAGTTACTGAGTATATTGAGAATCACTGATATTCCTACTATTTATCCGTACTGAACTCTTTTCCATAAATTTGAGTCAGTGTAGCAAACATGATGAAGTGCCTTTTCCAGTAGTGGCATATCCAACATGTTAGGGGTGGTATCACCATGTCGTGATCTACACAGAAACCATATGATTTGTCTGTGTGCACACAGTGTGTGTGGCTCACTTATTTATTTCCCACTCTTAAGTTTCCTGAAACAGTCGACATGATCATTCAGCATAGTAAGTCTGGTGTGGTGCATAAAGCTTCCCACTGATATATGTCACTGCAATAACTGCTGCCGCTAGACATATCCTAAGCCATCAGCTTGCTAGCTTTGGACACGGCCATTAGTGTTTTTTTAAAGGAAACCCCATATATGACAAGTTCCAGTGACACAGCACAGCAGCGAGTGCTTTGGTCCTCAGGGCCACATCTGTCAGCAATGCCTGCCTGGTTCACTCACACCACACTGGTGCTAATGAGCTACTCATCATCTGTAATTGTGTGTAGACTGAGCCAAAAACATTGGGCAATGGAAGGAAAAATGACAAACTAACTGAGCAACTACTCTCTTCTTGTTCTTCCACAGCCATCCACTGAGCCACCAGATGGTCTCTTACAAAGACAGTAGAACATCAGAGAAGGTGATGACAACAACAGAAGATTAAACACTCCTAATGGGCAGTTAATCCTATGGGATATCCTAGGGATAGTAGTTCATTAGTCAGTAAGAAAAACATGTCCTGTAGTGGTCAGATTCCACTAATTAAGATAACCTGGTCAGATACCCTGCTCAATATCAAAAGTGTTCCTTATTATGCTTGAGAACTAAGTGATGTTCTTCAATTAGATGACAATATTTTGTACTTATACATACAATACTTATACGTACAATATTTGTATTTATATTTCCCTCAATGAAATATAGGTGCAAGGTGTTCAGGCCATGATGCAGCAAAGTATCCCCAAACCAGCATGCTCCCTCCACCATGCTTCACAGCGGGAAGAAGATTTTGGTGTTAGCATGTAATGCCTTTTTCCTTCAAATACAGAATTGGGCATTTCTGTCAAAAAAATTTCTCTCATCTGTCCATCATTTGTCTCATCAAACCTATATTAACTAACTGACCTGACCCGAATCAGTGAGAGGTGCTGACTGAATGCTTTGTTTCATTTACTCCAAGACATGACATTTATTTTACTTCGTTTGATTGTAGGCTGTGGTGCTTGCAACAGTGCAGCCATTTACATCTCAAAGGAGACAAGCATGAAACCTTTGTGAAGTCTCAAGTTTCACTCAAATAGAAAGACCAGATATAAAAGACTGAACGGTAATTAAGAAAGGGAGTGGTGTATCAGTAAAACATGATTCCTCTCAGTAATGATGAAATGAAATGACCTACAGCTACTGAAAGAGCTGACACATTTCTATTTTATAAACACTTGGAAGAGATCTGTTGAGACTGACGAAGCCCAATATCTCACACAACAGCAAAGGGAATTCTGTGTCTACCACATCGATGCTATCATGCTTCCAAGTCCCTCAACTCTGGGAGAATTTCTCCCCAGCAACCACTGCATGGGCTTAATGATTGGACAAGCACATGTTGCCATAGCTACTGGAAGCTCCCATCCTATTCACTTTTCCCTTTCCCCCCTCCACCACAGTGCCAGACAAGTCAGAGAAAAAGAAGCATTCTGCATACTTCACCCAGGGATGTTCCTGTCTTCTTGCTACATGAGCAATATTATTGTCTGTTTAGTTATCTTTCAAATTAGATCAGACCTGCAGAAAAAGCCAATTATTTGTCTTTATTCCTTATACATACATACATACATACATACATATATATATATATATATATATATATATATATATATATATATATATATATATATATATATACACGAATACACATTTAAACATAATCAAGCCCAACTTCCTCTATACTAGCTTTTTAAGCCACTTGTTCAACAGCCAGCTGAAAGATTCCCCCAAGTCTGTTAGGTCTGGTGTAAGAGATAAATCTGGCTTTCCTGTAAGTGACATTACAGTTTGCCGAATTTGCCAAATATGTGTACAATACACAGTGCTAATACTGCAAACATATGTCTAATATGGCATCCAACCAGGCGCGCACACACACACACACACACACACACACACACACACACACACACAAACTCTCTACTGTATTCAGCCTTTCCTTGCTGGCTGAATCTGGGCTAAAAAATTCAAAAACATACCTAGCACTACAGAAAGCTACTTCACTAACTATCAGCAAGAATAAGAGAAGCCTCATGCTTCAGACACCCCACCCAGAGTGACACGAGTGAAAGCTAGGTGTAGTTAATTTTGCTATGTATATAATTTTGGTTTTTGTTTTATGCTGCTAAGAGTCTTAATGGATCATGTATTAAGTTTCAATTATTGTACTTTTTAAGTTAAATGTTTTAATCAATTTAAAATTGAAACCTAAGTTATATACTCAGGCAATGCTTATTTTTGCTGTATTGAAAACGTATCATATCGAGTCATCTTTGTATTTTATCATATCCAGTTCTCTACAATGGGATTGGAAAGTATTAAGACTCCTTCCTTTTGCACACTTTACCGTGTTATAGATTTATTTTCAAAAGGACTAAATTAAATATTTTGGCCATCAATCTACACACAATAACCTATAATGACAAGTGAAATGTTTTTAGAAATTTTTGCAAATTTATTAAAAATCAAACCCTGAAATTGTTGCCAACTCTAGCAAGCTAGTTTATTGGTGCTATGTTCATTAGTAACTGCAGCAGGCAATCAAATTATATGAACTAGCTAGATAGCCAAGTGTCAAAAATGTAGCTAGCTATTTACTGCTGCCTTTAATCTGGGATATATTGTTAATAGACTGCTTGCATTTGCTGTCATCCATTTCATTTCCTTAACAATGCTGTACCTAAACAAAGTGTCAACCGGGCCAATACCATTCATTACTGGATATGACGACACAGCTGTTGTGAGAAAGGTCCATGACTGGTCATTGGGTAATTAGGAGGGCTCTGCTAAAAAGCATGAGCCTCCGAGTTCTACAGTCTCCTGAACCATTGATTTTAGCTGATCCATGTCTGCCGCCTGTAATGAAACAGGACTGGATGGACAGCCTTTAGGTTCAGGGCCCATAGCCACTCAAACAGCACCAGTCACTCTTCGGCTAGGCCGCCACACCAAGCGTGTGACCTTTTATGTAACCCAGGTTCCAGAGCTATGCCTGGTCCTGGGACTTCCATGGCTGCAATGGCATAACCAACACACTGACTCGTCCACCGGGTCCATTTCAGTTTGGGGGGCCCACTGCACCCAGAGTTGCCTTAATGGCATGGTCGCTCCACCACCGACCACTCTGGAACCAGTAGATTTATGCCAGGTGCCCCAACATTATTGGGACATCCACAAGGTCTTTTCTAAACGTAAGGCGCAAACACTGCCACGTCAGAGGCCCTTTGATTACACTATCAACCTGCTTCCAGGAGCCACTCCACCTAGGGGCACGTTGTTTTCCCTGTCACCCCAGAACACAAAGCTACTCCTCCTGCAAAACCATTTGTACGTCAAACTCAAGAAGTCACGATTCCATGTGAATACTGTCTCTTTCATGAGCTTTGTGGCTCTCCAGCAGGATCCAGACCCAGGCGGCGGCCCTGCAGGAAAGGTTTATGTCCTGTCGGCCGTAAGACCCCAGGCTCTTTCCTGGGGCCATACATCCCCCTTTGCCGGGCACCCAGGGACGATCAGGACCCTGAAGTTCTTAAGCAGACAACTTTTGGTGGCCCAATATGGACAAGGATGTCCAGGCCTAGGTAGCGGCCTGTCAAGTGTGTGCCCATAATAAGAAGCCACACACATGCCCACCGGGGTTGCTGGAAAGCCTTCTGTCGCCTCTTGGGGGCCATGGAAACCTATCCTCCAGGTTCCACCCAGAGTCAAATGGCAGAGCATATGGTGTGCCGATGTCGCAGGGCCTAGCAGAAAGCCAGAGCAGCCCTGCAAGCAGCTGCTCAAAGAATGACCTGCACGGAAAATCAGAAAAGGCATCTGGATCCAAAATTTCCGCCCAGGTCAGTGGGTATGGCTGGCTACCAGTGAACTGCCATTGCAGGTGGAATCCAAGAAGCTGGCCCCATGATACATTGGACCTTTTAAGATCCTGAGGAGGATCAATCAATCTCAGATTAACCTGACCTTTCATGTTTCGCAGCTGAAACCGTTCCTGTGTGGTCCTCATGGACCTCACTACACATGCGGACACAGTACTGCGCCAGGTACAGAGCGGCTTCTCTCCACTCAGCTCAGTAATTTCAGAGAACGAAAATAGAGAAGATTTATGGAGGTTTAGGATTAGAGAAGATTTAGCGAGGTTCAGGTATAGAGAAGATTTATTGAGGTTAAAAATAGAGAAGGATTACTGAGGTTTAAGAAACCTAGAAGACATTGAGTCTGAGTAAGAGGAATCTCTTGTCAGGCTGATAGTTTAGGAAACAGCAGGCAGATGCTACTCCCTCGCCAGCCGGCATTTCGAGTTTGTTCCCTGCTTCACCACAAGGCTGCGTGTCGAGCTGGAGCACTGACTTGCACACTACCACCTTCACGTCAACTAGTTTATAAAGAAGGGCCTAGGGGCCAGGGCACACTTCCTTGTTCGCTCTGCTTCCACACTTGGTTCCAGCCCTGTATGTATATTTAACATCCTGGCTCCAGCACACAGAGTGTATGTGTATATATATACATAAGTTGTTAATTCATCTAGAAACTAATTAGATTGCAATACTATAAATATAAAAAAAATGCTCTCACCAAGCTAGAAGAGGATGAGAGGAGGCTATCCCCAGCTAAGAGCTAGCCCCGTATTGTGTACATGTAGTCCAACATGTGTATGAGGTGAGAACGAGAAGGGGGAGAGATGTCAAACAGCTGTATAACAGCACAATTTATTGTAAATACCGTCACATAAGTGACTTTGTTGGAAGTTGATTTTCACCACCCCTGGCAGCTTGGTAGGCTGAAATGAAACTAATGTTCTTAGTCGAACTATGACTATGACTATAACTATTTTCTGATCACATGGACAGATGAGCCACGTGCCCATCTACACTTCATATTCCAGCCATCTCTGTGACAAGATGTGGTCTCGCAAATGTGAAGCGAATTTTATAAAAATATATTTACTGCACAAGCAGTACATATATTTTTCTAAGTAATGCTTGTACAATTAACTCAAGATGGAAAAATGCCCAAGCTTGTTTTATGTACATAAGAATTTACATGCACAAGACTGTTGCTGAACTGCCTGAATAAGATGTAGATATTAATTATGAAGCCACTGAAAAAACAGGTTCAAGCCATTGGAATGAGACGAGAAAAATGCAGTTATTATGTCATTAGAATAGCATGTCAGAATAGTTTCTACCAATGGAAACGCAATCACCCCACCACTATGGCTCCATATAAATGCAGTTCAGGCTTCAGCCTGACCACAACCTCAAACTACAGGCTCTCATTTCTAGCATGATAAAATACAGACTATGTACACAGTGGAAGTAAAATATTAATCCTATGAAGCCAAAAGACTTCTTTGTGATGTGGCAGAAGCACATATGAAAATTTTACAGTTTATACTTGCACTTGAACAACTGTTTATTAACTACGAGAAGATAGAAAAGTCCAACCACTTTGCACAAAATCATACATCATGGTAAAGTGCAGATGGAAAATCTTAAAAGTAAGCCAAGGAAATCAGGCAGCTTGCTTGTGGTATGAAGAGAGGTTAGGAACAGATGATAAAATACAGGGTCTGAGTATGACACTGAGAGAGAATGTTTAAATGCAGCATTTTCCACTCAACTTTATTCTGACCACTTTTTCCTTAAAGAAGTTTATAAAGCTCCATTTTCATATCCCCATTTTCATTTTGATTCCAATTACAATGGTGTGCTAATGCACTTGTAATTACCTTGAATGGTTCTAAATAAGGAGCGAATCACAGTGATTAATTCTCGTCTCAATCAATTTCTAATGCATGGAAAATTAATTACTTTTAATCCAGTACTTTTAATGTACAGAAAAAGAAGCAGAGAATAATGGAGAGATAAGTGGAAGATAAGAGGGTTAAGAAAGAGAAGATCAGAAGCACAGAGCAGAAATGGAGCGAAAACATCATTTCTAAGCTTCACTAAATCTTAGTCACATTCCCTCATATATTCATGTGCTGATACTCTCTGCCCTGGAGCTAATGCCTACTCATATAGCAGTCAGGAAAATCAACTGCTTGACAAATATATCATTTCAGCTCAATGAATAAAACAACACAACTTGTCAAACTCAGTTACACACCGATGCATTCTGTTGTGTGAAACATATAGCATGCAGAAGAAAGAAAAAAAAAGGACAAGAGAGCAAGACAGCTGAGTAATGTTGGGATTAATGGAGTCTACGACTCTAAAGATTTCCACTGGGCAGAATCACACCAATGAAACCAGCAAACCTGGAGAAAACCACTGTGAGAACATGCAAAACTCTACACGAAAACAGAAATTCAAGTGCCGTATCGGACCTGCAGCCCTGGAGCTGTGAGGCGTCAGCAATACTGCATCACTGTGCCACCCTTAATGAAAGATAATACTGTGGCAGGCGGTGCGTGGTTTTGGCAAAGGTTGTAATGGGAGAGGGAGATTGGGGGATGAAGGGGAGGGTAAATTAGTGAGTGGTTTCACCTGGTCATGCTGATTGTGATCCCTATATAACCCATGTCCTTTCTTCATGACATGAAAAACTAAACGAGATTTAGGAAGATATAAATATGAATCCACAGGGCTCTTCTAATGTTGAAGACTTAAGTAGATATGCCGCAAATTACAGAGCACAAAATGTGCCCACGGTAAGGCAGCAAAAATATGTACTACAGTTATTTTAAATTTCTGCGTTTTGCTATTAATAATTTCGCATTAATATTCCTCAACTCTCGAGATTGTAGTTATAGTTTGACTGGGTACTCACACATGACACTGTTGCCAATCTTATAGACAAATTCAAAATGACTGGTGTTGTGGACCACCTGAGAAGTGAAGGTCCACGAACATCCATCCACTGACAAAGGCACAACCAACGTGGTCCCCTGTGGATGGAGACTTTTGGGACACCCCATATACATACGCATATATATATATACAGGTTTTTGTGATGTAAAAAAAAAAATTAAGCCAAGATAAATATTGCCAGAACTTTCTCCACCCTCAGTGTAAAATTAACACATATATAAAGGTTAAGTGAAAAACAATCAGAAACATTTTAGGGAAAAATAGGAAAAGTTAAAAAGTTTAAAAAATCTGGTTGCATAAGTGTGCACACCCTTTTATAATTGGGGATGTGGCTGTGATCAGAATGAACAAGCCAATGCCATATGTTCATATATATATATATATACACACACACACACACACACTGGCATGTTCTCCAGCCCCGTGTCTGCATCTGATTACCAATGACACTAATCTGTTTGCAATCACACACTTTAAGTAACCCAGACAAAGTCTCGTACCAGTATTGCGCCTGTGACCGTTCTAAGCATTTCTTATCTGTCTGTTTTGATTAGTACGTCGCTCAAAACAGACAGATAACAGATAAACAAACAGATAACCTTCCTGTTAACTGATTTAGTCCTGTTTAGATTATGCTTGTTTGATAAATGCTTTACCATTCGCCAAGCCTTGTGCTTGACACCAGAAAATCTCACTGGACACTGGACAGTTGAAGATCAAAAATGAGCATTTTTCCAATCTTCAGCTGTCCAGTTTAGGTGAGCTTGTGCTCACTGTAGCCTCAGATTCCCCTTCTGGTCTGACTGGACTGGAAGCCAGTGTAGTCTTCTGCTGTTGTAGCCCATCCACCCAAGGTTTGATGTGTTGTGCATTCTGAGATGCTTTGCATGGTTGAAAGTGGTTATTTGAGTTACT
The DNA here is from genome assembly GCA_022985145.1 of Pangasius djambal. Classification (NCBI taxonomy): domain Eukaryota; kingdom Metazoa; phylum Chordata; class Actinopteri; order Siluriformes; family Pangasiidae; genus Pangasius; species Pangasius djambal. The sequence goes on along the minus strand of CM040981.1, from coordinate 13,956,514 downwards.
GAAGGCTTCCTGTCAGCTTTAACCAGTCTGGGCCTCTGACCTGCCACATCATAAGGAGTTTCTGCCTGCAAAACCGCCTCTCTCTGGATGTTCTTTGTTTTAAACAACTATTCTGTGTAAACACTAGAGACCAAGAGATCAGCACTTTCTGAAATACTCAAACCAGCCCATCTGGCACCAACAACCATGCCACAGTCTCTCACTGTGATCACATTTTCCCCATTCTGATTTGATGTGAATATTAACTGAAGTTCTTGACTGTATAATTGTATGCATAATTGTATGCACTGCCGCCAAATGATTGGATAATTGCGTGAATGAGCAGGGGTGCGGTTGTTCCTACTAAAATGGAGCTTTTAACTAATAGCAGCGAGGGAAGGGAACAGCTGAATATATGCATTGTGTGGCAGTATCTTAAAAGGGACCAAAGGAGTGTAAGGATAAACTGATATCACAGAAAAAAAAAAATAAAATACTGTGTGTGCGGTGATTGCCTGATCACTTTTCTCATCCATACACAAGTCATCAGCTTGTCTCTGGAAACAGCAAGGCATTAAATTATTACACAAATAATCATTGAAGTATTTTGTCATTGTGGGCCTGGTCTCACTGAACCAAATCTACCGTGATTAAGAGCGCCAACCAAAAAAACAAATAGATTTGTTATGCACTACAACATGTGCTCTCAACTCCTACACACTTCATTAATAAGGCTCAGTCTGAACAAGACAACCAACATAGAGGGGAAAAGAACGGCCACATCAGAATGAATAACCAAAGAATGGGTGAAAGTGGGAGATATGAACAATCTGTCTATAGAGATCTGCCTGTTGAAAGTCCAGAGTGTAGGGGCACAGGCATCCACCCGAGGCCACGTTCCCTGCTATGAAGTATTCAGAAAGATCTGTCTTCTTCTCATTTATTTCATACATTTTTAGCATATTGTCGCAATCAATTATAAAAACAAATCATAAGAGCATCTTCACATCTTGATCCTGACACCCTGTGGCCTCCTGTCAAAGCAGGACACTCTGATCTACAAACTATTAAAGAAGGCTACTTGCTGGTAAATACTGCAATATAATTAGCCCAGGGTGGCATGATGGTGCATCAGGTAGCATTGCCGATTCACAGTTCCAGCATCCCTGGTTACTGTCTATGTGGAGTTTCGTATGTTCTCCCTGTGCTCATGTGGGTTTCATCCAGGTTCTCCTTTTTCCTCCCCCCCTCAACAAAACATGCAGATAGGTGGATTGGCTACACAAGGTGTGAATAAGTGTGTAAATGTATGTGTGCATGGTGCCCTACAATGGACTGGCGTTCCACCAGTAAATGGTAGGGATCTGACACTGCATATTGATGTCGGAGCCAATATTAGCATGAAATGTGAGACTGGTCTCAGATTGTATTTCCTATATTTTCACTTGTGATGTGTCAGAGGAAACACCATATGGAAAATAATGATCTTGGATCAGTCAAATCCCTCGTAAATGGTATAAACCTGGATTAAGAGATCAAATACCTTTAATTAAATACATTTGACAAAAGATCATTTTCAGTACCGAGGGAAGGGTGGACAGAAAGTAGGAGAGAACAACAGGACGAATGATACTGCTGAGCAAGTTCATGTGTTCCAAGGCAACGTCTCAGACAAAAACAGTAGGAAGGTGCTATAACCCCCCCACCCCTTTCTTGCTTTTGCTCCATGCTCCTCCTCTCTACCCCCTTACTTCTTTTCTAAGTTTTGATATAGAATGCTCCCATTGGTGGTTATGCTCCTATTGGTTTGATGTTGTTGAGAATAACCACCAACCAGGGTGCCCCTTCACACAGTTACCACAGCAACCATTCAAATGCCATGTCAGCGTGGAAAAAGCAGTTCGGAGACAGGCACTGGAATATATGGCCAGCCATACAAAAACAACAGCTAACAAAGCTGTAATAAAAGAAGCTGTAATCTCCCAACTACAACTGGATTGTTTTAATACCTAATCAAATTTATACTGAACAGTGTGTTACACTGGCCAAAATTCAACCTGAGGAACGTATTATTTTAGGTGATTTGAAGGCTTTACAACTGTCAGAGTGCATTATTCTCCGTCATGCATGTGTATGATTTGCAGGGCCATCTTTTTCAGTTTCCAGATTCAGAATTCTTGACCACTGCAAGAACCAAAGATGAATAATGCCACAGCTGAGACTATGGAGCATCACCATGATGATGTGTGGAAGATGCAAAAGCAGATGATCTCATTATTCAACAGGTCTCTGGTTCAGACAGCCTGGGAGATAGACACAAACAAAGACTATGGCAGTCCCAAGAGCACAGCCAAGGATAAAATGGTTATTTAAACATCTACTCACTGGCGGTAAAGAGCTAACAAGTTGAAAGTATGGTATCTTCTTATAGTGGTACAGAAAACTAGAGGTTGCCCATAATCCAAAGTAACAGTAGTGGCCTAAATAAATACTGCTCAAGTACATTATAACCTGTAATACCTGTAGCCAATAAAAGCTGCCTTTTAATTTTGAATAAATTTAAACAAATAAATAAATTAAAAAAATTAAAAAACAGTGGAAACAATACATGAAACTTTTTTGGTACACTCAGCTTCTCTAATCAAAGATTAGACATTTGAAAAATTATATTTATATTACAAATGTTATATACAAATAATTTCGAACTGAGAGTAACAAACTGAATTAAAAATGTACTTACTTTTTCACCCTGTAAATGCACATTTGTGCAGCTTCCCAAAAATATTTATGCTATTTTGCTCATTTTTTATTAATTCTTATGTGTGATATGTTTTTTTTTATATATATATATTTATTTTACAATTGTATTCCTTGTAAAACCTAACTATATGGTAAAGGTTAATAGGACAGCTATTGCACGTATTGGACCAACATGAGGCTTAATAAATCAGTTAAACACTTGCATAGCAACTCCTTACCTTGGCAGGTGAAACATTTGACGTGGAAGTGGATGCTCTGCACTCGCACAACCTCCCCTTTACACACCTCTCTGCAGCGAAAGCAGCGGATAGGTCCAGGGCTGTGCTCGCTGCCATAACAGCTCTGCTGATGAGGTACTGTTGGGAACAATAGAGATGCCACACTAAGAAACTTCTGGCAGTAATTAAGGTTATAGAAGTATAGGTACTAAAGGAAAAGATCCAGAAAAACGATTCTGTGCTGATTTCTACTCTATTAAAATGCATCACATGCACTCAAGTGAATCAGTTATTGTGAAACCACTGTGCCATGTGTTTCTCCACCCTTTATTTTCAATGGGTTTGTATCTGGGGACTGGTCTTGATAAATATCCTGCTTTAAAATATACCTCTATATCTATAACTGAAAATGTTGTTAACGATTCTTACTTAAATACACTGCTCTACTCCATGGATTTTACTTCTGTATATTTAAACATACAGAAAATGACAAATTGCTTGTGTCCCCTCCAGGTGAATTCCTGCCTCGTCCGCAAAGTTACTGTGATAGGCCACTGTGACCCTGACCAGGATAAGGCGGTTATGGAAAATGAGATGATGAGGGAAGGAAAAACCAACTTAAACGATCTCAGCGAGGCTCAACGCCTTCAGTGTGCCTTGCTATAGATTCTACATGTCTCTGGAACTGTACCGGAGGGGCGGAAATCATTCTGCCAGAAGACATCCCCTCTCACAGGCATTCAACTGGGATGAGAGCTGGTGATTGTGAGGGAATTAGCATATCATCTACGTCATTTTCATACTCATCAAACCATTCAGTGGGCCCTTGTGCTCTGTAGATGAAAGTGATCAGTCGGAATATCTTTGTATTGATTTTTACTTAAGTATTACTTTTGCATATGTACTCTGACTTAATTCCATTTCCAAGAGGAAAAGAAAAATGTTTTACTCCTTACATTTTATGCAGATCATAGTACTTGTAACAAGTCACAAACGTCTCCTCTCATTCAGCCAGTGACTGTATGATATGCCCTATAGGTATCCGTGTGCGTTTGAAGATGCCACCTTGAGAGTGTCGAAACTGAGGATGAGCCCCCGGTGCAACCTCAGTAAAATGTTTCAATATGTTAGAGTAAGCAAAGATAAAACGAAGGGTGTCCTTTGCCTCCTTAGATGGCATGAACTCCATCGTATTTGAAATAGCATGCTGAGGTAAGAATCGCTAGCATGCACTGGCTATGTTTAACTAAGATGGCCTTTGACAGACTAGCATCGATTCCAGTAGCTAACATAATTAGCTAGGCAGCAAGTCAAATTCTAGACGATAGTAAATACTGGTTATTTACAAGATATTTCACTCCTGATTAATTCATTAGTAACCTACATAGTGTTAGTCATGCATATGTGGGGGCAGTCGTGGCCTAATGGTCCGAGAGTCAGACTTATAACCTGAAGGTGAACCTGAAGGTCGTGGGTTCGATTCTCGGGTCTGGCAGGGATTGTAGGTGGGGGGGAGTGAATGACCAGCGCTCTCTGCCACCCTCAATACCACCCTTGACACCCTTGAGCAAGGCACTGATCCCCCAACTGCTCCCCGGGCGCCGCAGCTAAAATGGCTGCCCACTGCTCTGGGTGTGTGTTCACGGGTGTGTGTGTTCACTACTGTGTGTGTGTGCGCACTTGGATGGGTTAAATGCAGAGCACAAATTCCGAGTAGGGGTCACCGTACTTGGCCACAAGTCACTTCACTTCACATATGTGATTGTGTGATTTCAGTAGATTCCGATATAGGTTATGCTTCACTTACGTGTACAAGTGAAAAGGATTTGAGACATTATTAATACAAATCAAGTACATGTGCTCATTTCAGAAGCACACGTCAACGCAAAACCGATGGAGCAAGTTTCTCTATTTGACAAGCCTAAAAACATCTAATAAATAACCACTCAGTCCACAAGACACTTCTAAAGGTCCTATACTGAAACAAACCATGTGTTATGCTCAACAAATCATTTGGCAACCTACAGAAAAACACTACATTCCACTGACTGTAGAAAGCCACTGAACAATGACCCATTAATATGGTTATGCTCCCACAGAGACTCTTGCCTACACTTGCAATATTCCTCTGGCGGACTCGGGACCTGAACTCCTGCCCACACTGTTTTCTGCATTCTGTATGTGGCTCATGTGTGACTATGTTAGTCAATTGCACACAAATAACACACAAATACAACATACTTTAAAGGCAGAGGAGTCACATCGCCCAATTCTGCGCCTCTAAACACTACATGCATTTTCTGCAACATATAAGAGATATAGTAGGTACTAATCGTACACTTTTATATCCAAATTAATCAGACACTTCAGTGCCTAGATGCAGTTTAGGGTTTTGCATGGCCAGTCATTTCGCAACTTCGAGACAACTCCACTTCGTAGTAACATCATCTGGGGCATCTGTAGCAAAAGAATTTACAGACTTGCTGTAAAGGTGGCATCCTACAACGGTATTTAAAGTCGGTTTTCTATTCTGCTGTCAATTAAAATGAGATTCTGGATATTTCCCACAAATGGTGTACATGAATATTGTCCAAAAGTGCTTACTTTTTCCAATACTGACTGCCCTGTAAGTTCTTTCTACACCTATGCAAATATAGGAATATAACGACGGGGTGTTAGGGGCACTGTTTAAAAAAATAAAAGAATTAATATTTTGAGAATAAAGTCATAATATTTCAAGAATAAAGTTGTAATATTTTGAGTCTCTTTTACTGAAGGAGAAATCGCAGGCAGTTGTCAGCTATCGCCGGTTACATCGGCGGGCCATTCAAAGAACGTGTAGATGAAAGATAACAGCAGCATGCTCTGAGCTGTCACACGGACTCAAACAATACACTCAGTACTTGCGGAGAGTCTATATGCCATAATGCATTGGGGACTTGACTTCTGTCCTGAGTACTCCGAGTACATCCGTTATGTCGCAGATGTGACGAATGTTAGCCTTGAAGGTGACTACTTCCTGTGATTACTCCTTCAAACAAAAGAGAAAATTCCCTCCAAGTTCGGGGGGTCCTTTCTTCTAAACAAATACAATGTCTTGCACAGCATTTTCAAAGGTTTAGTACTCCTTTAGCTGGTGCAAGATCAAGCATTTCTTTATTTGTATTCCATTATTTTCGTTGCTCTGATATCCACCATTCTCTCACAGCATTATGACTTTTACCTTGAAATATTATGACTTTATTTCCCAAAATATTGCCTGTTGTTCTTGTAATATTAAGACTCTTTTCTCGAAAATATTATGACTATTCTCAAAATCTTGAGATTTCGAGATCTACACAGTGGCCTTAAAATGCCATGAAGAATATATAAGTGACAGCTCAAAAATAATACACCATCGCATAGCCTACATTACGTGTGTGTGAGATTGCAGAGTGTGATTGGGCTGGAGCTAATTGCAACACCTCTGGCTATGAGGGTGTATAATCCCTGCTATCCCACAGAGCTGACACAAAAACGTATTGCTCCACCATACAGGCTTTACTAGTTTGAGTGGTTTTACAACTTGCTTGTTTGCAAATAGCATTTCGATTTTCCACTGCGTTGTGACGATCAATACGTTAAGAATGAAATCAGTATCAACAATAACAAGGTTGTGCCGCAGTACGCTACTGTATCAATTATGGTGGTTAAGGAGTGAAAATCAATAACAACGCTGAAATTGAACAATCCTCTAAGATGAAGAATGTTACTGACGGACACAAGGCATGTGATCTCAGAAAAGAGAAAGAATTGCGTAACGTTTGAATAGGAAATGTCTTATTGACAAAAGACAATGTTATTCATCAACAAAAAAAGCTTCTAAATTTAATAAAAAAATGCTCATTTGAATGACAAATTACGACCTGACGTCCCTTCTTTATAATTTCCACACTAAATACGTGTTCGAGAAATTATAAGAGATGAAACCACTTCAGATCAGTTTGTTTAGGACTTTGGTAATGAAGAGCAATATTTAGCACAGGACCACTGACTACCAGCCCCAAGGTGTAAAGTGATCACCACTGGGCTTAAAGGGCTGTGGCTATTTCTGCACTGAGCTGAGAAGACTCCAAGAAGATTACAGTCACAGAGGATTATATGAGAGTGGAAGAGACACAGAGCCAGAGATGAGGGGGTGCACCGTAAACAACGCACAGCAGAATTAACTGTGCGCACCTAATATTAAAGCGTGCAAGTTCCTAGGGACTGAACGAAAAAAAACTTTCATGCTAAAACATGCAGATAGCTCTGCTTGTTCATGAAACTGTCTTCAGATTTTTATGAATATGACCCAGGAAATTTTGTTTGCCATTCAGTTTGCACCAGCAGGTTGTACATACCAGTGGGAATCCTGTAAACTCACCCATTCTCTCAATGATCACTCAAACAGCTGACTCAAGGTCAGACAGAAGGAGTTATGATCTGTTAGCTCAAGGACTAGCCTTCAGGTTTATTAATGGTTTGCTATTGACTTTTAAGACAGTTGTTCAATGGGACTGACTTACCGTATAAGCATACAGTCAACTATGGTTGAGAACACTGTATGTAAACACATCAAACCTGTCAATTTCACTTTGCCACCTGTGCCCAGTCTTAGTGCCTCTGCACCAGGCAGTGTAGTATAGCATGGTACAGTTTCTAATCCACAATTCCCAATATCCTAGTCAAGTTCCTGTGTCCACTTACTATTGCATAATGCTGGCTAATGGTGGACATGATTTATAAAATCCTACTCAAAATTTGCAAAATTTTTTCTTTTGTTTTTGCTATACACTGAAAACATTTGGGTTTGAGATCAAAAGATGAATACTGTATGAGACAATAGGTCAGAATTTCATATGTGTTAAACAACACAGCACCTTTGGGGGCGGACCACCCAATTTGTAGGTGAGCGAAAGTACTGGAACAGACATGCTTAAAGTAAATGAAAGTAAATAACACTTAATATTTGGCTGCATATCCCTTGTTTGCAATACAAGCCGGCGACCCATTGACATCACCAAACTGTTGCATTCTTCTTTTCTGATGCTCTTTCAAGATTGTACTGCAGCTTCTTTCAGCTGTTGTTTGTTTGGGGAGGTTTCTCCCTTCAGTCTCCTCTTCAGGAGGTGAAATACATCTGGGGAAAAAGTGGAAGGTTTTAGACTGGTCAAGTCAATCACCTTCCACTTTTTCTCCTGATGAAGTCTTTTGTTGTGCTGGCAGTGTGTTTTGGGTCATTTTCTTGCTGCATGGTCAAGTTCCTCCCAATTAGAATGGATGCATTTCTCTGTAAATTGGCAGACAGCATGTTTCTGTAACTTCTGAATTTATTCTGCTGCTACCATCATGAGTTCCATCATCAGTGAAGATTAGTGAGCCTGCTCCAGAAGCAGCGTTTCTTTCTCCCCACTGTGGCCTTTCCATCACTTTGGTAGAGATTCATCTTTGTTTCAGAACGTTTGTGGCTCATCTCTGTATTTCTTTGTGAATTCCAATCTGACCTTCTGATTCTTACTGCTGATGACTGGTTTGCAACTTGTGGTATGGCCTCTATCTTTCTGCTCTCAAAGTCTTCTTCAAACAGTGGATTGTGATACCTTCACCCCTGCCCTGTGGAGGTTGTTGGTTAGGTCACTGACTGTTGTTTTTCGGTTTTCTTCACAGCCATCATAATGATTTTGTCATCAACTGCTGTTGTTTTCCTCGGCTGACCTGTTTGATGTGTGGTTGTTAGTACATCTGTGGTTTCTTTCTTTCTCAGGACATTCCACATTGTTGAATTGGCTATGCCTGATGCTTGTGCAATGGCGCTGATAGATTTCCCTCTTTTCTCAGCTTCAAAATGGCTTGCTTTTCTCCCAGCTTATAGCTTCTTTTACATTAAAATGTGCAGTTGACACGTGACATTATCACGACAATTCTGTGACACTCCATTTGACCAATTAATGGACCAATCAAGAAACTAATGATTAAAGAATCTATTTCTAGCTCCCTCAGTATGTCCCTCTTTGTTATGCTTGTTCCTGTTGTGATAAGGGAAACCAAATTCTCCAGTCGTATTTAGTTGCAGTACAGGTACTTGGCAAAAGAAACAACAAAATATGGAATAAAAGATCTTTTAAAAACTGTGCCACACCACAAAGTCAAGTTGGAAAAATGCTATATGATACTTCTAAATACCACTGTGAGTAATGATCCTGTGGCATAAGGACTGTACATTATGAATGTAGGATTAAGCAAGCGCTCTAGTTCCCTTGTACCTATATAATGGAAACACACGGCTGTACACTGAACAATAAACCTGTAGCTACAGGACTTGTTTTTTTTTTTTTTTTTCAGACATATGGTTTCCATATTCCAACAACATATTCCAGAAACAATAGAAAAGATTAATCTTCAGCATTTATGATCAACTTTTGAGGAAAAGCAAAAATGTTTATTATAAGGGTAATGAAGCAGATCATAATTCATAAAGTCATAAAATCTAAGACTGCAATCTGCTACTTTAAATACACTATTTCCCCACAATAGGTGTTGTCTTAGTCACAGTATTAATACTAATCTAAATACATATACAAGTTACAACAATATAACCATTTCTTTAGTTGATTAATTGAATTCTAATATTATAATTATTATTAATTTAATATCTTTCTTCACATTCAGAACAGGTATAGAGAAAATGATGGCCTCTTTGCCCTTCCACATGTTACATTTCTCATCTGGCCTTGTCTATGCCCACCTAATCGCATGGATTTCAGGTGGAAAATGGACTTAGTTCATAACATTAACTTAGAGCAGGTGGGCACTAGAAGGGCCACTACATCTTATGTGTGGATCTGCAGAATATGTTACACCATTAATGACATTTATTAATGTCCACTATGCTTCCTCACTTCCTGGTTCCCATCTTCCGTTACACCCACTGTCACGCCATATACTGAAATCAGTGTAGGACGAGATGGCAGAGAGACACAGGACGTCATTTTAGAGCCCAAAAACAGTCTCAAAAGAGTCTCAAAACAGTTAAATTTATTTAAAAAATAATTGAATTTATTTAATTGTCAAATATGTATTGAGTGGAATCCTGACCATCACACCCATATGTGCTATTTGAACATCCCATTCCAGATTTAGTCCCCCTTTGCTGTTATAATAACCTCTGTTTTTCTGGGAAGGCTCTCCACTAGATTTTGAAGTGTGGCTGTGGGGATTTGCCCATTCAGCCACAAGAGAATTAGTGAGGTCAGGCACTGATGTCAGAGGTCTGGGGTGCAGTCGTCGTTCCCGTTCTTCCCAAAGGTGTTCAGTGGGGCTGAGGATTCTTAGTATGAGCTGTGACAGCTGTGATCAACCGTCAGGGTACAGCATGTAATTGCTTTGTGCATGACAATATCATGAGTGTGAAGAGACTTCATACAGAACACATGAAAACCTCACCTTATTTCCACCCTAGAAAGTGACTGAACACTATCAATTTCCATTCACTTTTAGGAGTACTTCATGGCTATAGTAAGTGAAAAGACACTTTAACTTGACCTTCTCAGTTAATAGGGCTTGCAATTAGTGAATTTAATTCAGGATTATGCCCACAGCATTACAATCACTTCTATAGAATAACATTTCTGGCAGTAGTAAAATGAGTGTACTTAAAATGTTGCAGCCCTTTCTTGTATGTGCTATGTCTGTGACTGTAGAATTAATAATAATAATAATAATAAGAAGAAGAAGAACAACAACAACAAGAACAAGAAAGAAAGAATGAAAGAAATTCTACGCTCAGCTGGTTTTGCAGTCATGCAGAAACTGATTGTAACCATAAGAAACAGAGCATTAAATAAAGATAAAATAAATACCGACTTCCAAGTAACTGTGCTGCATTTCTCTTGCATTCAGGTCATCACGCCCAGTGTATTGAAAAGAAATGCTCGTGTGTGCGTGTGTGTGTGTTGGTTGGGATTTCTGAGTGGCAGGTAATTTGAGAATTCACGTCATCCACATACTTAGGTACTCTCTGCCTGCAAATGGAGGTGTATATGAATGATGGTGACACAGAAATTACTTTATTAAAACACAGATAATTAAAAAAGAAAAACAAGCAGCGGAAGGTTTAGACAATGGGTGCATTTATAGACCGTGTGTATATTTATAGACTATGTGATTTCATAATATAATGACAATTGGACTTACACAAGTAACACATTTTAGCATCATGACAATTTTATTTTAATATATTTCTATGAACACAGTTTACTGTATCATCATCAAATTGTAGTTTAAGGAAAACTCGAGAAAAAATGTACCAAAACATGAACCATAAACTGTATTGGCTCTTGTTTTGGTCATGTCTGAGTCTAAATGAAGACATGTTTTATTACTAGTGTATTTAACAGAAAAGCTGTGAGTTAGCTTTAGACTAGCTAGTGACAAATCAGCAAAAAACTGGCCATGTAAATGTATTGTTTTAGGGTGTGAGAGAATTTTATATCCTGTCTGTACCTCAGTGGCCTTCGCATGCACAAAGCCATTCTCCGCACATCTGATTCAAAAGGAGCGGCACAGATAACCCTTCTATTGGATTTTCATTTTTACTTCTAGTACATTCAAACACAACATGTCCAACAAAAATGTGGACTCAACAGACAACACAGACTTGGTTCAGTTACGTTTTGTTGAGCGCACGGTCAGAGTGAGCTAATTCATGATCAGGTCTCAGGAATGAATAGGATCTCACCAAAAAAATGCCCAGCAATGCCGAATGCAAATACTGCATCTGTTTGGCCATCATTTCTAACATTTGCCAACTCTGGCTAAAAAACTTGGTTGCTACTTCAGTGCTACACTATGTTCTCTGTTATGCTCTATGTCTGCAAAGTAGCAAATATACATCAATCTAAACTTTCATTGGACCAAGTAGAGCTGCTCATTTGTTAGACTATTTCCTCTTCTTCCTTTTTTTTTGCCACAAACCAGAGGACTGACACATTTCCCCCTTGGCATCTGTCCTAAGCTGAGAGCAGTGGCTTTTCATTCGGCTTCAGCTGAGAGGGGAAATGCCTTAAACAGAGTGAATTTGGCAGGTGAATTTGTTGGATCTGCTGCTGCTTAACCAGAAACCATGTTGTCTCATGAGTATGATAGGCCAGGCCATGCCCTCATCAGCTGAGAATGGAATTCAGCATCTCATTATAGAAAGATCAGACATGTGATGCCAAAGCAAACCAAGCCTTAGCCAAGAATAGCATCATTCAACAGAAATACAAAAAGTTGATTTAGTTGCTCTACCCTTTGGAGGTAGAAAGGGTGTCTTTTGAGACAGTACAGAGACACTATCCCAACCAAATGCTGATTTTAGGATAAGGCAAATGTGTCCTTATAATAAGGCAACTGACAACTAAATCAAAAATCCTCCGAGAGAACTGTCAGCAATAATTAGTTAATTAATAATAATCACTCCTTCTGGCGTGGGAGAGAAGTGGTAAATCAGTGGCGATACACAAGTAACTGGAAGGCTGTGAATTCAAATCTCATCACTGCAACTGCTGGGCCCTTCAACAGGGCCTTTAACCTTCAACTGCCCGGCAGTATGCTTGGGTTTTGCCTCATTGTTTTTTGTTTCCTAGACTCCCAAGTATGATATACTGTAAGTGTTTACATACACTGACCATCCACTTGAATAGGAACACTTGTACACCTGCTCAATTATGTGGTTATCCAATCAGCCAATCATGTCGCAGCAGAACAATGCATAAAATCATGCGGATGCAGCTCAAGAGCTTCAGTTCACGTTCACATCGAACATCAGAATGGGGAAAAAATGTGATCGCTGTGTCTTTAACCATGGCATGGATGTTGGTGCCAGATGGGCTGGTTTGAGTATTTCAGAAACTGTTGATCTCCTGGGAATTTCACACACAACAGTCTCTAGAATTTACACAGAATGGTGGCAAAAAAAATAATAATTTAGTGAGTGACAGTTCTACGGGTGGAAACACTTTGTTGATGAGAGAGGTTAGAGGAAAATGGCGAGATTGGTTCAAGCTGCCAGGAAAGATACAGTAACTCGTTTAATCACTCTTGGCAGTTGTGGTGAGCAGAAAAGAATCTCAGCACGCACAAAACATTGACCTTGTGGTGGATGGGCTACAACAGCAGAAGACCACATCAGGTTCCAATCCTGTCAGCCAAGAACAGGAATCTGAGGCTATCATGGGCACAGGCTCACAGAAACTGTACAGCTGAAGATTCGTTTTTCAACTGCCAAAATCACATTAGACCTAATGAAAGATATATTTTTTAAGCAAAACTTTTAACAAAGACATATTCAGTAGGGAAAACTCAACTGATATTGGCTGGATATATCACACTAATCAGTAACTTGCTAAAATGTAGAGTTAATGATACTTAAAAGGACAATAATTTACTTTTTCAGAAACTTTTCTTTTTTAATTAACGTAGCCCCCAAATATGGCACGTGACTCTAACATAGAAAGAGTTCTAAGCTTTAATAAAAAAAAAAAAAAAAAAACGTGAAGAAACCGTGCAGGAAAGTCATATAGAGTGAACGACTACTACTAACGACATGTGCTACTTTTTTGTTTCCCCGCCACGATTTTATTTGCAATTTCAGCTCGGTTTCCAGACTGCTTATTGGTATTCAGTTAGAGAAAGTTAATCATCCCACTGCAGTCTAAATCATCAGACTGCAGAATGAACGCAGTGGCTACTCACCGCTCATTGTGCTGAAAGAATTTATATCCAATAATCCGAGGCAGTGTTTCAGCAATACTGTTGCCGAAGTTCGACAAAAGCACCCGAAATAAGATTAACCCCAATTAAGGGTTAAAAAAAAAAAACCCTCAGCATTGTCTCCGTAAACTGGCATCAGCTCCTTGAGACATGGAAAGCCCGGGCTGTCCTCGCGCTGACTGAAGCGATTTCAGCACGCCACTTCTCCCCGTGACAGCGTTCAGTCTGAACTTAAGACAACAAAAAAGGGCTACAATTAAGCTGCAATGTCGCCTAGTCACATTCCGCGCTACTGATGTTGTTACTGGCGCTGGTCACACGCTCCAGCAGAGTCCTCGCACAGCGCGCGTTAGTGGGAGATGCTGCTGGGAGTGATCGCCCTCATCTCGGGCGGAGTGACGTCACACCGCACACTGGCGCTGGTGGAGCGCGAGCGCGAGCGCGCGGCGTATTTCCTCAGCAGCGCGCTGCGTGCACAATGTACAGACTGTACCGTCCATGCAGGAAAAGCGCAGCACACCAATTTAAAGGGGAGGGCTGGGTTTTTTTTTTTGCTCACCACTCCCAAGCATCGTTTAGACATACAGCGCCCCCTCCTGCGCTGCCCGAATAAATACATTAATGCATTTTGGAGACAACTGTGTGTACCGGTCAGTATGTGTGTCCATGAACGTGCATATTCAGTAGTATCAAATATGGTGTTCTGGTCAAATTGGAATCGAGATATGAATCGGAGAATCGGGTATGCTTTTATGCTTTACCTTTATCTCTCAACTCTGCCACGGCAGAAAAAGCGTCTTTGAGTTATGGAGGATAAAAAGCAGCATTACTGAGCTAATCCGTGACGTCATGCTAAATGCGATGCACGATATTGCTTCACAAGAGTGACTGCTACAATGCAAGCCAGCACCAAGTCCAAGTGACGTAAAAGCCTGAATTGTGAAAGCACACGGTAAACCCTAACGCTGAAACTCATTAACTGAAAAATATACTACTATATCAAAATATATTAAAATACACCCAAAGTTGACACTAAATTTAACAGTATAATTTGATATCAGTTATCTTCAACTATTAGTATTGCTAACTTTTGAATTAGCAGAGTCGTGTTTGCAGTTTGAAGTAAAAGCATCTGCCGCTGGTAGGTTTACTCACACTTCAATTGGACATGCTGAGCAGTGTTCATGGACATTAAGCCAATTTTCTTTTAAAATAAATAAATAAATAAAGTACTTCGATGCGGCGTCAGCTGCTTTGGTTGTATGTGGAAATTGAGTTGTAATAAGTAAGTTATTATGATTTGTTAAAGTGTGGAATTTGTAAGCTTTATGTTAAACTTGTAAATATAGTTAGCAAGTTGATGCTAGTTATTATAATGTTAGCATGCTTGAGCAGCGTTACTAGCTTCAACGTAGCTGCTTGCAAGACACACACACACACACACACATATGTATGTATATATATATATATATATATATATATATATATATATATATATATATACATACACACACACACCGATCAGCCACTGACAGGTGAAGTGAATAACATTGATTATCTCATTATAATGCCACATGTCAAGGGGTCGGATATATTAGGCAGCAAGTGAACAGTCAGTTCTCAAAGTTAATGTGTTGGAAGCAGGAAAAATGGGCAAGCTTAAGGATCTGAGTGACTTTGACAAGGGCCAAATTGTATTGGCTAGATGACTGGGTCAGAGCATCTCCAAAACAGCAGGTCTTGTGGGGTGTTCCCGGTGTGCAGTGGATAGTACCTACCGAAAGTGGGCCAAGGAAGGACAGCCGGTGAACTGGCGACAGGGTCATGGGCACCCATGGCTCACTGACGCGCGTGGGGAGCGAAGGCTGTCTCGTCTGGTCCAATCCCACAGATGAGCTACTGTAGCACAAATTGCTGAGAAAGTTAATGCTGGCTATGATAGAAAGGTGTCAGAACACACAGTGCATCACAGCTTGCTGCATATGGGGCTGCGTAGCTACAGACCAGTCAGAGCGCCCATGCTGACCCCTGTCCACTGCCGAAAGCACCTACAGTGTGCTCGGGAGCATCAGAACTGAGCCATGGAACAATGAAAGAAGGTGGCCTGGTCTGATGAATCATGTTTTCTTTTACATCATGTGGATGGCTGGGTGCGTCTGCACCGCTTACCTGGGGAAGAGATGGCACCTGAATGCACTATGAGAAGAAGGCAAGGCTGCACTTGTTGTTAAAATGGATAAAACAACATAAAGACCAGAGATCTGTCTGTGGGAGAAAAGCAAGCCATTTTCAGCTGAAATCACACTGACACTCATTTCAATGAAAAAACAGGGCAGCACAGACACACTTGACCACACATCTAAATTAGTATGAGCTGAATTTGACGTGTTTATGGTGCTATAAACCATGGGTATGCACCCATACTATCTGCCGAGAGAATTCCGACATCATCCATGGCATCACTGCTAGACTGCAGACACAACACCCCATCGCTTTTCTGGCAATCTCTGATGACTTCAACCATGTCTGTTTATCCTCAACTCTGCCTACTTGTCACCACTTTATTAACTGTTCGCCCAGAGAGAACAAGACACTAGACTTACTGTATGCAAAGGTTAGAAATGCATACAACTCTGCTGCCATTTCCCTGCTCGGCAGATCTGACCACAGTCCGGTCCTGCTCACACCCAGCTACACACCAGCTGTTCTTCAGCATCCAGCACTCAAAGGAACAGTCGGAAAATGGATTCATGAAGCAGTGAAGACTCTGCGTGGCTGTTCAGAAACTACAGAATGGGATGTACTTTGTGACTCACATGGGGAGGGCATTAACAGTATTAACTTTGTCACAGACTACTTCATTTTTTTTGTGTTGAAAACATTGTTCCCACCAAAGAAGTTCACTGCTTTCTAAACAGGAAACCCTGGATAACCAGTGAGCTGAAGGCACTCCTAAACAGCAAGAAGAGAGCAAGGGACAAGAAAGACATGAAGCAGGTACAGAGAGAACTGAAAATGAAGATAAGGGAGTGTAAGGACTCCTACAAAAAGAAGGATGACGCTGCAGCAGACTAACACCAGGGATGTGTGAAGTAGTATGAAGATAATTACTGGCTTCAAGAACAGCAAAGTGCAAACTTAAGGAAATACAGATTGGGCCAATGAGCTGAACTAGTTTTTCAGTTGTTTCAACACTGGGTCTCCAGCTGTCTCTCCCCAGTATTCCCAACCATTACCATTATACTCAACATAAACAGCTGCACCCACCCTCCCCCTTGTACTCCACTTCAGCACTCAATGGAGCTTATGCTCCTGTCCTCTGCCCCAACCCCACCATGATGGTGAACTTTAGAAGATCCCCGCTGACCCCTGTCTCTGTCCTTGGAGAGGACATGGAAGTGGTGGAATCCTAGACAGTAGACTGGATTGGACACATAACACTGAGGCAGTCTACAATTTGGGACAGTGCAGACTATTTTTGAGGAAGCTCAGATCCTTCAATGTATACAACAGGATGCTATGTATGGTCTACAAGTCGGTTGTGGCAGGCACTATTTTTTACGCAGCAGTACGTTGGGGCAGTGACATCAAAGCAGGAGATGCCAGCAGACTAAAGAAACTGATAAGGAAAGCTAGACAGGTCATTAGGACCAATCAGGACTCCACTGAGTCACTTTAGGATACAACAGGATGCTGGTTAAACTGCTGTTCATCATGAACACGAACAATGTCTCAAATTGCTGATGCTGGCCACTGTAACAAGTAGAGTACTTGGGTAACATGATTAGATGGCAAGTCTTTCAGAATAGGTGAAATCTAGTGAAAGCTAGGTGAAATGAGTTGAAGTTCATGTATTTATAGTGATATCACTTGGCTTTCAAGCACTTGAATGGCTGAGTGGGCAAAAGTCAAATGCTAACATCAGCCAGCCTGCACACTGGAGACACAGGACTCAGACACTCGCTGCTGAAACAAGCAGAGTACTTGTCAAATCAAGTCAAGTGGGTTTTTATTGTCATTCCTCTATATAGCTTGTATACACTGGAATGAAATATTGTTTCTCCAGGACCAGCAATACGTTTAGTGTTCCATAAAGTGTCTGATGTAGCTTTGCAAAGTGCAGTGTGCAGTGGTATGCTGGGTTAGGTGTTTGACTAGCCCAGGTGAGCGTTTGGAGGCAGCAGGGTGTTGAGTAATCTAACTGCCTCAGGGAAGAAACCGTTGCAGAGTTGGCTGCTGGTGGCACAAATGGCAGGAAGGGGAAGAGTCCATGAGGTGTTGATGGTGGATAGAGAGACCTGTTCTCACAATCTGCTGTAGGGTCTTGCGGTTGGTTTACTGTGCCGTTCCTCTACCACACAGTAGGGCCTTTCGCACCACGGGAACCTTTTCATAGTACCCGAACTAAATGTGGAACTACCCACTTTTTGGCGTTTTCGCACCTCCGGAACTGGGTGTGATTTTAGTCCCGGACTGCCTTTTTCGAGAACCAAATTAGCTCCTACTCCGGAGCAGGGTCTAACCAGCACAACTGGTACTATCCGTGACGTAAGTAGACGTTGATTGGCCAAACGCGTATGAAAACGCCTTCAACCGCCATGATATAAAACGCAGTGTAAACATACTGTAGTGTCAATTATTTCACAAGTATGGAGAACAGCGATAGATGGACGGACGCTGAAGTGCAACACAGCTCCGATCACAGCGTCCTCCATCCTCCGGTTGTTTACGTTGTTCTTCTTTGTTTCTGTTGTCGAACGCCGCGCACATATGACGTCGCTGTCGACCGGCTTACGTCACTTCCTAGTGCCCACTGTCGGTGCGAATGCAACCCTTTAAAGGGTACTGGGAAATAGATCGCCCAGTACTTTTACTACTGTACATTTAGTTCTGGAACTAAACTGGTGCAAAAGGCCCTAGTGAGACATCTTTTCAGGACACTTTCTATTGTCCCTCTGTAGAAGGTGGTGAGGATGGCAGGGGGAGCTTGATTCTCTTCAGCCTCCGCAGGAAGTGGAGGTGCTGCTGGACCTTCTTGGCTAGGCAGGTGGTGTTGAGAGTCCAGGAGATGTCCTCTGTTATGTGCACACCAAGAAACATTTGACACTTTCCACAGTTGTTCGATTGATGTGCAGTTGTTTGCGGCCTCCTCCTCGGAAGCTCATGCGTACGAGTTTGGAGGCAGTGGGTACCACGTGGTGAGTGTCAGAAAAAATGGACATCGTGAGAAAACTGCTTTTGTTTTGATTTATTTTTTTTATCATCATCACTAGAAGAAGAACCGAACAGTTAACGTGCAAAATTAGTACTACCATCTGCTGGAGACATCACATTCATGCAGTGGCGAATTCTGACTCTCCTTCGCATGCAGGCTTGGCTCTATATTGACTCGCAGTCTATTTATATTCGTGATTAATGCTGATTTATTATCAATCAAATAATCTGCACAAATAATGCAATAAGTTTAGTCCACAATTGCAAACATATATTACATTATACAATATACATATATTACTTTATATATTACATATATAAAGTATTTTCCAGACAATTTTCAAAACTAATTGCAAATTGCATTTGCAATTGCGTTTTCTATTTGTGCACGCATAAATTGTGATATAATTCAAATGAAAATGCAAATCGCGTTTTACGGTTTGCATTTTCGTTTACACGAACGTGCAAAGTCTGCCAAATTTCAAATGGAAAAGCAAAGTCCGTTTGCAATTTCATTTCCCTTGTCTTACAAGTTATGACCCTATCATATCAGAATAGCAATAGCAATTACCCTGTCTGCTATTTCACTTCCTCGGCGTCTCGAATGTAGCCTGCCAAAATTAAATACAATTGCAATTCCCTTTGCATTTGCATTTCCGATGCCTTGCACAGAAACCTGTCAATCAGTGTTGGGGGTGGGAGTAATGCTATGGGGCGTGTTAATAATTGGGAGTGACGTCAGTCGCAATCGATGGCCAAGAAGGAAAATGTGCTGAACAGACGATTGGGTAGTTCAACTTCCTCACCTTATCAAATCCTCAATTCAATATTCACCGGTAAAGGAAGAACCACCTCGCCTGATGATAGGAAGAATGGATTTCTTAAATTGCAAGTGCAACAATAAACTTATTAGAGAAACTTTACTTTATGCATGCAGTGTTGCTCCAAAATCTATGGGCTTGTGGAGTCCATGCCTCGATGGGTCAGAGCTGTTTTGGCGGCACAAGGGGGACCTACATAATATTAGGCAGGTTATGACTGGTCGGTATATGAGATAGTACTGAATGCACGGCAGCCCCTAGCTCTGTTACATCCAGTATACTCCAGAGGGCAGTGTTTTATCATATTTCGATTTAAAGTTCATCGTGCGTATTGTTTGCGTGCTATAGTCTAACTCTAATTCTTCCTCCATTGTTCTCTACTGTTTTATACAAGGGGAAATAACTGTCTTAGTACAAGAACAGATACAAGCCTGGAAAAGTAATGAGAGGCTCCAAATCTGACTTTAAAAATGGCTCGATCACAATGGTCTCTTTGTTGTGAATAATATTTAGTATTTTAGTCTTGATTTAGATTGATCAGCACCTCGTTTTCCTTCTGTGGAGACAGTTAGACTCCTATGACAGCTTTCAACAGGATGCAGCTATTCTGCTGCCTCTCTCCATATATTGTATGAAGTCTCCGTGACTCCGTTCCACAGTGTACCCACAGTCTCAGAGAAAACAAAGAATGTCAGGAAGAGAGGAAACAGGACAATGGAGGGATATGGGAGCCACTGCCTCCCTCTCACACTGCCTCATTCACTGCCTGACTATGCATATTCCATCTACATTCTCACATTTTGACAGGGCCAAAAGGCTAGTGTCTAAGACAGACACTGTGGTAATTTATGAATTGGACTACATCATTGGAATATCCCATAATATGGCCAGATTTAAGAATGTATTCTAATTCATCAGCAAACCTGTTAAACAATAGACCTGACATTTATTATTTCAAAAACGTATTTATATCATGGTAATAATCATAAGTGGATGATATTTTTAAACCTGCCCAGCTATAGCTAGTGATGTAGCCAGCATGTACAGTGTCTGTTTTTATTGGAAAGGCTGAGTGTTTTTGCAGGGCACATGATTTGCCATTCTGTTTAAATATGACCGAACCCTAAACAACAGGAAACTAGTCTTCCGGGCATTAGAACACACAAGCAATGGAATGGTACCCCCTGAACTCCCTTCTCATCTCCAGCCCTGTGGCAGACTCCTCAGCTGGCCTGTCATTGAACTTCATTTATAGTAACATCCTTTCTCAGCTCTGCAGTTTGCCATTCCTACAGGAACATCTGATTCTTTAAACAAACAGTCAAGAGCAGTCAATGGCACAGAAAGACGTAAGACAATACGTAAGATATTGTACACTGTTGTCATACTTGCTTCTGGTTTGTCTGAAAAGTGGTGAATATGTTACTTTCCTTACTGGCATACAAACATTTTTTCTGTAACATGAAATTTTGTGTAAATGTTTGCAAATTTAAACATTAAATGCTTGGAAACATTAAATGCGTGGAACTCTAAAATGTTTTTGTACTGACTCAATAATGCAGAAGTAATAAGAAAATTTATATTATATTAAAAATAAGGGTGGTTAAGACTTTTGCACAGTACTGTATACAGTCCGCTCCAAAATTATTGGAATGGCAAGGCTAGTTCTTTTGTTTTGCTATACACTGAAGACATTTGGGTTTTAGACCAAAAGTTGAATGTGAGAATTTCAACTTTTAAGAACAGAACCAAATTTCAGCTTTCATTTCCTGATATGTACATCTGAACAAATTAGAACATGGTGCCTTTGGTGAATTTCAGGTTTGGCTCATTGTCTTGCTGCATGACGAAGTGTCTCTCAATTAGACTTCTGAATTCATTCTGCTGCTACCGTCATGAGTTACATCATCAATAAATGCCCATTCCAGAAGCAGCCATGCAAGCCCAAGCCATGACACTACCTCCACCATGCTTGACTGATGACCTTGTATGTTTTGGATCATGAGCAAATCCTTTCTTTCTCCACACTTTGGCCTTTCCATCACTTTGGAAGAGGTTCATCTTGGTTCCAGAACTTATAGCTCATCTCTGTGTTTCTTTGTGAAGTCCAAACTGGCCTTCTGATTCTTACTGCTGATGAGTGGTTCGCATCTTGTGCTATGGCCTCTATCTTTTTGCTCTCAAAGTCTTCTTTGAACAATGGATACCTTCACCCCTGTACCTATACCTTGTGATACCTTCACCCCTGCCCTGTGGAGGTTGTTGGTGATGTCACTGACTATTGTTTTTGGGTTGTTCTTCAACAGCTCTTAAAATGTTTCTGTCACCTACTGCTGTTGTTTTAGTTGGCCATCCTGTTCAATGTCTGGTTGTTAGTACATCAGTGGTTTCTTTCTTTTTCAGGACATTCCAAATTGTTGTACTGGCTATGCCCAATGCTTGTGCAATGGTTCTGGTCAATTTTCCCTCCCTCCTTTCTCAGCTTCAAAATTGCTTGCTTTTATCCCATAGAGAGCTCTCTGGTCTTCATGTTGTTCATCCTTTTTAACAAAAAATGCAGTCTTCACAGGTGAAACCTAGGGCTCAAACCATGAGTAGACATTAGCTATTATGAGTTATTATGAGTAGCTATTGATTGTTTAAACATTCAGTCTAACAGAGTAACAAGAAACACCTGTCAGTCACATATTCCAGTATTTATGATCACTTGAAAAATGGGTAGGTTCAAACAAAAGGTTCAATGTTCTAAGTTGTTTAGCAAATCTTGATGTAAATATTCAGAAATGAAAGCTGGAATTCTGATCTGTTGTCTCATATTTATCTTTTGATCTCAAACCTTCAGTGTATAGCAAAAAAAAAAAAAAAAAAAAAAAGAATTGGCCTTGCTGTTCCAATACTTTCGGAGGGAACTGTTTTCACTGTCGGGCATTTGGTGATGTCCATGGTTTCCATGCATCCAAGTATTAATAATAATCCTAATATTTATGATTATGTTAGTTTCTCCAGTTACTTTTGAGCCTGTAAACATGGAGGGACTATGTACAAATGGCTGTAATTCCTAAACGGTTAATGCAATATTTTTGTTAAACTCCTTGAATTAAAGCTGAAGGTGTACACTTCGATCACATCTTGATTGCTTCATTTCAAATCCACTATGGTGGTGTACAGAGGCAAAATGACAAAAATTGTGTTACTGTCCAAATACTTATGGACTCAACTATACACAGTAAAGTACTGTGCAAAAGTCTTAGACATTAACACCACAAAATCTTTTTAATGGCTAAGCATTTAGATAATGTATTTGTAATGTAGTTGTATTTAGGCATCTCTATACATTGTTGGTCACCATGATATATGTGAATTGTAATTCTATAAGTAGTTGCATAATCCCATTATCCAGCTGATCTGAGCCGTCTGTGCGTATGTGTGTGTGTGTGAGTGAGTGAATTTTAGCCTCAAGGTTGCGATATTTAATTCACAACAGGGCAAGAGATTGCATGATCTCTCAGGCCAAGCAGCCAGTCACATGATTTGGTCCTCTCTGCTAAAGGGGACATTTCTAATGGCTTACCAGGAAACCTCAGAATACATAACCTGTTCCATGGTTTACTTTTAACCAGCAGGGAAATGCAAGAAATGACTATAGCAGTGCCAGAGCACAGTCTATTATCTACTCTGCAGAGATATGGAGTCATAAAGCACTGGAATGTTGCAGCCAGAGGTCAGCCTTTAAAACCGGTGTAGTCCAAGGAACACAAGACGGAAACTCGCAGTTTCGGTGCTTTGAAAAGGGGCTTATGAGATTGAAATATCATTTTAAAAAAATCATTAAAACAAAAACCAAAAGGACTTAAAAGCAGGATTGGAATGCTAATGTAACAAAGCGTGGGTCTGGACAGATACAGAACCTTCAGAATGTGAGTAAGAAGAAGAAGTATGACTGCAATGCCATAGGTGCTTTGGCTATTATGCACAGAGAACAAGTCAAACCAGATGGATTGCTTTACTACTAGCTGTAGAAAACCTGTGCCATTCCTTCTCACATGCTCTACTTACAGGCATTGGATTGTTAAGTAGTTGGGGATATAATGAAGGAATGAGGAAAAGATTTTATTTTATGGGTAAAAATCTGTTCTTAAATGTTGTCATTTGGTTTGTTTTCCTCCACTTTCACTACCTGAGAACTCCAACAGGGCAGTTGTTAGCAAAACACAAACACACCCACACACACACACACACACACACACATAGTGGTCAGAGTTGCTAAATGAGATACTGACAGAGGCAGAAGGAGAGCGAAACAGTGATAGAGAGAGAGGGAGTGATATTTAGAGGTGGAGTTTATATACTTCCTCTGTGTCGTGTCTGCCTGCTCTTCAGATGCATGCAACAACGACACACACACTGTTCTACAGCGGCTTTTCAGAGAACCATGAGAGTTTCAGCTTTAGAACTGTGTGGGTGAGGGGAGAGTCCTTGCTCCCCGTGCTGAAAACATACTGGCACTCCCACGATGGACGAACACACCGGCAGGAACCAGCAGGACAGAGGTAGTGTGACAACAGTGGGTTTATCAAATAGCAAGATGGCATTAGGGCCGGTGTGATTGAGTGTCCTTATCTATCTACATTCATGTGCTTATGGTTTGGTTGAACTTAATGGCAGTGTTGAGGTTGTGCTGTATTTAATTTTTGTCTCAGATGGTAGTGCAGTGTACACTTTCATTTTTCTCTTTCAGCTCAGTTCTTTTTGTTTAATCTAATATTCTCCATTTTTTACACTCTCTGACCTGCCTTTTTCTCTGTCTCTTGGTGATCACAATTTTTTTTTTTATTCGTTAGCCTCTATGAACTTGTTTGCTGGTCTTTTTTGGCCGGCATGGGAGATATTCTAAACTTAGTGCCCATGCCCCATACTCAAGTTACAGGCTTTCCCTCTCTATTCATGGACAGTGACACACATCCCCACTCTAACAAATGGACATATGATTTATAACAGACTTTTAAGACATTTTGTTTAATAAAGCATAATCATAACACTAAAATGCCTAACAATTAACACCTTATTTAACTTATTTGATCGCGTATTATTAGATTATGACAGTAGAATGCTATTACACATAATGTGTGAGATGCTCTTCTAGGCATATGCAGAGACATGCCTGTCATATGATTACAACTAGCTAGTCTCGTAAGACACTGATTAGATTAGGAGCTTTCACATAGACACTGCAGAATAGGGAGGATTGTTCATTTAGAAGTTCATCTGAGCAAAAGGACGAGGAAAGTTAAAAGGAGCCCCACATTGATTGGTTGAAGGCAAAAACACAATATAGAGAAAATAAAAAGGAGACAGAAAAAAGGACTGAATAAGTGTAAACTCTAAAGTACCTTATCTGGCTTTAAGGATTCTACAAGAACACTTACACGGCTGCATTGTGCAGTTGCTCTTACAAGGCACATAGAATAAAACCTCCATGCACTAAAGTGCACTAAAGCCAGTAGGTGATGCTGGAGAGCTGGCTTGTTCCTCTCATCCCTTCCTGCTGGAAGTTTACAAAGGAAATTGGGTGAAAATAATCTGGATCTGTTGGCATCAGGACTGCTGAGCCCATAGCACAGCCAGACATCCTGGCATGGACACTGTGGAGCTGTCAGCCTAAATACTGTTCACCCAGACAGGAAAAATACAGAGAATTAGAAAGGAGGAGAAACACAATTAGAAAATCTGGCAAACATCCAGGGATATAAAGACATAATTATATAATTACACTGACTGTTTGGCAATGGTCTTTTGTTCATGTTTGTAGGACATTCAGGGGCAGAATACTTACTTTGCAGAAGCCCCCCCCTCTGGCATAAAGAGCCACTGACCAACCCACACCAGCATACCAGCAGCAACACGCTCTTTGTATATTACATTTGCAGACCGGCCAGAGAGAGAGGGTGAATGAGACAGATGCAGAGAACACGTTAGAGAGTATACTAAATGCTCAATATGCAGATGGTTGCAAAGAGAGTAAGATTAACGAAAGGAAAAAAGAATAAATAGAACGGGAGTCTTTCTAATTAGCTATTCCACTGGCTAATACCCAGCACAGTTTAAGTGGATCTTTCTTTGAATGGGAGACTGTGGAGTAAGCGAGTTTGTTGTCCACATCATGGCATGCTGCTGCTGTCCAGCTCCGTGTCTGAGAAACTGCTTCTTGCTTTCAGGTTGGTCCCATAAATTTTTGCAATGAAATGGAACTTACACAGGCAGACATCAGTTCGTTTCCATGAAATATGGGTAATAGACCAACCCTTGAAGGTAACGCACATTACAGTGTGATATTTGCTTAGGCTGTATGTGCTCTCCTGTTTATATTGTGCTTCTGCCCTGTGATTAAAACTAATATTGCATTGTGAAGGCTCAAAGATTTGGTCTTGTTGGTGTCATTAATGAAACTTGTTTGATTGTTACTTATGCATTAACAATAGTCGGTATAATTACATTTGTGATTGCATAGATCATATCAGTATAGCTATTCCATGTAGAACAGCTGATTACAAATCACTGAGTGATTGCTAAACCCAGGATGGCACTTTAAGATTGCACTGATTATGATGGAAACTAATGGTGCCTATATTGATTGACCAGAGAGTGCATGCATCTTCTGAGTATATAATGTCTAATGTGTGTGTCTGTCCTTTGAAAGTGTCAAGATGCTGCTTTTGTACCTATCTAGATGCACTATGTAATCACCTTTTTTCCCTTAATTTTTTTGTTTGTTTCTAAATGCTCCCTTCAGTTTTCACACATTTAATCTGCTTTAACCTCTGACAAAAGCCTCCACTGCCCTTTCCATAGATATATCAACTCCTGAGCTCAATACGTTATGGGAAGAGCCCCCATATGCACTAACAAGAGCCAGTGAGCTCTTTCCAGGAAATGATGTCATGGCCACTGGTAAGAAAAACGAGGTTAGGTTTTATCTAAAACTGAAACCCTTTGTTTTTATGAAATGGAATTTGTTGAACTGATATATAATTTATTTAATTTATTGCTTGCTACACAATATAACATCATAATCTGATTTTATAGGCTGAACCTTCCATATATGTGATATACTATGTACTCTATAATTGTTTCGACATCTGTTGTACGTTTTAGAATACTGGGAAAGTTATATTCATTCTGAAAAAGAAAAGCACCACCTGACAGATATTTATAGAGCCACTATGATACTATAATCCGTTTTCTGCTTTTTCTCAGTATAAAACAGTGAACCTGCTGTGATAAGATTAGTACAAAAACAAATGTGCCCAAGTGTGTGAAGACACATTTACGCTGAATTTGATGAGTTCTGTGATGTTGGTACTAACAGTTTATTCAACGGACTTTGTCTATAAGCTTAACTTGTCATTAACCTGTCAACTTTGAGTGACATAAATTTGTTGATTACCCAAGTCACCTAACAATTGCTGTCAAGATCTTATGCAGTTACATTCTGTTGCAAAGACATGAAGTTTTTTCTTTCTTGTACTAAGGGAGCTTTCCTCTGTTTGGCACAGGAGATGAGGAAGTGGAAACAGAGGCTGAGGTGGAGGGTGAGGGGATCACTGGTGAGAATTACTGGAAGAGGAAGGAAGCTCACAGCAATGTCTCCTTGGCTGTAGGAGATCACTTCTCTTCAGGTATTTGCATCAGGATTTCCACTGCCATATAGACCAGAGTGGAAAAGCTTCCATAATGGACATTAATGACAGGCCTGATTCAGCAAACTGTCAGAGCTAATGCTCTTTCAGACAACTCTAATGTCTGCACTCAGTCTAATCATATCCTGTCAGAGGTAGGCCAGTGTAGTAGAATTTTTCATCCACAAAGAGGACTCTGCTGTCTGTGCAAGACATAGCATTGTGGCTATAAATAGATGCTATATTTCCTTTTATTTTCCTTTGTCATGCTTTACCTGTTTAGGCCATCTATGCTAATAAACAATAGGTTTTTGACTTCTAAAAAAAATCTGCTTCGTTTACTTCAATGTGGTCCAGATGTGATACTGCTGTTCAGTGGGAGAAGGCGCTCCAATATGGAGCCAGACAGTGTGCTGCAGGAGGCACTGCGCACTAGACTAAGGGTCGTAGAGAGCAACAGCCAAGATGTTATTCAGCTTTTTAAAGTAAGCTTTTTAAAATATCTGTGTAAATACAGACAAATTGAGAATAGCTGCCTTTTCACAGTACTCAATCATTCCCAGTGATTCTCGGTCCTCTGTTTCCAGGATCTTTCTGCGCGCTTGGTTTCAGTGCATGCTGAAAAAGACCATTTTGTTATTACCTTTAAGACAGTGGAGGAAATCTGGAAGTTCTCTACATACCTGGCTTTAGGTGAGCCAGCACATGCACACAAGCAAGATGCACCATGATATGCTTATATGCTACCCAGAAACACTGATCTAACACACTATGTAATCTTGGTGTTGGTGTCTCAGGATATGTAGCAAGGTGCTTGGAGAACTTCCTGTGTGACCAGTCTTTATGGCTGGACCCTCTTTTGCTCAGTGATGTGGAGATTTGTGTGACGATAGACGAGGAACACCTAGCCACCCTCTATCTGGGGCTCCTACTACAAGAAGGTAAGAGACCAATCAATACTGCACTATTCTACCAGCATTGTAAGATTTATCTTTCTAAATGAAATAAAGGTTTTTCTAAGCCAATCAATGCAAACGTAAATATGGTTCAGAACAATACACTGAGACGCAATAACCGCTCAAGGTTTTCAGGAAGAGAGGTAATCTTTTTTGCCTTGTTGGTAGTCACAACATGTTGCTCTGCTGTGTGTAAATGTGAGTAAACATGGCTCTGTTGTGTCTCCTGAAATCATTCTGGCAACGTTGTTTATGCATTTGATCCATTTCATGTAATGCTAAAAGCAACTTTCAGTTTGTTAATAGAATTAGGAACACACAGGCCTACCACTAAACAGACTTTGTCAGTAAAGACATGGACCTTTATTCAATTATACGTTGAATATAATACGTTAATAATAAGTACTACTCTTAGGAAGATAAAAAACAAACTAACTAACTAACAAATAAATAAATAGGATGTGAATGGAAAACATATGCATCAATAATTTACTTGTGATTTTAATAAAGGAAACGGTCAGAATCCCTGACAGAAGAAGGATAATAAAATGGTGAAAATCATAGGATAAATTAATGACATATAGAAAGGTAACAAGGGAAACAGTCTGAAGTGTCAACTAATCTGTGGAGTTGTATTGTGCTTGCTTGTAGGTTCATTCTTTGCTAAAGCGCTGGTTAGCAGTGAGCAGTGTATAGAGGAAGAAGATGAATTGGTCTACAAGAAGAATGACCTTGTTATGGTGAAGGATATTGGACAGCAGTCCATGTGGGAGGGAACCCTACTGTCTACCGGTCAACACGGCCTAGTGCCTGTTCATGCAATGCAGCCTCTGCCCTACCCTTTTTACCAGTGAGTGACATTGCCAGTCCCCAATTAGACATGATATGGTTACATTAAATCAGTGCTGAACCATCAACCTCTACAGGCAATGAGATATTATCAATTCTGAAGTAATGTATGGGTTTTGTGTATTGAATACTATTAACAATGTTACTTTATTTTGTAGTTCACAATAAATCCATTGTGTTTTAAAGGTGGTTTCTTAGGAAGTACCATGGCAATGCAGGAGGGTTTTCATCCACAAAAGGACAAAGTGACCAACCTATAGGTGAGTGTGTGTGAGATCTTGTACTATGATTAAGTCTTATAATTTCTGTGAACATACAAAGACTTTTAGAGTGCTTTCTTCCTTCTGTCTCCAGTAACAGGAACTTGTGTAGCAGTAGTGGACCATTACCCAATGGTTAAAGATGAGCTGCACTTCAGTCAAGGAGATCTGATAGAAGTCGAAGGCTTGCTTATTAGCTCGCTGAACACATTCATTGGGAGACACCTCTCTAGCGGACAGATAGGATTTGTCCACATGGCCCATGTGAGACCTGAAAATGTCAAACCACTGTAAGAAACAAATATATAAAATCAAAACATGCACTGAACATCCACATTATTAGGAACAACTGTACTTTTCTGCAGTTACCTAATCAGGCAATCATGTCGCAGCAGCGCAATGCATAAAATTACGCAGATACTAGTCAAAAGCTTCAGGTAATGTTCACATCAAATATCAGAATGGGGAAAAAATGTGATCTCTGTGACTTTAACCGTGACATGGATGTTGGGACCAGATGGGCTGGTTAGAGTATTTCAGAAACTGCTGATCTCCTGGGATTTTCACACACAACAATCTCTAGAGTTTACACAGAATGGTGAGAAAAACAAAAAACATCCTGTGAGGGTGTGACTCAGAGGAGAATGACTAGACTGGTCTGAGCTGACAGGAAGGCTATAGTAACTCAAGCACTCTTTACAACCATGGTGAGCAGAAAAGCATCTCAGAATGCACAATACATCAAACCTTGAGGTGGATATGCTACAACAGCAGAAGACCACATCAGGTTCTACTCCTGTCAGCCAAGAACAGTGATCTGAGGACGACTTCTGGTCGTCTGCTGTTGTAGCCCATCCACCTCAAGGTCGATGTGTTGCGTGTTCCAAGATGCTTTTCTGCTCACCATGGTTGTAAAGCAGCTGGCAGCTCGAACCAATCTGGCCATTTTCCATTGACCTCTCATCAACAAGGCATTTCTACCCATAGCACTGTCGCTCACTCAGTGTTTTTTGTTTTTACACCATTCTGTGTAAACTCTAGAGACTGTTGTGTGTCAAAATCCCAGGGCATCAGCAGTTTCTGAAATACTCAAACCAGCCCTTCTGTTACCAACATCTATACTACAGTTAAAATCACAGAGATCACACTTTCACAGTTCTTGACTTGTATCTGCATGATTTTTTTTTTGCATTGCTCTGCTACCACAAGACTTGGCTGATGAGATAACTGCATGAAAGTGCAGGTGTACTGGTGTTCCTAATAAGGTGGGATGGTGAGTGTACATACATTTTTATTTCTAATTGGTGTCCCTTCCTAAAATTGTAAAATATTTGACTCCACAGACAGATCACATCTCACATAAAAAAATTGTCTGACTCACAGGAATACAATTATCATGATATTTTCCAGTTGACCTTACCTAAATCTGTTTCTGTGTTGCTGGCTATTGGAAGGGTGGAGTGTAGTTATGCAATGAGGTGATGAAGCATTCAGAATGGGAGTAATGTGGTTGATAATGTTGCCTTTGTTGGGTCCTCATAGCAGTGGACAATTGGTCTTTCTGAGTGAGGAGGAGAGAGTGGCTCTCTCGCAGTTTAACCCATGCGTTGAACAGTGCCACACTGGTCTGTTGGACAAACTCTTCTCCACTGACATCAGCACTGTTTACAGATTAGGTAGGAAACACAGATACCATTTGTCTGGGACATGCTTGGCATTGTTTAGGTGGACATGGCTTTAATTTTAATGCAACTTTGACTAAAATATTTGACTTATTTACAGACAGACTGGATGACTCAGATTTTACCTATATCAGAAACCAACCAAAGCAAGGTAATCTGTTTACCTTGATTTATGAAAACATATTAAAAGTGTACATCTGGCTATCTTCTGCAATTTTAAAATATGAACTATGTTTGCATAATCCCCCAGAACAGAAAACCCCAGTAGATGCCAGGAAGAGCATTATACTGGAACATAGTGATACCCCACCCTATCACTCCTCCCCTCGACCTTCCTTCTATGCTTCTCAGAGTTGTCTGGACAGGGACCATGAAGCCTTCTCCTTCAGCCTGGAGGACACTTTCAGAGAGATGGATGAGTATGAGGAAGATCCCCCCTTTATGGATGAAGGCATCTGGGAAACAGAAGAAGCTGAGTTTGTTGACCCCATCTTAACCCTCCTCAACCTGGACCACTTCCAGGACTCTTTTCATGCACTTTATGACCTCTCCTACTCCTTCTTGGACACAGTCTTTGGTGGTCTTCCGGTGGATGAGGTGCTCCTGCATTTGGAGAGCTTGCGGGAAGGAGCAAAGAAAGGCAGGATGGTGTGGGCCCATCGGCGAGCCTGCTTCCTTCTGGGCAGGTTGTGTGCCAAAAAGCTCAAGTATTCGCAGGCTCGAGTCTACTTTGAGGAGGCACTGAATGTCCCTGTAGAGGGCTTTAATGACAAATCTCTGTTGATTGCCCTGTATACCAACCTTACAGCTGTGTACCTGAAGCAGAAGATGACAGACAAGCTGTCTTATACATTAGAGAAAGCAAGTGCTCTTATACTGTGCCTCCCATTGCATAACTTCTGCTCTCTTGATGAGTTTGAATTGCTCAAGCCCATTCTACTCAAAGCTATTGTGGGCAATGATAAGCAACTTGAGGCACGGACTTGCTATCTAATCCTCTGTCTATTTTTGCAGAACAGAAAGATTGAGGAGGCCTTGCCTTTTGTGGAAAGACTTCAGTTCCTTAATCTCACTCTCTCAGCAGAAGAAGGAAGGCCTATATGGCCAGTTGACCTTAACTGGATACTATGCAGGCTCTACCACAAGAAGTATCTGCCATACCTTGCATTAGCCTCTCTCAGTCTAGATTCAGGTCGGGATCATTCTTTGGATAATGCCTTTCAAAAGATCGAACTTTTCCTGAAGAACTCAGTCAGACTGAATCCTCGTTGGAAGGATGGCTCTGCTCTGCTCCCAGTCCAGGTGGTAGTTTACCTTCAGCAGGCATTGTCTTTAGCCAACTGTGGAGAACACCTGAAGACCCAGAGAGACCTTTGTCTGAGTTTGGCCAGTGTCTACCAGCAGTATG
Source organism: Pangasius djambal (assembly GCA_022985145.1). Classification (NCBI taxonomy): domain Eukaryota; kingdom Metazoa; phylum Chordata; class Actinopteri; order Siluriformes; family Pangasiidae; genus Pangasius; species Pangasius djambal. Next base: position 13,923,918 of record CM040981.1, on the reverse strand, counting down.
GAACTTTGGAAAGGGCAGTCCTCTATGCCCAACAAGCAGTTCAGGCAGGGATACACATTAATGAGGAGGAGGGCTTTGAGGCATCAGTGTTGCTGGCCTGGCTATTAGTGCTCTCAGAGGAACCAGATAAAGCCCAATCTACTTTGCAACCTCTTCTTAACTCACTGAATAGAACAGACAGTCCAACACAGCGTGGAGTGGTCCACAATCTACTTGCGCTATGTCTTCACAAACAAGGGAAGGTCAGAGAAGCAGCGAGGGACTTTCACTGTGCTCTCAAGATTTCACAGGAAAATGGGAACAAGCATAATGAAGCTCTGGCTCTAGCTAACCTGGGGTGCCTTGCCTTATCAGTGGGGGCTCCATGCCTGGCAGAGAGTTTCTTGCTCAGATCTCTGCACCTTTTCCAGTTCCTTTCTGAGAGCCCCTCAGATGAAGAGCATGTTCAGACTCTGCTATGGCTAGGTAGAAGCTACAAAGATAGGGGAGAAAGTCAAAAGGTTAGGCTGTGCTATGAGATGGGTCTTCTGATTGCCATCAGTGCCAAGAACCTGCACAGTGAGTGAAGCAACCTTTTGGCTCTTTAGAATTTCCCAATTATCATTTTTATATCTGCTCCCAAACTAAATCAAAAACTAAATTATGTATTTAACCAAATAAAACTTTAATACTTTCATATTTTATATTACAGGTCAGATGGTTGTAGCAAAGGTGCTCAGCCGTCTATATGCTGACTTAATGTTGTATGGGCAATGTATAATTTACTATGAGCACTGTGTGGGGCTCTCCAGAGAACTGAAGGATAAACGTCTGGAGGGAGAGTACCTGGAGATTCTCAGTAATCTCTACCTATCACTTAACACTGAGAAGTAAGACACACAAGGCTAAAGCTCATATAATGCATTTTGTTGCTCCTAGTATTATTCTACATCAATACGTTTGGTGCACCTTTGACTAACAGACCAAATCTTTTGTTTTTCTGTATACCTGTACATATATATATATATATATATATATATATATATATATATATATATATATAAATTAGGCTGGATACTTCTGTATAATGAAAATACATACTTTTTTACAGCTGTGCTTTGAATAAAAAAATGTTCAGGATGAGCGTACACTATATGGCCAAAAGTTTGTGGACACCTGACCATCACTCCCATATCTGTGTCTTCTCCAAACTGTTGCCACAAAGTTGGAAGCACACAATTACATAGAATGTCTCTGTATGCTTTAGCATTACAATTTTACCTTCACTGGAACTAAGAGACCCAAACATGTTCTAGCATGACAATGCCCCATGCAAAAACCGAGCTCCATGAAGACATGGTTTGCCAAGGTTGGTGTGGAGGAACTCAAGTGGCCTGCACAGAGCTCTTACCTCAATCCCACTGAAAACCTTTGGGATTAATTGGAATGCTGACTGTGCCCCAGGCCTTCTCACCTGACATCAATGCCTGACCTCACTAATGCTCTTGTGGCTGAATCCCCACAGCCATGCTCCAAAATCTAGTGTAAAGCCTTCCTAGAAGAGTAGATGTTATTACAACCGCAAAGGGGGACTAAATGTGAAATGGGTTGTTCAAAAAGCAAATATGAATGTGCTGGTCAGGTGTCAGGAAACCTTTGGCCATATAGTGTATCTCACTGCTGAAATGGATTTTACTGATGAACAAAAAACTTTTCACTGATGAAAATGATTTTAGGTCCTCACGGAAGTCTCTGGATTACACCAAGCAAAGTCTAAGGATTTCTATAGACTTAGGAAAGAAACAGGATGAGTCAGAGACATGGCTACAGGTGGGCCGTATCTACTACTTGATCCATGAGGATGAACTGGCAGACATGTATCTTCAGGTGAGAGAAAGGCAGTGGTGAGGTATAAGTGCGTAGCATGTTATGTAGTGGTACTACTAATACGCTAATATTCGTATTTTGTATTATTATGGTAGTATAATATTTGTAATTTTGTATTCCCATAAAGCAAAAAAATATATCTCATATGAATCTGTTATAATAACAGCCTGTATAAACTATCGTCTGCAGGCAGCTGTAAAGACAGCTCTAAGGATAAATGATCCATGCTTTGCTATGAACATTTATGAAGAGGCTGGAGATGTCTTCTTCAATGGACACAGAAACCGACTGGCTGCCGTTTCATTTTTTAGAGTATGCTCTACCACAACCTCTCAGCACGTGTAGTAATGTGTTAATAATATTCAAGCATCAGCTAATGTTTTAATATGCAGCCCATAGAAGTTGGCTTGTCTACATTTTTCTCTCCCTGACTGGGTTGTGAAAAGTGTAAACTGTGTGTGCAGGATGGGGGTCTGCCATTTGCAAAATGCCTTAAGGATGTGCATTCCGAGTTCAGGCTTTTGTGTAAGCTCTCTGAATTGCTGCTGAAGGAAGGTCAGCACCAGGAGGCCCTGCAGTATGCCACACTTGCAGTGCAAATCAGCACCTTAACTGGTAATAAAGCTAACTTTCTCCTTACATTTCATCATCTCATGTTTTGGCAGAGTCTGTTATGTCAGTTGGCATTCTGCATGAATGTATTGTTTGCAAGTGTCTGGCTTTGATTTGAGATGTTTAACCAGTCTTTTGCTTTGGTATGAAGAAGAAGCATCAAGTGGTAGGTAAAGGGATCCTTTACAAAAAGAAGGTGCTGTATGGCTTTATTTTCCAAACCCAGCACTATGCCGCCCCCTATTGCCAATAAACCAATACATCCAAAAAAAAAAAAAAAAAAAGGAGGAAAATTGTTTTCTAGGTTTTGTTTGTTATATTTAATTGCAAAGCAGAGATAATTGTTGCACAACATTCAGTTGGAAGATATGAACTGTCATGGTACTCTTGTTCACTCCTTTAGGTGTACGCCTGAATGAGAGGGTGTCCTACCATCGCCTGGCCTCAGTTTACTTCAATCTGGAGCAGTATGAGATGGCTGAGAATTACTATTTGAAGGCTCTGTCCCTCTCTCCCACTGCACTGGAACATGTAGAAGAGGCCCGCTACTATGTTAAAGTTTACGGCAGACTAGCTGATCTAACCCTGCACAAGATAAAGGTAGATACCTGGCCATGCTGTGATATTTCATCAGTCCGATACTGATCACCCTTCATAAAAATGAGCAAAAATACATAATACACAATTTGAGCTTAAACACATGAAGATGTTATATACGGTACTGAAGGCACTGATCCGATACCCAGTATCAGTAGCAGCAAAAAATGTGACACACATCAATGAGAAAACATATCAGATATCGGATATTGGATCATGTAACAAATAGCAAATTTAGGAACTGAATAAGAAGTTTTTTGGAACTGGAAATGTTTATATATATATTCCCTTTTCTTAAGTTTGGTTTTGTTATATTTACAATGCAAGTCATTTTTGTGTTAAATAATTTTACTGTGAAGTGCTTCAGTTAAATAAAAAGTAAAGCTTGGTAGACTATATCAGATGAGTATCAGTATCGGCTGTTACTCGTGGTTTTAGTATCGGTATCAGAAAAGAAAGTGGTAGAATGTCATCTATAATAACTATAAATAGAGCATTAGTCTAAAATGGGATTGCAGTTGCAGTAGGCTCATGTATTCTGTTCTTGCCAAATTTATAACTGCCCTAAGTTTTTGTTACATTCATTCATTCATTCTTATTCTTATTATTGCTCTGATTACATTAGAAACATTAGAGTTCCTGGATGCAAGAGCAAATTGAAAAGCCCCCCCCACACACACACTTTTTTTCATCCATTTTTTAAGGGCGTCAGTAATTTTGCTTTATATGTTTTTTATAGAATACTATTTGGTAGAAGAAAGGTAAGTAGTAGTTTAAATGGAAAGTTTAAATCATTATGTGTAAAAATTTATTTGATCTTTCTTGCCTACTCACTTAAAGGGTGTCAATAATTCTGGAGTTTTAGTGTATCCATGTATAAGCTATGATAAGCCATTGTAAATAATGCTGATGCTGCAACTGACTTTGTGCACATAATTTACTGGATGCATTTACAAATGAAAATCACTTGCTTACTCCCTAGGATCCTTTTGATGCCATGGGATATTTCCACTTAGCCCTGGCAGCAGCTCTGGAAGATGGAGGGAGACTTCAAGCCAGGTACATAATTTACATGAAGCTGGCAGAGATCCACGCTAGCTACTTACCTGATGTGGAGCTGAGCCAGAGATATATGGACAGCGCACGGAGCCTAAAGTGGGAGCTGGCAGGACACACAGACTCCAGTGACACAGATGACGAATATATGAACCATGCTGCTACAGAGTATGCCGATACTAAGTCGATCAATCATTCCAGTGATGGGTCAAGGAGCTCAGACTTCAGCAGTAGAAGCAGTACTCTTGTAGGCTCCTACATGATGGACACTAGCCATACAATAACTGCTCAGAAGGAGACTGGGACAGAGGCTGTTCCTGCTGATTACATCTGCGGAGAGGATATGGACATCTGTAACCCAGAAGGGACTAACGGTGGGCTTGGACAGCATACGAATTCTGAAATAAGGAACACTAATCAAAGACTCCATACCAGCCACACAGATTCTAGCTTACTATGTACAGAATTTTGATCATCCTACCCGCACCCCGAAGGCACTTCGTTATGGATATAAACTATTTAAATATGTTAATTCATGTAGCTTGTTCATGTACTTGATTCTTCCTCCAAATATAGGGGAAATGTCTATTGTTAAAGTACTCTGATTTTTTTTCAGGGCAAGAGCACTTATGTATGTAAATATTCTTGTCAGTTTTTTTGTATATTATATATATTACATCTAAATGAAAATCTTTTCTTTTTTTCTACTTTTTGAAGAACTTATTTGAAGATGACTTATTAAAGTCTAATCAATCCCTAGTTCTATTTCTTATGATTTTTCCTTAAATACAACATATGATGTATATTGACTTCTATCACGCCAAAAATGATGAATGTGTTAATTCGTTCTTGATATGAATGATCATATCTGAGTCAAGTGCAGATTTAGGAGGGTGCTGGGTTGGGCCACTTCCCCCAGATTTTTCCTACACCTCCCTAACGCTTGTCTCAAGACGTATTAAAGAATTTTTTTCCCCCTCATTATCAAGTACATTAATTAAACAGCCATTCAGCCCACGTAAAAAATGCTAAATCGGCCCATGGTATCCATTAGTCTATATTTTACCTCATCTAGAATTCTCACCATATTGTAGTGACTGACAATGTACAAAACACACCTTTTGTATCTATGCAAACCCATATGCTTTGAGCTACACAAAGCAGATTTTATGCATCGTTGCATTTAAGAATGTCATTGCAAAATAACGCAACCAAGCACAAGCTGCATTCTGAGTGTTGCAGCAAGGGGTGGAGGCAGAGGGGTTTCTCCCTGTCAAATGTCATGGTAGACCAGCAGTTAATCAGCAATAAAAAATTAATAGCTCTGAATATCTATTCTTGGTTTGAGCCCTGAGTTTCACCTGTGAAGACTGCATTTGTTGTTAAAAAGGATAAACCAATATGAAGACCAGAGAGCTGTCTATGGGAGAAAAGCAAGCCATTTTGAAGCTGAGAAAAGAGAAATGGAAAATCTGTCAGCACCATTGCACAAGCATTGTTCATAGCCAGTACAACAATTTGGAATGTGCTGAAAAAAAAAAGACATGACTGGTGTACTAAAAACCAGACATTGAACAGGTCAGCCAATGAAACAACAGCAGGAGATGACAAACATTGTGAAGAAAAAACTAATGTCAGTGACATTACCAACCTCCACAGGGCAGGGGTGAAGGTATCACAATCCACCATCGAAGAAGACCTCAAACGCAGAAATACAGCAGCCATACCACAAGATGCAAACCACTCATCAGCAGTAAGAATCAGAAGGCCAGATTGGAATTCGAAAAGAAATAAAGAGACGAGCCACAAAAGTTTTGAAACAAAGATGAATCTCTACCAAAGTGATGGAAAGGCCAAAGTGTGGAGAAAGAAAGGATCTGCTCCTGATCCAAAACATACAAGCTCATAGTTCAAACACGGTCGAGGTAGTGTCATGCTTCTGGAGCGGGCTCACTGATCTTTATTGATAACTATACTCATGATGGTAGCAGCAGAATGAATTCAGAAGTCTACAAAAACATTCTGTCTGCCAATTCACAGAGAAATGCTTCTGTAATTGGGAGGAACTTCATCATGAATGAAGACAATGACCCAAAACACACTGCCAACACAACAAAGGACTTCATCATGGGGAAAAAAGTTGAAGGTTTTAGTCAATCACCATACCTCAACCCAACAGAGCATGCATTTCACCTCTTCATTAGGAGACTGAAGGGAGAAACCACCAAAAACAAACAACAAGAAAGAAGCTGCCATACAAGCCAGCCAAAGCAAAAGAAGAATCCAACAGTTTGGTGATGTCAAGCAAAGTATATGCAACCAAATATTAAGAGTTATTTTCTTTAAGACTATTTGTTTCAACATTTTTGCCTACTTGGTGGCCTGCCACCAAAGGTGCCAGCTTCTAAGTTGTTTAACACATCTAGATGTAAAAATCAGGAAATAAAAGCTGAAATTCTGATCTATTATCTCATATTCATCTTTTGATCTCAAATCCAAATGTATCCAGTGTATAGCAAAAAAAGAACTGGCCTTGCTGTTCCAATACTTTCAGAAGATACTGTATATACTCCAGTCATGGGACATACAGATACCCATCACGTAACAGCCCCCTTCTTAAGATTTTTTAGTTAGTTAGAAAACACATCATAACACTGTGTTTATTTTTCTTACATCGTTAAGTACGTAGCGTACATAAATGGTGATGTAATGAACTTTGGCACGCACGCACACACACACACACACTCATAATAATAATAACAACAATAATAATAATAAACAAAGAAATCTGTACTACAAGTACTGCACAACAGCAATGACTGTCATTAGACACTAATAAAACTTTAACACCGCAAACCAAAACTGTTTTCGTGCAAGTGTCTTCATTCCATTCTTCATTCCATCCAGTAACAGATAACATTAACTAGGTGACAAGGCTGAAGTTGGTTTCTTATACAATTTTTCCATTGCACCTTAAAAATGTCCAGGTCTTGCGATCTACTGATGGCACCATGACATTAAGTTATAAGTGTAATGTACTGTAGAAATACTCAGTATGAAGAAACTTAACTTTAGGATTTTTTTTTTTTAATAATGGCCCTGTGAACATGGCATTTGAGACTATGGGAAGCAGGCAAATTGCACGTTCTGCCTAATTCCTACACCATTATCTCATTATTTTAATAAATATGTCACACTTATTTTCATATGAAATGGTCTCATATGCCAAGTTCCCAGGCCCATTATTTAAAAAAATAGGCACCTTTTACATTATTGAGTCAGTAAGAAAACCATTTTAGATTTCCAAACATTAGTTTTCCACAAAATTAAATGTTACAGAAAAATGTTTGTATGTCAGTTGAGAAAGCAGCATATTACATATGAGACCACTTTTCAAACAAAAAACATCATGAAGGCTGCTGGGTTTTGCTGGAAAATTAGAAGCAAGTGTGACAGTCAAAGTTTTCAGAAGAACTGTGGCTGCTTCTGCAAGATGCTCAGTAAAACTTACCAGTTAACTTCCTTATAAAACTGCACACATTGTACCTGAGAGTAATAATCTAATTTAATAACATGGATTATTTCATTACAATGGCACATGTCAAGGGGTGGGATATATTAGGCAGCAAGTGAACAGTCAGTTCTCAGAGTTACTGTGTTGGAAGCAGGCAAAATGAGCATGCGTAAGGATCTGAGCAACTTTGACAAGGGTCAAATTGTGATGGCCAAATGATTGGGTCAGAGCATCTCCAAAATGGCAGGTCTTGTGGGGGTGTTCCTGGTATGCAGTGGTTAGTACCTACCAAAAGTAGTCCAAGGAAGAACAACCGGTGAACCAGCGACATGGTCATGGGCGCCCAAGGCTCACTGATGCGTGTGGGAGTGAAGACTAGCCCTTCTGGTTTGATCCCACAGAAGAGTTACTGTAGCACACAGCGCATCACAGCTTGCTGCGTATGGGGCTGCGTAGCTGCAGACCAGTCAGAGTGCCCATGTTGACCCCTGTCCACTGCCAATAGCGCCTACAATGGGCACGCTAGCATCAGAACTGGACCACGGAGCAATAGAAGGTGATGGCCTGGTCTGATGTAAGGATCAGAAAGGTTCAGAATGTTTTCTTTGACATCATGTGGACGGCTGGGTGCGTGTGTGTCGCTTACCTGGGGAAGAGATGGCACCAGGATGCACTATGTGAAGATGGCAAGCCAGTGAAGGCAGTGTGATGCTCTGGGCAATGTTCTGCTGGGAAACCTTGGGTCCTGGCATTCATGCGGATGTTACTTTGACACGTATCACCTACCTAAACATTGTCGCAGACTAAGTACACCCCTTCATGGCAAAGGTATTCTCTAATAGCAGTGGCCTCTTTCAGCAGGATAATGCGCCCTGCCACACTGCAAAAGTTGTTCAGGAATGGTTTGAGGAACATGACAAACAGTTTAAGGTGTTGACTTGGCCTCCAAATTCCCCAGATCTCAATCCGATCAAGCATCTGTGGGACGTGCTGGACAAACAAGTGTGGTCCATGAAGGCGCCACCTCGCCACTTACAGGACTTAAAGGATCTGCTGCTAATGTATTAGTGCCAGATACCACAGCACACCTTCAGAGGTCTTGTGAAGTCCATGCCTCAATGGGTCAGAGCTGTTTGGCAGCACAAGGGGGACCTACACGATATTAGGCAGGTGGTTTTAATGATTGGTGTGTGTGTGTGTGATTATATATATATATATATATACACGCGCTAGTGGAGCTGAGTGAGCAGCAGCATCCCAAACTTACAGGATTCCTTTAACTATAACTGCAGCAGCTGCTATCATATAAATAATAATGTAGCCTAACTTAATAAAGAACTAAAACAAACTTTAAAATTGACCATATTGAGTAGTATTTTCAGTCTGTCTGTCGGAGATAGTATTCCTCTGAACGATTACCCTTTTCTTTTTCTAATTAATGAACGACAAATAGCACTTTTTAACCGTTTATGGTTATGAATGGTCTGCGAGACTCGAGTCTTCACGACAGAGGAGTTTTCTCGGTAACATGACAAACTGCATTTTCTTTGGTGTCATTAACTTGAAGAGAAAAAGAAAAAGAGAGGCTGGGACGACTGTATAGGCTAAAGCTTAATGTAATCGCTAACAGGAACTAACTTCCTTCTAGGAAAACCTGCTGACTTTTACAAAGCGCCCAGACTCGAGACTCTTTCCATAAACGTCTTCTAACAGAAAACGTCACTATATCAACGTAGAATATAATACCTATATACTATATACGTATATTTTCTGATATACTTCTTTCATAAACAGACACCTTCAGCTCACTGAGAGAGAGAGAGCACCTCGCAACCTTTTACAACATTCGAGGACAAACTCTCCCTCCGCGAGATATATTTGCAAAACAAAAAATTATGGAATGCCACAAAATGTACACCAATGTCGTAAAATCACACACGCGCGCCGTACAGATCGGGTAACGTCGTAAAACATTAGCAAAATGCTGCGCATGCGCGTTGCGGATCGGGCAAGGGACGCGGATTAGAGAATTACAGGCTTGCTTGACCGTACACAGCGCTGCCTGCCCTCATTGTATTTCTTCTGGACGCGCATTATTTCCCACTATAATGCATTAAGGATACTTTGAATTTATTTCTCAAAAGAAGAACTAATTCAGAACAACGGGACAGAATGAAGAGCTGATCATATGTCCATACTGTTATTATTATTATTATTATTATTATTATTATTATTATTATTATTATTATTATTATTATGCTATAAATTAATACTCACAACCCAGGTCTTGGAGTATCCCCTGTCCTGTACATTTGAATGTGAATTATGAGTATGGAAAACACTAATGCTGCATCTCAATTCATCTACTTATACTATGCATTAAAAGTATGTATGCAAGTAAGAGTATGCAATGTCCCGCAAGGAGTTGTGGGACATATTAGATGAAAAAGTGTCCATGGATCCACACTTTGAAAATCTACCAGATATGAGAGACCATCCGGGTACCACTGGAATACTCATTTCAATATACTACGATTTGGGACACACCAATTCCAATCTCGGATACTATTTAGGACGGATAGTAGGTGAATTGAGACGCAGCATAAGGTAAGTGGGACAGGGTGTACTCCAGGACCAGGTTTGGGAACCTGGTGGTTAAACGAAGGTGTTGCTAGGGCCGTTTCTGTCTCTCTGTCACCTTCCATGCTCCTTTGTACAATGAATCAGGTCACAATGAATGAGGCCTGGCCATTGGTTAAAGCTGACCCTTTATCAGTTAAATTCAAACTGCTTGCATTTGAATCTGAGGAGGAAAAAATAAATGTCTTAAGTTGATTTCTCTAACTCTTACTCTTCCTTCATGTAAGCAGGTCCCAGTGGCTGACTGAGTATAAGAAATCTTAATGCTACAGCATACAAAGACATTCTAGACAATTGTGTGCTTCTAACTTCTAAATGTTTTTTTACTTCTAAAACAAAACAGTAAATCTGGACAGGCTGTGTAACCATGCCTGTTACACAGCTGCAAAAACTATAAAGAATAAAACCAAATAAATCAAGGATAATCATGAGCATCTGAACTATCAGTGAAATGACAAAACCCCAGTGGTGTTAAGTATAAACATAAATCAGCCTCATTGAAACAATTTACCTGTTTATGTATGTCTGAGTCTAAGAAGGAATCATTATTTGAAGTGTTAGAAATGTAACTGTGTGTCCTGTGAAATTCGCAGGACAAAGTAAAAGTTGTTAAAAAGCTCCTGAGTGTTATTCTGTAATATTGTGTCTTTGGTTAAATTCTTTCTGTTCTTGTGTCTACTGTCCAGATTTTTTAGAAAGTGACCTGTTAAACTTCTCACTGTGGAGCTTCCCAGGAATCTTGCAGTAAAACCCAGCAATACATCACTTCATGGAAAATACAGTTTATTTGCAATACTACACAGATTAAATGACTGTAATGTTATACCTAAATATTGTTAAGCACTGCAATATTAAGGGCATTCTGCACTTAACACATCTGATTTTACTTGTTACTAGACTTTTCCCTGTGCCTTAATCCCAAAAGAGCAAGAGTGCTGAGGAAAAGGTCCATGTTATATTTACTTACATTAATTTATGGAGAAACCTCAGGGGAGACCTGGCCGTTTGGGGAGCCGTGTTGCTCAGCTGGCACTGGCAATATAGTTAAACAAGCACTGTAACTAGTCTTGTGTGATATAACGATATTAACATCCCTGCACAATATTACCACATATTCAGTGACGTTTATCGCAGAGTATATTATATTACTAAATCTACCAAATGACGTCATTCCAATCTGCATATTACCATTTCCGAGGTAAGTCGAATGCAGCATAAAAGACACTTTCTGGAAGCCGCACCCCCTTCCCCATCTCCGTGCTCTGCACTAGCGTTCAGGAAAAGAATCATGTAAAGGAAAAAAAAATCAATATCTCACTGTAACATAACTGTAATGCATGTATAACTGTAATGCATATAAGACCAAATATTATGTAAAAATGGGTAACAGGAAAAGTCCTTGTCACATTACTTAATCGACCCTCATGGCTATGTAAGTTTCCTGCTAACAAGGCTGCTATTAGAGAGGTGAAAAAGATTTGTAAGGGTACATCCAGCTCAGAGAACATGTCTTCTCCTGATAGACCTAGGAATGGGAACCTGCAAGACACCCTTATAGGCAGAAACAGAGCATAGCATAGAACAACAACTTGCTCACTCATCTGTACATTGTCTCACACCAAACCCAAGATGAAATAGCAGCTGCTGGTCTGCAGGTTCCAAAAAGACTAGAAAAGTGATTTCAATAAGCAAATTCTCATAAAATTCAATCCCATACTGAGCTGATCCAGGTATATTGTGGCTGAGGAAACCTATATGTATTTAACACAAAATAAGCAAAGCAAACAAACCCGTGATCTATTGCTCATTCTGTTTGTTTAATACTTTTTACCCCTTTTATTTTCTCCTGATTTTTTCCCTTATTTCTCCACCAACAGCTACAACCAGGGAGGGCAGACGTGTTCACGTTCTTCCTCCTTGCCAGCATTGTTTAGAACTGATGCAAACTGATTTCGAACTGATGCAACATCAGGGGGTGGCGTATCACATTCAGAAGAAAGTGCTATCCACCCACTTCCACACGCATGAGCTCACAGATGCCATGATTGGCTAGTGTCACTGCGAGACAGAGTATGCCACCCCTCCTTCCCCGAGAGCATGGCCAGTTCTGCTCTCTTGGAGTCCTGGCCACGGATGGCTGTGGCATTGTCAGGATTTGAACTCGACAGGGTGACAGAGCGGCTGGGTGAACATTTTCTCAAGTCATGTGGGTTTTTACATAAAAGTGCAATACACAACAGTGTGAGACCAGTGCAGGACAATAAATACACAGAATATGGGCTGTAAAATGTAAACTATTGGTAGGGTAGCAGCAATACATTTAGTGTTCCATAAAGTGTCTGATACAGCCTTGTAAAGTGCAGTGTGCAGTGGTATTTAGTCATACTGGGTTAGGTGTTAGACTAGCCCAGGTGAGTGTTGGGAGACAGCGTTGCGAGTCACCAAAGATTTCCGTATTTTCAGTTACCCACTGAGACCCGCTATAGCAATGAGAGTTAGAGAAATCAAGTTAATCTAGGGATAAAGTATATGAATAGTAACCCAAGGTTGACAAATTAAAGATGACTCAGTCAATGTTTTTGGATAGTTACCATAGTCTGTTCATTTCGGGCTGATGAGCCTTTATATGCTCTATAGTCTCCTGCTGGGCTTGCCGCAACACACGTCCTTCAAGAAAACAACCACTCAACACATAGAATTCTCTAGAAGCACATCAAAAGTGATTAGACTGTCCAAAAGGACAACACTTAAACTCTTGTATTGCCATATATCTACACATTTAATAACTTGCCAGCTGGCAGTGCCTTGCCTAACTTGAACATTTCCACATTTTATAGTGTTACAACCTGAAATGAAAATGGACATAAGTGGGATTAAATGTAATAATATACACAACAAATCCCATAATTTTCATTCATTCACATTTACTTGGAAGATTTAAAAAAAAAAAAAAAAAGTCAGTTAAAGCACCGAATATCAAATACTTCATTTATCCAATTTGCTTTCTCTCTTGAACAAAAGAAAAGTTTTGGTACTTGATATTTTTCTTCAGATGCTAATGAATACTGCTCTGCTTGTAAATGCTTGTAATCAAACTGCATTGTTTTGAAGAGATCCAGTGTCAGGGCTCCAGGCTAGCTTTTTTTAAAAACCGTCCTAGACCCGTCCCTAAACTTCGTGTCAGCCGTCCTGAACTGAAAAACCGACTGTCCCAAATATTCTATTTAATTTGTTTTACAATATAGATTTAGTTAGACAGTTAGATTTATTTCTCAGTTTAATTTCTTGTACTGGTATAACAACATCAGTAATCACCTGCTTTTGGATTACCCTGATTTAAATATTTCATATAATTGTGACCGAATAAGCATGAGCACTGGAAAGAACATTACCATTTACACAGACAGGAACAAGCATACTGTATTATCTGAAAATGTATTTTTCCGAACACCTAATGCAGTTATAGACTAATCTGCATATTAATTTATACATCATGATCATTGGCATATCAGATTACAAATTAGGGTACATGAAGAAGAAGGATTTTCACTTAGAAGACAATAAAATAAATAGGGTAGAATAGAGTTTTATCAGAACAAAAATAATATATTATAATTTATTTCTTATAGAAAGAAGATGGCACCCCAAAATAAACTTTATTGTATAAAATTTATACAATATTTTCTATCAAGAATGCAGACAAAAAAGCAGTGACGATGAGTAGTTGTGAAAGTTGAATTATCAGGAAGGAAACGGTTACTTGCTATTATTTCATGTAAATATCTCCAAGAAAAGAGTTTAAAAGGAAGAACAAGTTTGAGTGCGGGACAAACAGCAGTAATCAGTGATTGGTCAGTGGGAAACAGTGGTAATCAGTGATTGGTCAGTGGGAAACAGCAGTAATCAGTGATTGGTCACAAGCACAACACAGTCAGGCTTTGCACCTGTGGTCTTCACCCTATCCTTCACAATCTACTGGTTGATCACCAAGGCATTTTTAGCAGATTGCATCCATTTTAGCAGATTTTAGCAGATTATGTCAGTGATCACAATTTGCTTGTGGATTTTATTATTTTATTTGAAACTTTTGGCACCAAATTAACTCCATAGTCCTCCACCCATATGTACAGTCATTACTGACAACCCTATAACCTCCAGTGGTGTATTGCGATAATCCACTAGAGCGATGGAAGGCTCACTACTGTTCTCTTGAGACTGTTTTGAGTAGCCTCTTGACTGTTTGAACAGTTCAGTCTGCTTGTCCATTTGACCAAGGCTAGATGTTACTTGGCTTAATCCAAGCTCTCTTCAAAAGCTTTACATGCAGCCCTGGAATATTGGGGACCAGTTATCACAATCCTACAGGTTGTGTCAGACAGTCACATAATTTCTGGATACTTTGCAAAATAGTCTACACACAATAGATAGCCAGACCCCAAGCTATGAAACAGATCATTGCCTATCTTTTACTATGGTCTTTTTGGGAGCAGTGTGTGAAATCAGTGTCGTTTGGGTTGCTGTTCTTGTTCTTATTACATATGGTTCATAGCTCTGTGACTTCCTCTATCCGGACGCACATGCGACAGTAAAGAACATCCCTGACAATTTGTTTGCATTTTACTAAGCTCAGGTGGGACTTGTGTATTTTGCTGAGCATTTATGATTTTCACACTTTGTGGGACAATGAGCTTGTTTGCTTTGAACAACACACCTGATGAGAAAATGATTTCTTCTCTGAATGTCTAGAAAGCTTGTAATTTCTGCTGCCACTTCAGACTTGTCTTTTGGCCATCCATTCATTACTATGTTCTTTAGTTTCTGCATCAGTGGGTCCTCTGCAACTTTTCCTCTGAGAGCAATTGTGGTATTAGCCAGTTCACCTCCTGCTCCTCCTCTTTAGTCCATCTGCACTGAGGGTATGGCCTATGTATTTGACCTCTGTCATCCTGATTTTATATTTGCTATTGTTAAGTTTTAGGCCACATTCGCTCTCACTCTAACAGTTTCACCATTCTCTGGTCATGCTCCTCAACCAAGCCTCCTCAGACTAGCATGTCACCACTGATTCTAACAACACCTTCTAGTTCCTCTATCATCTGACTTACTGCTCTTTGGAATACCTTGCTAGCTGATGACATTCCAAATGGCAGCTGAAGAAAATGGTATCTTCCTATAGGTGTATTTAATGTACACAACTTAGAGCTTTTTTTCATCAGGTTTTACCTGAAAGAAACCTTAATTGGCATCTAACACTGACAAGTATTTAGCATTTGGCATGAGTGATACCACTTCTTCCACTGTGAGCAGTGGAAAGTGTTCTTGTCTGATTGTCGTGTTCAGGTTTTTTGGGTCCTTACAGATCCTCAGCTTTTTCTGAGTAATCATGGTCACCATGCTGTTAACCCACTGAGTTGGAGCTGACTGTTTTGCTAGGACCCGTAACTGCTCCATTCTATGTAGCTCTTACTTTTACTCTGTCTCTGAGAGCTGCTGGGATCCTCCTAGGTGCATGGATCACTGGCTTAACCTTGGGGTCGAGCTGTATGCTGTGCACTCCTGGTAAACATCCTAGTCCTGAAAATAGATCACGAAAAACTTCTATGACATCTAGAATGTCATTTCCTTTTGGATTTCATAAAGTCTTTTCACAATTTTTGCTTCTGTCCTTAGTATTGCTGGAGCATCCTGCTGTATTACCTTAAGTCTACTTTGCACTTTTGTCCTTTATACCCACGTCAGCGATCCTTTGCCCAATGGTACCATCTTGTGGCCTGAATATGTAACTAGCTTGCAGTTGGACAAGTGGAGCCTTCCTCTGACGTTTACTGCTTGATAGGTTTTGGCTGACATTACATCACATTCTGCTCTCATGTCAAGTTTAAACGACAACTTCTTTTTGTTTATTATCAGGTCCTCAGTCCGTTTTTGTTCATCACTTTCTGCCTCTTTTCAATGGTTTGCGACACCCTTTTCAAATCTATCAATAGTTCCAACATCCTGATGCTGCCAAGTTGCATACATTCTACTGTGTAGAATTTTTGCTGGCTCTGTGATTTGGACATTTTCACAAATGATTTTGCACATCTGTCCAAAGCCTGGACATTTTCTGTATCCATAGTGCAACTATCCAAACTCACAGTGTCTCATTTTTTTCGGGTCTTTGATGTAGGACTCTATTATCTCTCATGGACCTAGTGCTCAGGTGAAGACCAAATGTCTCTTATACTGTAAGTTTTTGCTTGGTTCACAGTAGTCCTGGAACTTTTCTTTGAAAACCAGTATCTTGTCCCTCTTTCCCTCTCCAAATTCAAAGGTGTTACTCACATTTATGGGTTCCTCGCCTACGAGATGCAAGAATGTTGCACACTGCACCTTTTCTGACTTTTCCGCCACTCTGCTAGGTGTGCAGAAAAGTTCAAACCTTTGTTGCCTGGTCCTCCAATTCTCCGAGAGATCACCTTGTAGGGACAAATTTGGTGGTGGATTATACTGTGCCATGCTCCTCACTGTAAGTTGTATTTTAGTTTTTTTCTGACATGTTATGTCTTGTGGTGATTTATAATAAATTTCAGGACACACAGTTTTGCCTTACAAAACTGATTACCTCTTTTTTTTCTTTTTTTTTTTGCTTTAGTAGTTTGAATGTGTAGTACAGTACAGTGGGCCAGTACACAACATAAAAAGTCAGAACATAAAAAGATAAATAATGAACTAATAATAAACGTAATAAACATAAGTGTTCTATTACCATATTTACTTTTATGTATGTGAGATTTTGCCAGAATTATGAGAAGATTTATAAGGTAGTATTCTTTCTGTTTAGAGTGACAGACATTCTAAAATCCAAACAATACATCTTTAAATAAAAGAGAAATGTTTTTACGTATATTTGTGCATATAAATCAGACAAATCTTTCCAAAACGCAGTAACAAAAGGGTAGTTCCAGTTTTTCAACATGGGTATTACAGAGCAGTTTGTCTCAGTAGTTTTCTTTAACTGCTGTAAATAGTGTTTGGCTGGGTAACATCTATGTAGCAATTTATAACAGACATCTCTAGATTTATTAGAAATAACATATTTCAATGACAAAGACCAAACTTTTCTCCACAAAATATTTGGAACAAGCCGTCCCCAATAGGAAATGGCGTTAGGTATAGTGACTATGTTTTCTTGAAACAAAGATCTAATTGTTCTGTTATGGGCTAATGGACTGGATAAAAAGCAAATCTTCCCTGCTCTAGTATCATTCAGGTCCCAGGTACAGGGTTGCAAATCTTCAGCTACTCCTTTACACAGCATAATGACAGCCTTGGGAATCGCATCCATTACAATAGCAAATTCTCTAGGAGTAACAGGGATTGCATAAGAGGAAAAAAACTCCCTATAGGTCATAAGGAAATCATCAGAATTGATTAACTATTTCACCCAGATAAAGTTGTTGTTGAACCATTTATAAAAATAAATAAATAAATAAAGATTTGTTTTTGAATAATATGTCACGGTTATTCCAGATGAGACACGTGTGTGGAGAGAAGTTGTGTTTGAAGATAAGAGACCAAGCTAATAACATCTGTCTGTGAAACTTTGCCAATTTCAAGGGTAATTTATCAGTGTTGTAACTGGACAGAAGTAATAATGGGAAACCTCCTAATTAAGAAAAAAATGTGGTTTGTAATAAAATTCCAAATAGACTCAGGGGTAGCCAGAAACCACATAACGCTCTAAAAGCACAGCGTTCTGTGGTTTACTTTTCTTCGACGGAAGCCTGTCCAAGTTGTTATCCAACACTAAATTGAAATCCCGTCCCACAACTAAATGAGAATCGGGATGTTCGGTAAAATAAAACAATAGTGTTTCTCCTATTACATCAAACCATTAAAATAAAGTGACCCTGTGCATCATTATAAGAGCTAATGATTTCTCCAGCAAAACTGTCTTTCAGTATAGTAACACCAGCTGTATTTTCACACTCATGAGCTGCCTATATATCTTTCATCATAGGTCAAGTGAGACTTTTGTTAAAAAAAAAAAAAACAGAAATCAGTTTTGAATCTTCTGATAAACAAAAAAACTGCTTTGCATTTTAAAACATTTCTTAAGCCCCTGACCTTAACAGAAATTTAAGATATGAACAAATATTACAGTGAAATACAGTAATAAGAAATAAAGATGTGAACCTTGATTTGAAGCAAAGCTCTGCAAAAAAAAAAAAAAACCTTGACAACCTTGTAACAGTGAACTGAGAGGTAAATAAAGGCTATACAAGGTTTAGTGAGTAAATCTTCAAATGTAAAAAAAACATTTTAACAGGCTTCATTAATGCAGATAGCCTTAAACTGTCCCAGAAATGGGATGGAATGCACTGAGAAAGAAGTCTGTCTCACAGGTGGCAGGACAACTTCCATGCCGTCAACAAAGGCATGGGCACCAATGTAATATGCCGGATTCCCCGCGGCGCGGGGCGCCTCCTTAACTGCTGGCCAGAGAAGTCGTCTCTTTTCTCTGTGAGCTGGAGTGAAATCCTCCGTGAAACGCAAGCTGTTTTCCTTCAGAAGCTCGGACCCCTTAGCTGCCTTCCGCATGGCATCTCTTGCACATGACGAGAAATGCATGATGACATGACAACACGAGGCTTAGCTTTATTACGCTCTCTTTTCCCCAACCCGTGAACTATACCAACTGTATCAGGCAGTTTTTTCTTTCCTTCTGGGTAAATTAGGCCACAGATATGAAGAATTTCAGCTCTGACCTCTTCATTCTCTTTCTCGACTAAGCCCAGCAATCATAAATCAAATCAACATCATTAACACTTGACTTGATGTCTTTTATTTCTCCAGAGACAAAGTCAATAGTCTTTTTTAAAGACCTTCTATCTTTAGTGTATTAGCACTCACCAGCTTTTAATAATGTTAATAAGTGTTTATAGCTGTGAGATGATCATTAGAGTCATTAGAGTCATCCGATTTCAGGTAGGGGCACCAACGAGAAATTCTCCTCGTCCTGAGGCTGCTTGGAATCCGAGGATTTACTGTAAGAATGTATTTCACAAACAACAGTGCCAGAGTCAACGACACGATCATTCCTCTTTTCACGGTCTGAAATTATTATAGCCTATTATCGGACAAACTGAAGCACTTGGTAGCTGTTGTAAGCAGTTTTAATCAACTTTTTTGCGGAGCTTCGAAAAACACGTCTTAGCAAGCCGCCATCTTGAACTGCCCCTTACAAAACTGACTACCTCATCGTTCACTCACGCCTTATAAATGACCCGTCCATGTGACCTACGGATACCCATAAAAGAATATAATACGTTCATTAAAAAAATAACAACCTTTAATCAGTATAATAACTGGTATCACCTAATATTGCATATATTTAAATAGTTTCTGTTAGCCCTTCCTTTTCCCTTAAAATGTCCTATTCTAATTTCAGAGACTAGGTTATTCGTGTTGATCGAAAGATTATGTTAAATAAATAATAATAATAATAATAATAAAACAAAAAGGATCAGGGCCATTTCTGAACATTTGGGGGCCCTTAACGACAACTTTGACAACTTATGCCAATCATATTATTTTATATGCAGGAATTAATTAATAATTTCTTTTTATTGAATGAAATAGTTTAATGAACAATTGAGACAAAAAATTTTTTAAAGATTTTTATTGAGAAACAATATTTATTCAACTGTTCTACGACCAAGATGATTCTTTCTTTTATTTACAGTTTCTCCTGCCTTAGAAAAAAAACATGGTCGCAAGACACAGAGGAGGCTGGATTACACAGAATTTGGAGTGCCAGTGGACAAAGATGGATACACACATTTTTGTGTAGCCCAGAGATGCAAAGGATCCTCTGATCTAGAAATATTTGGATCACTAAGGTACTGTTGAACTTCCACTGTGGCATCTGCAGTGGCATTTCTCACATGCCTCACTTCCACAACATGGCTGTCAAGTAAGTCCCAAAGATTTTCACCTAAAAAAGTTGACAGTGAGCTGGCTGTTAATGAATATACACAACTGTTTAATAAACAGTTTTTATTTGACGACGAACAATATCTATAACAAGCAAAATCAACAAAAAAGGAAATTACCAGAAGTTGTTGTAGTACATGCAGGTTGGAAGATTGCTTGAGGTGGCTGAAGTGAGGATGATGTTGAGGATGATGTGGAGTGGCCCCAGATCCTGCTATGACTCCAGCACATTCTGCTGTAAGTCTTTTTTACATCTGCCTGTGCATTTGCCTGGCTGCAGAAACCATTTTTTTTGTACCTTGAGTCCAGGAGGGTTGAAATGGTTATAATACTCTTTGCCTCGCAAACCTGACAGTAGTTTAGTAAGAGCAAGATTTACAGCCTTATCATTTGTCAATTTTGACAATTTAACATTAAGAGAATTATTTTAGCATTCTAATTAGTGGTATGACCTTTGAGTAAGACACCCTCTTGTCTTCTGAAAGTTCTTCTGTTACTTGCTTAATAGTTGCCTGTTCCTGAACCTGACAGAGTTTAGTTACTTTTTTGAGAATGGAGTTACTTTCTTTAACAGATGTGCTGCTCTTAAAATATCCAACAAGCTTTCTTACGTTTGTTCTGACTGCATCAAAGCCGGGGGTTTAGTCGTCAGCCTTTTTGACCACAAGACTAAACGTGTGGGCAGTACAAGTTGCATGTTGGAGTTTCGGACTGTTCAAACAGGCAATCATGTTGGGAGCTGCATCAGTCACTAAGTATCTCACCTTCCCCTTGGATGCCCCATTCCTCTATGAGTGGCACCTTTAATTCAGCCAAATTTGCAGCCATTTAAGACTGACCGAATTTCCCAATGCACCTTCAACTGAACCACTTTTGAACTACATTACGTGAGTGGATGTCCCAAATGAAGCTTTGGACATCAATGATCATGTGATTTCGGCAAAGCGATTCAAGCATCGGCACACTGCTTTGGAAAACATTGCTTCGCATTTTTTTCAACACACAAGCTCTGAAGCTTCATTGTTACCATTACATCACTACTGTTTTGTGTTCATCAGTAAAACGTGCATTTGCATCCAACACTAGCCTCGTTCCTGACAATGACCGTTAGGCTACTTAGCCTGGCAAGCATGGCTCTATTTCACACCTCAAGGGGCCCCCTGCGACTGCTTAATAACAAACACTTTCTCCCATTGATAATGAAGTATGCCATTTTGTATATCTATTTTAAAACTCATGGGGCCCGCTGGTGATCTAGAAGCCCTAAGTGACTGCTTGTACTGCTTATAGGAAGAAATAGCCCTGAGCTTGGCAATAAAATATATTTGTATTTAAAGAATAAAGAATGAATTTGTATAATTCATAAGGAAGAACTGCAGGCTCCCTGCTGTATGTTGTTGTTCTTCTTTCGACTGCTCGCGTTAGTGGTTGCCACTGCGGATCATTGGTCCACGTATTTGATTTGGCACAGTTTTTACACCGGATGCCCTTCCTGACACAACCCTCCCCAATTTTATCCGGGCTTGGTACCAGCACTGAGAGCCCATTGTTGCATGTGGGGTTGGTTCCCTGGCTGAGAGTCAAACCCGGGCAGCAGCGGTGCAAGTGCTGTGGCCTAACCACTAGTCCTCCAGGGACCAGGCTCCCTGCTGTATATTTTGTCTAAATTTGATTTTACTTTTCATTTCTGCAGAGCCATCCATGAGGACATTGGGAAAATGTTCCTGGAGCAAAGTACTATCCTGTAGACTTGTAAATGTTATTTTATTTATTGTTAATATTTTATTCTGATTATTGTTATTATTAATGTTCTTGCCTTTTTTGGCCATATACAGCCAAGCCAGAGGTTTCAAACTCAAATTCATTCAAGCCATTGACGAAATGTTTTTCTTTTTTATTTCAAACCTTCACCATGCTAAGTAGCCTAATGGACTGCGGTCTTGCCATTTGCACTCGAGAAAAGCTCAGTCACGCAATTTAATCTGCAGGTTATGCTGGCGTGTAAGCATTACTTTTTACGGTGGCCCCTTTGTGAGGAACTAAAATTAATTCATATTAAATGTTTATTCAATCACATTAAAACACACAAACTTCCAAAGATTAATGAAGAGGACATCAGGTGCTTACAAATTTCACTACTGATCAATAATTCTGTTCCATATGTTCATTTACAATACAATTTTATATTTCCATAAAACTAAGAAATCAAACTGTTCTCTGCAAACTGTAATATATTTACTATAGAAACTACAGCACTAAATTAACTATAGAAGCTACAGTACTCATGACATGACTTTCATTTATTTTTATTGTAGAAAGCTAGAGTAATAGCATTTTACAATTTGCAAAAATGGTGATTCATTTCTATTTCTGCTACAATTTAAACACCAATAAAATTAATAAATCAAAGTTTTCTTTGAAGTTAGTTCAAGTACATATAATTGGAGTTCGACACCGATTCCAGTGTTGCCACAACAAGCCCCCACCTGCTCCCCTCCTACGAAGCGCTACCTCCGGAAGCAGGATTCTTCCTAGGCCTCCCCCTAGGACGTGGAACTTGGCGGTTGGGGTGGCATGCCTGGAATTCTTGGCACAGAAGTGGGTCAAGCACGTCACGGGCTGGGACCCAGCATCTCTCCTCGGGGCCGTAGCCCTCCCAGTCGATGAGGCCATGCTGTATTCTGGGAGTTGAAGTTCAATGCTGATTCTGGCATTGCTCTGACAGTAGCCTAATGGCAATTGTCAGGAATGAGGAATGGTAATGGTAAAACAGCAAAGGGCAAATAAAAAAATGTAGTCAAAGACATGCAAAATGTCAGGTGATCAGCAAACAGACAGAACTGAAAGGCAAAACCAGAAACTAAAATATGCAAAAATGAACAAGGTCAATACAGAACAGTGATCAGAGACAAAAGGCTTAGAATCACTTTTAGAATTAAGATAAGAGCAAGACTTTGCCCTGAGTTTAAGAAAAAGTTCAGTATTTATAGGGAGTGTGTGATTAGAAACAGGTGTGCTGAGTTAGTAATCAGGTGAACTAAGTTGGGAAGTAGGACCATGTGAGGAGTTTTTAGTGGGTTGTACTGCTGGCAAATGGAGTTTTTAATGGGTTGTACTGCTGGGAAATGGAGTTTTTAATGGGTTGTACTGCTGGGAAATGGAGTTCAATGCGGGTGTTTGGTTGTGCCATGGAATTCTGGGAGTTGTTACAAGAGCAGGTGACATAAGAATCATTGTTGAGTTGCTATTAGGAAATATTTTGGGGCCTTATATTTTGTGTTAAAACCAACTGAAAGTGATGCAGGTATGTTTTAACTAACTTTTTAGCTAAATTCAACTTGGCTCAGAGTTATGTCTAAATTATATTAGCTAAGGTTTGGCCCTGATGAAGTTATTGCTTAGGGCCCCCAAAACAGGCAAGACAGACAAATCCAGCCCTGGTCAAGTGTCTGTCATTTATCTTGTGTACATGCACAATATATATTAGAGATATCATTCTAGAACAGACCTGGAGCCTCATTTATCGTTTTGTGTGTGAACCATGCATATGCACATTTGATAAATAGCAATTTTCTTGTGGGTCTTACACACAAATGTAAAACTTGTACACTTGAAGACTGGAAAAAGACCAGGTGATTTTTTTTTTTATAATACCCTCAGATTCCTGTCCTTGGCTGACAGGAGTAGAGCTTAATGTGGTCTTCTGCTGTTAGAACCCATCCACCTCAAGGTTCCATGTTTCGTGCAAGCTAAGATGCTTTTCTGCTCACCACGGTTGTAAGAGTAATTATGTGAGTTATCCTTCCTGGAGGGCATCTGGCATAAAAACTGTGCCAAATCAAATACGCAGACCAATGATCTGCTGTGGCAACCCCTAATGGGAACAGCCGAAAGAGGAACAACAACAACTATATCCTTCCTGGGAGCTCGAACCAATCTGGCCATTTTTTGCACCTTTCTACGTAAATTATAGAGACTGTTGTTCGTGGAAAATCCCCGGAGATCAGCAGTATCTAAAATACCCAAACCAGCCCATTTGGTACCAAATGGTGCCATGGTTAAAGTCACAGAGATCACACTTTTGACCCATTCTGATGTTTGATGTGAACATTAACTGAAGCTCTTGACCTGTAAATTGACCTGTAAATTGAAGCGCGTATCAACCTTAGTGTCTGTGCAGTGATGCATGAGCACTGGGAAGTGATGCTGAGCTTCCACCAGCTAGTTTAGCCACTCTTCAAATGCTAATGTAATGGCAAACAACTCCCTGTTTCCCCCGTTTCCCTGTTTATCATCTCTTAATTGTTGCTTTGGCATCTGGAAAACACAAAGGTGGGAGAACCTGTATCTACATCAACAACCGTGGTGCTCAGATGTGCAGATCGTAAGTAAACTCTGCTTAAGTGACACAGAACTTTTATTAGTGAGATGAAGGCCCTTTTATCTGCCAAGGGAGTTTACTGCTGTATTTCTCCTGGCCGTTTACATCCTGCCACATGCAAACTCCGCAGCGGTGCTTACGATTCTGTATGGCACTATAAACGCACAAGAAACTACACATACAGACACCGTGTTCATTGTTGCAATGAACTGCAATTTATGGAATGTGCTTCCAACATACCACCAGCATGTGAGTTTCCCTACGAAGGAGAGAAACATACTGGATCAGGTGTACAGTAACATGAAGGGTGCATACAAGGCTGCACCCCACCCCCACTTCAGACAGTCTGACCACTTTTCAGTGTTCTCCCAGTAATTAAAACTGTGAAAGTGTGGACTGAAGAATCTGATCAGGTGCTCTAAATCCCTCTAAATGGATCTGGACATACCCCAACCAAAAGCTGTAGATAAACTATGAAGTTTGCTCCATGCTCAATGAATTCTATGCTTGCTTTGAGGCCCTCAACACCGAGCCACTGGGGAGTAAGCTGGTTAGTGTGAGCAAACCACCATTCACAATCTCATCTGCAGATCTGGCAAAGACTTTTGGGAAAATAAACCCATGGAAAACAGCTGGGCCAGACAACATCCCTGGACGAGCACTCAGAACCTGCTCATCGATGCTAGCTGATG
>CM040981.1:13867301-13886454 GCA_022985145.1 Pangasius djambal | reverse complement strand
CGTACCCCTCTTCCCTATTTCCAGGCACCATTTTCATCAACAGCAGCAACTATAACTACAAAAACCTTTCACGAGTGCACTTTAACAGCAACTACATGGGAAGAGAATATGTTTATGCAAGACAGATTTAATTAAAGACAATTAATCGAGTGTTTCAGAATGAAGGACAGTTTTTTTTATGGATGGTACCCGAGCGAATCTGCAGCTGGCTCTGAGAATGCAGCATAAGCAGAGAGAAGATGCAGGTGAACAAACAAACCCAAATTCCTATTAGCTTTTAAAACACTGTTGATATATGGAGTAAATTATCCCTTTAAAATACAACACTGGGTTGTATTTTTTTATTTGCTATAAATCTCTTTAAAGTCATATCATACTGTCTTCGTTTTACTTGATATTGTTAAGAGACAGTCATGCAATAAGGGGTGCTCCCTCCCACATAGTCAGTCTATCATGTACAGCACTGCAGTAGTAGCAGCCAGGAAGATGAAATGCCAAGACTTGTTGTTCTATTCTGTCTAGTGTTAATAAGATATAAGACTAAAAACTATGGCGTGTAAGTGATCAGTGAAACAGATGTCTTTATATTGCTGGATATTAATTGTGTAAGATAATATATATTCTTAATTATGTAAATGGCTGCTTTTTCTGAAATTTATATGAGCTCAACACACACATGCATATCTTCACCTGTGTTGGCCATCCTGTTAATGCTTTTGGCTTCCCAATAAAAATTCCTAGAATCTCTTCTTTGAGTGTTTCAGCTGATAAGGAATTGCCCTAACAAACAGCTGTGCTGGATGGTATGAGTCACTGTGTTCTTAAAGCCAGTGAACATGATCTGTACTCTGTGCTTGCTTGTTTATTTAACCCTTCTCTTAGCCTTCATACAGTGAGTTCCTCCAGACCCTCACTTCACATACAGTGTATAAGGATGTATAAATGTTGAATGTGTATAATCATGTTGAATGTTTTACGACACCTGACAGCCCACGTGGGACAATACCCACTTAACCCCTTCCAGTCTGCATGTTGAAAAGAAGCTGATGTGACTTTAGTTATAGTTTGCAAGGATATTACCCACCTCATCTGTGAAACCTACCTCCATCCCAATTCAAGGAAATGATGTCATTTTGTTTGAGGAAGTCATGTCATGTCATGTCAAGTCATTTCAACTTGACCAAATATGTACCTTGTGGAATTTTTTAACGAGCCATCTTAAGTAAATACAGCATATGAAATGGATCTGAAATACAATAAACCCTTAATTACATGTATGCTGTATGTGTGGATTTAATACAGTCTGATAGTAAAAGTATAGCACATTTACATATTTACTTGCAGGAATAATCAAGTTTGTAGGTAACAGGTCTCAAATACAGCTTTTTCATTTTAATTCACCATTGTATTAAACACATACAATGGTTTTACATTCACTGATTTTATCACATTTGGAGAATCTCATATCAGTAAACATGGTAGTGAACCCTACCTTGTTATATATCTAAGGATGAATCACTCGGAAATTAAAATGCAACAAGATAAGCATCCACATAAGTCAGATGCAACACATTTTTCCCCAGACGCATTGTTTGAATTCTAATGTAGTACCTTTAACTAAGAAAATCTCATGACCTTGTGACTAAAATAATCCACAATTCATCCAAAAATCATTCACAATTCATAATGGCTTTCCAAACTGTTGCTGCCAAGTTATACATGAAGTTTGCCCAATATAAGAATAATGGAGTAGAACCTGCACAGATCAAACAAACCAAAAATTGTCCTTTCAAAAATATGAATAATATACTATATTATTACAAAATAAATTTGTTATGTTGTAGTAAATCGCAGTATGTGATTCAGATATCACATGTTGTCTCCTTTTCATTCAGATGCATTTGAAGGCATTGATGTCTGGAGTTTTCAGTAGTGCCATCTGTGAAGCAGATCAATAAGGCAAAACATTAGTTAATATGTGACAAATTTAACAGTAAAGTAACAGTCTCTCTGTAACTAATTTGATATCCTCAAACAAAAGATGGGCAAAGTTAATGCAAGTCATTTATTATTAAACCCGCAGATGGGGGCCTTTATTGATTTTTTTAAAGGATTCCTCTTGAATACTTCATGGCTCCTGAAATGAATGTGAGTTGAGATGACTTCTCTTCGTCTTAGCAGGCTGAGAATATGAAAAGCACATGGCGCACAGCATGTTCTAAGGGCAGAAAATAAGACATGAAATCATTACGCACCTAGAGGACAGCCTGCACTCTTACCTTGAGAAAACGAGAGCAATTATGTCTTTTGATAATGTCCCTGCAGTGTTGGCTTTGGTTGTTGTTGTTGTTGTTTTCTATGTTTTCAGACACATCAAGTTGCTTGTCTTACATTTAGAAAATTCTTTGGTTACTTTGGTTTCCAAAGCATGTTCCTGTGCGTCTTTGAGTACTGCTTTTAAATGCAGTATTTCTTGTTAACAGCCTACATATATAAAATAAGCTATGCTCCGTCCAGGCTGTATTCCACCACATGTCCAGTGTTCTTGGGATAGGTTAGAGATCCACTGCACTCCTAACCAGGATGAAAGGGTTACTGAAGATGAATAAATGAATGAATGCATAAGCTGTGCAGAGCATACTACATACTATATATCTAACACATAAAACAGGAGATATATGTATCGAACATGGGGGGAGAAAAACAGCGAGCTGTTTGAAGGGGATTTTTTGTATTTTTTGGATCTTCAGGCTGAACACAAGGCAGCTCTGATGCCTTGCTGTTTTAACCCTAGGGCAGGGGATCAGTTTTTTTACTATTTTGGCCTGAGATAGTCCCTCTGGGCCTAGCCCTGCTAGCAGACTGTGTGGTGCCTTGGTGAGGTCTGTCCCTCTCTTTTCCCTGGAGGATGGGTGGTTGATCTGTTTTCATTTTCAAAAGAACTTTATTGACATGACCAAAGATAAAGTATTGTCAAGATACAATATTTCTATATCATAAGTGTTAACATGTATTTAAATATATGCGTATATTATTTTCTTATTGTGAAGTAGCTCTTTGTACAGCAGGCTGTGCCAGAACTTTGACAAGGAAATAAGTGACAAAACATTAATTTGGTATTAATGGTATTCATTTGGTTTATGTTTCACTGCTTTTAAGTGAGCTGCTGCAGCAATTTAAAGTATTTTATTAACAGTCAGAAACGTGTGATGCCAAGTGCCAAGATAATCGTGTTAAATGATCAAATAAGGGCTAAGACATAAACATTTGTTAGTAAAAAGTTTAATAAGTGCACCTTATTCTTATGTAGCAGTAAGAAGAAATAAGGAGCTCCTTATTTAAACCATTAGGGTGGGAGCTATGGCCGAGCTGTGTTTACTTAATGACCTGGAACTGAGCACAGGTTAATGGATTGGTTACACACATGCATACTTGCCAGGTACTCATTAAGTGGGTGTTACTTGATTATTATCATATGATCAACTAAGTGACTGAATATAAACAGCTAAATATGGCTTTTAAGACTGTTCCTCAGGCTTAAAGGTATTTTGTGTTCCTTCTTTTCAAATTTTTTGTTTGCTTTAAGAATTTCAGGGCTTCTGTCAGGCTTCTGACTACAGCCTGCTAATTATGAAAGGCATGAGCCATACAATCCTAGCTCTTCCTCCTAATCTTCAGTTTAGGAGGATAATACAGTGCTCTTGTTCTTAATCTCTTATGCTAACAGTCCATGTTACACTATTGTTAGTGTTAAATTGAACAAGCCTCAGGCTAAGGTGGTAGAGATGATATCCTATTCTCAGCAATGGTAGTCCCATAGAACCAGGTCATGCCTACTGATTCTATCACATTCATTCATTCATTCATTCATCTTCAGTCACCATTTTTTCCTGGGCAGGACATCAGGAGTGCACATACAGTACAGCTCCAAAGAGAGAACATGTTATTCCATATGTGCTTATCCAACATTGGTCACACTGAAGTCAGAATACAAGCGGAGACTATGGCAGGTCTTGCTATGACAGAATAAATAAAGCGGAGAGCCAGAAGGTAATGCAGACATGAGGGTACTGTGGAACATCAGCTTTCGTCAAGCCACCACGAACAATTCTGAGGGATCTTGTGAGACGGAGGGCGACAACCTTCAAACATCCAGTTTACTATAGCTTTTTATGTCCATGAACCCCAAGATCAGGACCTTTACCTAAGAGCAAACCTATTTAACAAAATATCAGACTAAAACAAGTAGGCATTCAACCTAGACTTAAATATGAGACCGTGTCCAAGTCTTAAACACTAATTGGACTTTCTTCCTGAAATTTCAGTGAGAGACTGGAGTAATAAATACTGCAAGGTATTTTCCCATTGCGCATGATGTAACTGAAAGGCCATCAGGATTTACTACATACAGAAAATTTACTTCTACCTGCCTGTGTCTAGCAGACATATATGTATCTTGTTGGAATTAAGTAGGAGGAATTTACTTTGCATCCGGTTACTAATATTTTTTACACATGCCTCAATTTTATTAAGCTGGTATCTTTATTAAGCTGTCATCAAATTTGGCTGAAACACAATTGTGTGTCATCAACCTAGCAGCTAATACTATGCTTATAAATAATTGTACCCAGAGGTAGCGTATATAGGGAAAAGTCAGTGGTGCAAAAAAAAAAAAACACAGCCTTGTGGAACAACTGATAATGGTCAGATAAGACCTAAGAGAAAAAAATTGTTAACTTAACTCCTAGAATATGATGACCTATGAAAACAAAGCTGCACTGTGATCAAGCAATCCTGATTAAGGGCACATAGTAAGCCACTGGATACTTTAACCAGCACTATTTCAGTATATTTCATGTATAAGTATGATTCCTATATGAGCAAATACGAGCTTAGCTGCTGAGCAAAAAAGCTTCAGAGGATTGTATATTTTGACAGCTGACAAGAGGTAAGATCAGGTTTTTAATCACTGGTTTGATAACTGCTACTTTATAAGATTTAGGTAGATAGTCAATAGTAAGGGAGGGTTTTTATTATTTTTAACAGCGTTTTGATTGTTTGTGGTCATATTTGTTTAAGAATTGAATTGAATTCTTTGCAAATTGAATAAGAATATAAATGGATCAGATCTATTACTCAACTTGATGCCATGTACACAGTACTGTATGTACTGTATGTATACACATAAATCATACATACACATACAATATGCACTCAACCATTTTAAAAAAGGCTATGGCGATAAAAGTATGTTCTGAGCTTTGATTCAAAAAAAGGACACAAAAAATAAGTAAACTTGAGAAACAGTAGCAGTCAGCAGAAGCTGTGTGGTGGACTTTAAAGGTCTAGAGGCAGTATGAGGGGGGGAAAGACATCTGTGAAATAGGATGAAGTCATTGCTACTACATACTGTTGGTAAATTGAAGCTTTAAGCATTCAGTCGCTTGTTCGAGTTCTGTGGGGTCAGAGGGTAAACCAAGTTGATAAATATGGAAGATTTTTAACAAAACTGGGTATAGTAGTGTACATGATTATATGTTTAATGCAGTAGTAGACGAAGTACATATAGGTATATACTACTTTAATTTTAATTGCATTTTAATTGAAATGTAGTCGTGATCAGCGATAAATTCAGACTTTAGTTTTGTGTATTTATACCAAATGTAAGTATTAACTCAAGGGTGTGTCTGTTGTAATCAGTGGTTCCTGTTATGTTCTGATTGACCACTTCAGAGTTTAAAATAGACCCAAATGCTGCTCTCAGAGGGTCTTGTGCATTATTAAATGAATATTGAAGTCTCTAATAATCGTTTGCTACAATGTAAGTCTACTGTTTCCTGTAGAAAGTCAGAACAGGGCCCTGTTGGCTTGTAAAGTCTAATTAGTGGAAATTTTAATGGTTTAGATGCTTTCAGTTTATGTTTTAGCTTTACATGCTTGTCAAATTATTTTAATTCAGATACATTTTCTGTTTGTATTAATGCTGAAAATCCTCTTAGTGAGTTTTCTTGTATGTATTGTGTTTCTTTATAATTGTGTCATTTATATCCCATTCAATTTAATGGTATTATCATGCAGATATTTTAGTCAGTTAAGCTGAATGAATACTTTTGCACTAATCCAGATAAGGTCATGAATCATTACTGTTTTAGTCTTTGCCATCATGGAATCAGCCTCTTTCCTGGTAAAATCAGAAAATTCTGTCGCCTCTCATGAAAAAATCTTCTTTTGTTGTGGCTTAGGCCTGTCCTTTACACATCTAATCTACACCTTTTTGACATCTAATCATACGAGTCCAGACTGCAGCAGAAATAAAACAAGAAGGTACATAAGATGGACTCCACAACAGAAGTAATGTTCATCTTGCAGTCTTTGAAACATTTCATAATATATAATTAAGTTTCATGCTTTAGGCTCCTTTTCTCATATTGAAATAGATGCGAGTCAGGTAGAGCACTGCACGTTAATGGTGAAAGCCTATTCTTTGCTCATGAGCAGCAGTGGGCTCCCTGTAGACGTAGAACAGACTTTTAATACAGAAAATTAGTAGCATGTCCCACGAGGAATGATAATGCCACTTAAATAATTTATAGTAATAGGACACTGGCTGTCTGGTAAATTCTCAGTATTTACTTCAGAAATATATTTGAAGACGTTGTGGATGCGCTAAGAAAACACTCTCACTGAAAATGTTCCACAAGCTCCATTTTGTTTTCTGTACTCTAACAAGTAGGAGGATTTCTGCACATGAAATTCATTATTGCAAATAGCCTTGGTAAGCTTTAATTTAAACAAGGATTTATCAGTTTTTTCCATCCACACAAGAGAGTTGCCCCGTGGAATGCATTAAATATCATTTATTATTGACTACAAATGCCATAACACATACTATAACACTTGTATATAATAAATATCACTGGACAACGTTTTAGAACACCATTAGCTTAAAAAAAACCAGTAATAAATCTTTAGCAAAAGTATAAAAAATAAACATAAGTAAACATTAAATTGGCATGAACTTACACATGCCAACAGATCTGGAAATTGTGTCGAGCATAAAGGGTGCATAAAGAGTCTAAATGTGTCTATGTTTATAATGTGAGTATCTCTATACCAATAGAATACCAGTAGAATAATCAAGTAGAAGATATCTGAGAATAATATCAGTAATTGTGTGTGTCCATATATATCTTTTCTAGTTCTTGATCTTCTTAGAATGCTGTTCTTATATTCTTATATAATGGCATACATTCTTTTTTTATTCTTTCCAACAGAAATAACCACATAACGGTCATTTAGAAAATCTTTCTGATATGAGGAAATTAAAATGAGGACATTTCACAACTCATCTAAAGGGTGTCATGAGCAATCTGTAAAGAGTAAGGTTGGTGGCATACTTCAAATGACAAAAAAAAAAAAAAAAAAAAGCCAGAAATCCAACTACTACTTTGGGCAAGCATGTGATATTTAAACCAGTACTAGACCAGAGGACAGGCTCAGGAGAAAAGACATGGTGGTTAGGAGTTCTGTTTGGAAGCTTTGTACACACAACAGTGTATGAACAGAAACCACCATGTCTTTATCATTCAGAAGATGCTTTTGCTTCAGAACGTTTTTTTTAACCCGAAGTATACCACCAGCTTAACTTTACCAGAAAGGCGGAGTGCAAGCTGTTTGATTTATTCTCTGCAAATATCACACGTGCATTATCTACAGTGCAGGCACTATAGTCATGGCAAATTCATTATGTCTATCTGTTGTGTTCAATAAAAACAATACATTCCGTTAAAAAATTGTGATTGCGTATAATGTTGGCACTTTTTTTTTCAGAAGTACATATCAGTGAAGACAAGGCAACATTTTCAAATATGAACCATTATCACACAAACAAGCCACAGACCACAAACAAGCCACAATACAGTGCACAAGATATTTGAAAAGAGCAAGATTCACAGTTTCAACACCACTTGCTGGCTTTGCATCAAAAGATATAGGCATGTGCACAGTTTAGCTCACAAATAGGCTTTTTAAATGGCTCTAAAAATACTCATACACACATACTCTCTCTCTCTCTCTCTCTCTCTCTCTGTCATTGTATTGAACATTCAGTTAAACAACTTCAAAAATTAGTTTGGCAACATTGGACATTTTTCAGTGCTCTATCTGCATGCATTACATCCATTATCACCTGCAGATTCTGAAACTCATTTACTGTACAGACTGTGTTTTGGCAGTCACATCATACACAGATAAACACAAATAAATAGACAGTACCTGAGCAGTTTTATATAGTAGTAACTAGGAACAATACATACAGCACAGGACAAATAGTTCAACAGTGACAATTTCTGTTGTTTTGCCTTGGTCCTGTAGCTCTTGTAATTACTGACTATGAGGTAAAAGTCAGCTTTAATATTTGAAAGCATCAATGTCCATATCAGGTCAACTACATAGGAATACACACTGTTTATACTTAATCATTTGATTTGAAGGCACCAAAGCTAAATAGACGATTGGTTATCTAGTTTAAATGCCATAACAAATTTAGTTTAATCGCAAGACAGCTAACAAAATACCCAGGTGCAGGTTCTAGACAGATTATTTGCATCTGGAGTCTGTTGCTTCTGGAGGACTCATGAAGTTTCAATTCCAATAAAGCAGAAACTTTTCAGCTGTAAAATTCACTATAAAGCTGATCCTAAGCAGCTCTAACCTTCAGCCATGTCTATCATATTTACTTACTGAACACAAGCCTGGACACATAAGACTCATAAATGTAGACTCAGCCAAATAAAGTGAATAAGTAAGTAATTCACATTTAATTAAATCATGCTTTTACACATTCATAAAGACACTGGGATTCACCTGATGAAGAACTGATTTTTGTGAATTTCTTAACCAAGATGGTATGACAGCAATAACCTTGTCCTGCCTTTCACTGTGGTAGCAGCGGCTACACTTCTAAGTATAATGGTCAAACCCAAGACAAAAGATAAGAACCGGATGTAAAAAGTTCTGGTATGACCTTTTTATAAAAAAAGGCCGGCTGTTGAAAAATAAAACTCGTGTTAGACAAATCAAACAATGCACTGTTACAGTCTGTATGATGTATTAATAGTATGATGTACTATTAATAGAAAGTGCACTACGCAAGTGGTATGTGTGAATGGCAAGGCACTATGGAATTACAATTACCTCTGTGGCCAAATAACAGCAGATAAATTAAAGTAATAAGTCCCCAATAGAGTCAGGTGAAGAGACACCCAAGCAAATCACTTGTAAATTTCCTGCTTAACAAATCTATTTAATGTTGTTTTGGTTTGCATCAAAATTGATCAGAAAGGGACAAGATGCTAAGGGACCAAGAAATGTACCAGGCTTTGGTGGTTCTCTACAGTTGGATGGTTCATTCAGGAACTGGGTGGTTCACTCAGTTGATTGTAACCAATAATATGTCTGACTACCTAACAACAAGATTATTACCCAATAGTTTAAATTCTTTATCTTTATTTCCCCCATTTGGACAAAACACTTGCATCTTTTCTTTTTTAATTACAAGTGGTTTTATAGCTTTTCTCTTTGTTAGTATGGACATTAAAAATAAAAGGGAGGAGAGAGATAAACAGTGAGGTAGACAAGACAAAAGTAAAAAAAAAATGTCTTAAGTTCTATATAACTTAATATAACTTAATATATATATATATGAAAATGCATACTGTACCCTAAAAGCTGTCCCCACCCATGGCCACATGGTAGATGCCATGTGGTAGATTTGGAATGTGTTGGGACTTAGGAATTGACTAATGTGAGGTTTTTATTACAAATGCAATTAGAGTCATTCCTATCTGCAATCCTCTTTCTCAGAGCCCCCTTCAGCTGGGTCACTGTCCTCTGAGCTACACTTGCTCCGTCCCCGATGGTCACCCTGCCAGCTCTGTCCACTATATTTGTATCCATTGGATGGTCTTAGGTTGGGATAATGAGTCCTCTTCATGCACAGGATCTGCCTAAATGCATATCGGAACTCTGGACTCCTGCAATAGATCAGGGGGTTGAAGGCTGAGTTTGCATACCCGATCCAGTTTAATATTCTGAATGGTACCTTGATGTTGTCCACTTCCTGGACACTCACCACCACATTAAGCACAAAGAATGGAAGCCAACACAGTGTAAAGATGCCCATAATAATACCTAGAGTTTTTAGAGCCTTGTGTTCCTTCAGGCAGAACTTAGGCTTTTTGATGGCCCTAGTTTCTCTGCCAACTCCTTTGTCACTGTATTCCTGCTGACCTCCACTTTGGTGGAAACGGCCTTCACTCTTGACTATTTTTTTCAGTTGTTTCCTAGCCTCTTGAAAGACACGACTGTAGACAAACACCATGATCACAAGAGGAATGTAGAAGGAGATAATAGAAGAGATAATAGCATAGCTTCGATTGGTGTGAAACTCACAGCAAAGGGTGTTGTTCATGCAGTGCATGGCCTCTTCAGTACTGGAAATCCACCACTTCAAATGGATTGGCAGATAGGAGATGAGGCCACCAATGATCCACACAATCATGACCACAATGCAAGCCTTGCACTTGGTTAGCAAGGAATGGTAGCGGAACGGGGAGGTGATGGCGAGGTAGCGATCCAGGGCAATGACACAGAGAGTCTCAATGCTAGCTGTTACACAAAGCACATCAGTGGCTGTCCAGAACTCACACCAGAACCTTCCAAAGTGCCACGTGTT
Organism: Pangasius djambal; assembly: GCA_022985145.1. NCBI lineage: Eukaryota > Metazoa > Chordata > Actinopteri > Siluriformes > Pangasiidae > Pangasius > Pangasius djambal. Next base: position 13,875,719 of record CM040981.1, on the reverse strand, counting down.
GAGGATGATGTAGATGGCACCGAAAGGTACCACCACAAGCCCCATGACCAAGTCAGCACAGGCTAGTGACATGATAAAGCAGTTAGTGACATTCTGGAGCCTCTGGAACCGGGCAATGGCTGTGATCACTAGCAGGTTGCCAAGAACAATAGCCAGGACCAGTAGGAACATGGCTAAGCCAAGCAGCACCATTTGTAGCTCAGTATAAACAGGGGAGGCAGTCTTATTGTTCAGTGTGGCAGAATAGTTCAGAGAGACAGGGGGCTGTTGGCTTCCCATGATCTAAGACAGAGTGTGAAAGAAAGAAAGAATGAAGAAAGAAAGATGGGCAACATATTACAAAAATCAGACAAAAATAAGTACAATCAAGGCTAAAAAGAAAGTTAATAATTCACAGACCTTTATATATAGATGTCCAAGTGTGTCTTCTTCCATGAAAAAAAAAAATAAATAAAATCTCTGCAGAGTTGTACAAGTCCTTAGATTCCTTGCTCATATGATATTTCTTCTATGTGCACTCTCTTTCACTCATTCAGAAGCTTTGTTAGTCCTGCTTGATCTTTTCCCCACCCTCTTGCAAACCCTCTGGTGGGCTGTGCTCTACTGAATGTGACTGCTAGGCTATTTGCACAGCACTCTTATAATGTTCTGTGATGACATCATAGCTGTATGGAGCCAATGAGTTGCCTTTCAGCAAATTTTGATTACTTTGTAAATATTTCTTTTTTCTTCTTTTTGTAAATTCGTGTTTGACATTCTGGTTGCTAGATTTTTATATATAATATTGCCATTTTAAATTTTTGCCATCATAAACAAGGTTTAATTGTTTATATCCACACCAAAATAAATCCAATAGTTTAATTCAACTAATAAGTGCCGAGGTCCATAAAAATAGTAACTTAGTTAAAACACGTCATTTTATGTTTTATATTTATTATATTTTAATTTATACCTTAACAGCATTAATTAATTACGGTGGTTTCTGTTTCTCTCAGCAATACTTACCTTTAATATACAACTGCTTTTCTCCAATTTAAAGTATTTCAGTATTTGGAAGGAAAACATAAAATAAGATGGATGATTAACACTTGAGCTTATTGCTAACATTGCTAACTAGCTGAGCTAGTTGCTGGCCATGCCCCCTAACTTAGCGCATTTTGGAATTTTGAGGACAGTTTTTACTACCTACCAAACTTCTGCATTAGATTTCTCATTAATATGACAAATAATGAGTGAAGCTCTTGCTTTTTTATTTAGGAATTCAAGGTGAAATCTGACCATTATCAGTTATATTTGAGATTTCTGAATCTCACATTCAACCCCTGTGAACCCTGTGAGTGGAAAAGTTCTCACTTAAAACACAACACATATCAATAGACAAATTAACACTAGAGTCATTAAACGCATAATCAATATGTTCATATTTATGTGTTTGTATTTATGGGTTTCAGGGTGGACTTTTCCTTTAAGATTTTTCATTTTGCATATTAACCTTTAAATTATGTTAACATAAGCATTAGACAAAGTACAAACAGGTAGCATCCCAGGAAAATCCTTTCAAGTGTGCTAATAAGTATCATGGAGCTCGTGGAGAATAAGGGGCATCTAGCTTCCTCTTTGGTAGACTGACAAGGACTTTAATGGAAGTACTAACATACTTAACCACAATGACACAAAATGTTCCAATGAATATCATTCAAAATAGTGTAGAGGCGAAAGATAATCAAATAGTTAAGAGCCTGGTAATGGAAAAGATCTCGATTCTTTTGGTCTTGGAGAGTTCAGAGTGAGTAAATATACCCAAAGAGCCTCTTTGCTCCGCTTCATAAATGAAACAGCTGCATGCATGTTGTAGCTATGCTGTGTGTGGGTGTTTTGGCCAGCAAGTCTCTTTATGCTATCAGAGCTGGCTGTGCATCAAACCGGTGCCATGATTGCTCAACAACCTTTATCCACTGAAGCATGTGTGTTGGAGTTATTGTCGCCTCATTACTGCCTTTTGTATGTGGATGGGACCATTAGAAAGGTGTGTTTATTAGCTCCTTATCTCTGTTCCAGCCTAAAATACATTTTCACACTTGGTCGATTTGGCTAAAGACAACAGGCACAACATGGAAAAATAGAAGACTGTGTATATCCAGAACGGACACGGGGTCAGCAGACAGTGTCAGAGGAACAGATGACATATTGTGTGTGAGTAATTGGTTTGGTAGCAGAGTTCGTGTTATCTTATTTTCCCAGGGATAGCGTGCTTGGCTGTAAAAGCTCTAGGTAATTCAAATGTGGATGCAAAACATTTATAGGACTTGGAAAGCGGAGAGCAAGTGCACTTCTTCTCTTGCACTTGAAATTGCTCTCTTCCTCTGTCTTTCTCACTGTGAAATGTAGATATATCCCAGGAGAATGTATAATGTATCAGCAGACAGACTGGATGACACCCAGAGTACCAACTGTGTTCCACTGTATTCCAGTAACAGTTTGAGATTTATCATTACTTGCCATAACTTTACATGCTAGTTCTTCCATCCATCCATCCATCCATCCATCCATCCATTCATTCATTCATTCATTCATTCATCTTCAGTAGCTGATATACTAGTCAGGGTCACAGTGTACCTGGAAGCTATAATGGAAACAAAGGGCTCAAGGCAGGAATACACCCTGGATGGGACACTAGTCCATTGCGGGGCACCGTGCACACACACTCACACAATCCACCTTCCAAAATTTTCGGGAGGTGGGAGGAAACTGGGTAACCAGGAGGAAACTCACATGGACACAGGGAGACCATGCGAAACTCTGCACAGACTGTAAAAAATCGAGGTCCCTGGAGCCTGTGCCACCACGCCACCATGCTAAAGAATCGAATTCCTACTATAACAGATTATAAATCCCCGGTTCAGTCCTGAGCTTGTATCACTGTCTGTGCAGAGAGTCACGTTCTCCCTGTGTCCTCCCACCTCCCAAAAACATGGTGTATTTGTGAATGGGTGGTTGCGTGATTGCCAATGATGGTCTGGCATCCAGGACGTATTCCCCCCACTTGCACAGAGTGCTCCTGAGATAGGCAAGGCACCTGCTGATCAGGATAAAGCAGTTACTGCACATAAAGGAATGAATGTCATACCAGTATATACCTCATATATACCTCATCAACACTTTTCTAACTGTGCACTATTTTATTTATTTATTTATTTATTTATTTATTTATTTTTGATCACTGGAGATATGTGCTCTACTGGAAATAGGATATAAGGCCATATCTCTTTTGAGTATTGACATCAAAGTTTGGATATCTCTTTGGCACCTTGCTGTAAGGGCAGCCATAGACTTTCACATACTTTGGTCAATACATGGACCTATAGGAAGCATTTTTCTTCTTATTATTATTATTATTATTATTATTGAAAAATACTATACTAATAATCCAATACAGGCAGTTGCTTTGTCAGTCATGTGGAAATCTTTTTCTTTTTCCTTTTCAATGCCATATAGTTTTCTTAGTTTTCTCAGGCTATGCACCAGCTGAATAAATTAATGCAACCAACCAGAAAAATACACTGTGCCTGGAAATCTTTTTACACAAATACTATTTATTGATATAACAAAGTGGCTTCTCTGACACGTTTAGCATTTCATTTCATTGCCACCAGTCATCTATAAAATTCTGGCAGTCACTTCTGTCTAAAGGCCTTCGCAGGATTAGTTCATGTCGCTTCCCTGCTTTCAATCTGATCACATTGAAAATCACTGATGAGGCTTTGCCAGTAAGGCCTACAATAGTTTCCAAGCATAAAGGAACAATGTAACCAGACCACCTCCCTTCAGATTTCCCACAGAGGCTTGCAGACATGCACTCAAAGTACAGTGTTTATTTCAGTACTACAGCACATATACATTATTAGTTGTGATTTCAGTAAAATCAATTTTTACAGATTTTTATTATCCAAATGATTGCTTCAGTAGCAGCTATACATATCTGGTAGGAGAATGTGTACAAATGTGATGTCAGCAATAGCATAAAGCTAGTTTGCTGGAGCAGCAGATGGTCAAGCCATTTCCTTCTGCAGTCTCTCAGGATACCTGGAACATATCTTCTTGTAATCTATATCCTGAATTCAGAACCCTTATTCAGTGTTTTCACATCCACTCCCAAGTACTTGCTTGTGACTCACCATGGTTCAATCCAACTGTTTAAAAATTTATTTAAATAGACCACATAGGATGTTTGCTTAATTGCTTTACTTTGTATATCTGTAGTAAACACAGCAATAGCTGGAAAACTCCATACATAGATAAACACACAAATTAATTGTTTCCATAATTAATATTTTAACAGAGAAAGGAAAATATAGGATAGATAATGAGCACAGTAGAATGCTAGCAAACATTAGCTGTATAAACAGTGGCACTGTTATGTAGTGGAGGGCATTTTGCTGGCAACATTTTGATTTTTTTGAGAGGGAAGAGTCACTGTAAATTAATACAAAGTTAGTCTGACTGATCACCTTTATCCTATGATGATATTTCTATCTTGATGGGAGTTGTCTTTTCCAGGGCTCACTCAATGAATTCGATAAAGTTGGGTAAGTGCAGGGTATGCCACAAGAGAGATTTTGCTTGTCTATTTGTAAACCTTTCTTAGTAAGAAAGAAAGCAAGTATTTAACATTACTTAACTTTAAAAGAACAATCATTAAAAAAAACAAGGTACAAGGAGCACACACTCTTGGTTCAGTTCGTTTCTGGAATTATCTAGCTAGCTAATTAACATTAATCGGTGTATGGTATTCCATATAACATTAAATTAAATAGCTATGTTTGCTACAATATGACTAATAACACTTGTCATCATTAGCATCATTAGTGGTTAGCACGTTTGCCTCGCACCTCTAGAGTAGTGGGGTTTGATTCCCACCTCCGCCCTGTGTGTATGGAGTTTGCATGTTCTCCTCGTGCTTCGGGGGATTCTTCTGGGTGCTCTGGTTTCCTCCCCGAGTCCAAAGACATGCATTGTAGGATGAATGGCCTAAATTGTCCCAAATTGTCTGCAGTGTGTGTGATTGTGCCCTGCAATGGTCTGCCCCTCTGTCCAGGGGGTCCCCTGCCTTATGCCCCAAGTTCCCTGGGATAGGCTTCAGGCTCCACCTGTGTAGGATAAGCGGTACAGAAGATCGATGTAGTTAAGCTAATAGCTTCACTACTTGTGGGGAAAATGTACATTTATAATTGTTTTAAATTTCAGTTTGGTTTTTTTTTGCGTCCTGCACTGGGGCCCTCAAACCACAAGGAGCTCCCTGCTGTACATGCCTTGTTGCCCTTTCCCTACGCAAATGGTGACTATATCCAGTGACGTTTACTCCGATTACATTATATTACCAGACCTGCTACACTGTATGTGTTTTGCATATGAGCTCTGATCGAAGTATACCAGTTATACCAGTTATATGTCAAAAGAACAGCCTTTTTCTCCCCAATAAAATGGGAGAGGAGCCAGCTGGCATATGAACCTGGAATGATTTTCGCAGGTGTTTTGAACTATCTGAGGTTAAATAACACCACCTAGTATATATAGTTATAGTTTTAACTTTTCTTTCTTCCTTCCTTTTCTTTCTTCATGCACTTTAACTGTCTGTGAGCTGCTGTGATAAGTGAAGTTCCCCACTGTGGGATCAATAAAGTTTATCTTATCTTATCTTATCTTATCTAGAAGCCCTGCCCTTCCCCCATCTCACATGCTCTAGACTGGACTTATGGGGTGACCTTGCTTTCTATCAAGGTAAAAGGAGAAAGTTTTGAGTTCATTAATATGAAATAAATCTGCTCAATGTATGTTTGACTTAGCTAACCTTAAACAAGTATATAGTTAACATCAGTTAACTATATTTACTAGGGATGCCACTGAAGATTTTCAGATGAACATGGTCAAAAACAGTCAAAAGAATAAAAGAAAAAAGAATTTAAAAAAGTAAATAGGCCTACAGCAAAGTTTCATATCTAACACTTTAACACAAATAATGATGATTAATTAGAAAGAGATTAAATGCATTGTTTTTCCATCCTGCAATCATTGCTCAAACAATTAAACAACTGAGCAGCAGATCAACAGTGAAACATATCGGGCATGTGTAAATCAGTTTGTAAAAGGATTATATCGGAAATTTACTGTTTTCTGCATTACTGATTGACTGTAGAATCACCTAAGATCCTTCATCTGACTGAATTTTCATGACTGCTGCCGGCAAGCAGTCCCCAACTGCACAGCCGATAATATTTTTATGCCCTTTCCTACTCTCCTTAAACTGGAACTGGTTGAAATGCTCACAAATATTTTAGAAATTCACAAATAAAAATTTTGTTCACAAATATTTTTTGGAAACACACAACCTCACTTGCCCTGTTATTTATTTGTGGAATTTATTCATAGGTTGCTCTTTGTGCATTTGCCCGTCACGAGGACTTTCTACCCTTTCTTTTCCTACTAAGTTTCCTACAGTGTCAGTCTTAATTTTCACTGGCTGCTCCTTAATTTTGTGCTCCACAATTAAACCCTGAATTTAATGGAAACTAGTAATTACTGTAGGTTTAGTCGTACAGTTTAGGGAAGCAGAAGTCGATTCCTATATCCTGCTCCTTAATTCAATACAATTATGTTCTATTTTTATTTATATAGTGCTTTTAACAATTCAAATGACACAAAGCAGCTTTACACACATCTAGACATAAATATTTATCCCAAATGAGCAAGCCAGGAGCACCAATGTCAAGGAAAAAACTCCCTTAGACGACATGAAGAAGAAACCTTGAGAGGAACCAGACTCAAAAAGGAACCCATCAACTTTTGACACTGGACAATGCTATTATGAGTCATTACTCTTCCAGAACTGCATACTAAATTCACCATCCATTTTATTAAAAAATGCCCACCTCTGCTCCAAGATACTTGTGAACTTTTACCGCTGTACCATTGAGAGCATCATCACCAATTGCATCTCAGTCTGGTATGGCAACTGCACCGCAACAGACTGAAAAGCCCTTCAACGGGTGGTGAAAACCGCCCAACGCATTACTGGCTCTCAGCTACCCACCATCGAGAGCATTTACAACAAACGCTGCCTGCAGAGGGCGAACGGCATCATCAAAGACGCCTCTCACCCGAATCACGGTCTATTTACCCTCCTCCCATCTGGAAGGCGCTACCGGTGCCTTAGCGCCCGCACAAAAAAAAAGAGAAATAGCTTCTTCCCAGTGGCTGTTTCCACACTGAACAGCTTATCACACTGTACACTTTAATATCTGTTTTCAGTTACTTACTTCACTGTTCATTCATCTTGCATCTGGCACTACATAAATTATAATGCGATCTTTTGCACCACTGTACCTACATACATGCATATATATGTGTGTGTGTGTGTGTATGTATATATTCATTGTATATACTCATTTTTATATTCCTGTTCACATTCTATCATATTCTTAACATGACTTCACCACTGTACACTGATTGTACATACATATATATATATATATATCATATTTATCCTTATTTATAATACCCACTGCACCTTCTGTACATAAGTCATCCATTTCCTTGTACATATCACCCTCATAGCTGTATATCCTTATTTGTAATTTATTGTAAATATGCCACTTATGCACTTCTGGATAGATGCTAACTGCATTTCATTGGCTTAGTACATGTACTTTGAACAATGACAATAAAGTTGAATCTAATCTAATCTAATCTAATTAGGAACACCTGTACACCCGCACATTCATGCAGTTATCATGCCAATCATGTGGCAGCAGCACAATGCAAACAAATGCAGATACAGAGCAAGGTCAAGAGCTTCAGATAATTCAAACATCAGAATGAAGAAAAAGTGTGATCTCTGAGACTTTGACTGTGGCATAGATGTTGGTACCAGAAGGGCTGGTTTGAGTAAACTGCTGATTTCCTGGGATTTTCACATACACTATATTACCAAAAGTATTCGGTCACCCATCCAAATGATCAGAATCAGGTGTCCTAATCACTTGGCCTGGCCACAGGTGTATAAAGTCAAGCACTTAAGCATGCAGACTGTTTTTACAAACATTTGTGAAAGAATGGGCCGCTCTCAGGAGCTCAGTGAATTCCAGCGTGGAACTGTCATAGGATGCCACCTGTGCAACAAATCCAGTCGTGAAATTTCCTCGCTCCTAAATATTCCATAGTCTACTGTCAGCTTTATCATAACAAAATGGAAGAGTTTGGGAACAACAGCAACTCAGCCACGAAGTGGTAGGCCACGTAAACTGACGGAGAGGGGTCAGCGGATGCTGAAGCGCATAGTGCAAAGAGGTCGTCGACTTTCTTCACAGTCAATTGCTACAGAGCTCCAAACTTCATGTGACCTTCAGATTAGCCCAAGTACAG
>CM040981.1:13832002-13852496 GCA_022985145.1 Pangasius djambal | reverse complement strand
ATCATAATTCTAAGAATTTTCTTAGAATTTCGTCACTAGAAGCAACTTTTAGGCTCAGGAAGCTTTATGAATACGGGCCCAGGTGTTTCCTGGCCATGGTAAAAGACTTCTTACCACAAGTCTTGGGGAAAGGGCCAGGATGCTGCATTGCAAAATAAGATAATATCATAGCAAGTGATAATATCTTGGGCAAGTCTATTTAATCTATTTCTATTTCTATTGGCTGCTTCGGATTACACTACCCAGAGTGCGCACACACAGACCCCCCCCCCCCCCCCCCCCCCCCCCCCAAAAGGTGTGTTCAGTCAGCCTCACACACCAGCACCTTTTAAAAGAGACTTTCATTCATGAGATTCTTTGTGAAGTATGCGTTCAGTTTTGTTACTGCCATACACCTGTACCAAGCCGTGTTTCTGACTGTTTCTCTGTTTATTTAACCCAATCTCTCTCACATACTCTTTGCTTCATACTTGGCACATACATGCAGGACCAGACCAATTGCTGCCATCATACACATCCCTTTCCTGGTCATTGGTGTTTTGGAACAAGGACGATAGCATGTGGCAAAACACTGGTAGCAGTGGTATACTTTTTGTGAGAGCCAAATGCATCATTATTTTCTATGGAGCTGGGAAGTTTGCTTTTGAGAGGCCCAGAAACGCCCAACCTGGTCGAAAGGGTCAGCCGAACTGAGCATATATGAGCTATGGAGAGCATCCAGAGCTGCTGTGTTGTCAGAGTTTCCCCTCTCAGAGTCATGCTGATCAGGGTTGAAGTTCTGGGAGGTAACAACTTTGTGGTGAAGATGCTTCTTGGGAAGCGCAGCCAGGTCCTTATATGCCTGGAGGCAGGACACTATAGAGGTCAGGAACAGATGTCCTTGCCATAGGTGGGTCTCGAACATGAGATGATGACACAGAACGCTTAAGTAAAATGAGCCTTTATGTATATACACAGCATTTAGGCAATAACAAGACTAATCACAGTCGCACATAAAGATTCATTTAGTATTCATAATAGCATATTTTTATAAGTAAATTTCAGTTTTTTGATAGCCACGCACTATGTATTGGAGTGTGACTCACTTTCAGCTCACATACAAGACTTTCAGATTTTGTTAGATAGTTATAGACTTCCCTTGTGTGTCTGATCAGATGTCTTTTTGTTTTATCAAATTGAAAGGCCTTGCTTTTTGTGAAATGAGTCACCCAATATTGTCTTAGCTTACTTTGGACATGCTCTTTGTGTCAACAGGACAATGGGAGTAGTGTGTTGGGCTAAGGGCTAAAGCAACAAATGAGACCAAACAGGAACTAAAACCTTGTTCCAGGGTTTTTTTGCAGTGCTATCAAGTGACAGAAAGCACAAGACTGGTCACGCCAACAAAAAAGCAGCTCTGTAAAGCCTTTTTCTTTTTTTAGCAGTTGTCATTGCTGACCTTGTTAGAGTGACCTTGTTAAATTGAAGTAAAATTAAAATTTGTCGCTGCAGTAAATGCTTTCATTTCATCAAAAGCTGATGCTGTTGATTCATAAATTTTGTTCATGCAGTGGCAACAGGCTGAGAAGGTCACTGGGTCTCGTTCCAGAGCAACAAACCTGACAAGGCTCTTGTGGGAGCTGATTAAGGGGGCATCTTTGTAAGGTACCCAAACCACCTCCGTTTAGAGAAGCATCAACTCTACTCTATTCACTAATTGCCAAGCCTCTCAGCCTTTCATGGGGACCAAGCACAGCCTTTTTCCACCACTGGTAAGTAAGGCTCCAAGGTACATACTTTAACTCCTCTGCCAGGGGCCCTAACCTTAAGAGAGCATCTTGCTTTTTTGGCCTTGGTGCTGATTTTCAACCCAGCTGCTTCAAACTCAGCAGTGTAGAAACCTAAATGTCTTCAGTTTATAATAAAAACAAAAGAATAGGCCCAATACACAGAAATTACTTTCTATGTATTGGAAAGGGACTGTATATCAGCCATTTAACAAACGTTAATCTTCATAGAGTCACCATTCACAACTCCATACAGTTTAAATTCTGTTGAAACACTAATTACCTCTTTTGAGTGACACACAATTTAAAAAAAAAAAATTCACAATTTGACAGATATAAACTGAAGCTGCACTGATTTGGCTCGCCTTTCTGGATGTTACAGACAATCTCATCCAGTTTGTTAAATGTGTTAGAACAATTGTCAAAATGTTTTTAAAATATCCAAACTCTCTAAAGCTGATTAGGTTCACTCAGCCTTACATCATGGCTGGAATGACGGTGTTCTTTTTCAAACCAAGGAGAATGCCTTCATCATTATTCTCGTTATGCCACTGATCAACAAAAAAAATGCAGCATGTTAGATTGTTTACTTTCAGCTTGTATTTTTCTAGAAAATCAGGCTTGACTTTCTTGAAACCACTAAACAATTTGATTAGGTATTTATTTTCCTTTGTTATTACCTGTGTTGAAACTTTATAACCAGAACATTTGGCTCACCTCCCAGTATGTGAAGACACTCTTAGCCATTGTGGATCACTGACCAAAGGTGGAAATGATTTAATGTTATTTGGTGGAACCATGCAATAAATGCATATATAATGTCTTGTTGCTTCATTTGGCAAACATGTTGGATTCTTCATATGCAAAAGGATACATTAATATAAAAAAAAGAGGATGATATGTATATACCATCAACAGTTCATTTCACCTCTGGAGATTTTAATAGGAATAGCCGACCCAGTGAATGCTACAAGGCCATCATGGAAGAAAAAAATACAGTACTCCATTCATGAACTCTTTTGATGTTGTGCTTTTGAGTTTCTTTTTCTTGACTCATTAGGGGCTTCTGGGGCAACAAACTGAACAGAAATGGCAAAATCAGTGCATCTCAAAATTCTTTCAATGTTTTTCAAGACAGACTATGAGCAATCGGTAGTAGTGTGAGGTGTAATGAACCAGACTCAGGAAAAGCATGAGGACCCATGTGCAAAAGTTTTATTAAACACAGTGCAAAAGCGTAGTACAAAAAAAAAGAGAAATACACAGTAATCTTCAAATGTCAAAACAAGGCAGGGATCATCCAAAAGAGTAGTCAAAACAATAGCAAATAATGAATAAAAGAATAACAAAAGGTAAGGGGAAAAAGCACAGGCGAGGCAGATAGAATAACACAGCTCAGAACTTACATGATTAGGTAAGACCTCATGGAGACATAATAGCAACTGTATTTCTATAGTCCTTGACCAGGAGGTGCTAATGAAATGGGAACAAATAGTGAACAACAGAACTAGAACTCTGGAGCTTTTGATGATGAGGAGGGGTACTGGGCATTGTGACAGCTCCCAGATGGACACTCAGACCATTTGGCCAGGTCGAGCAGAGGTTATCAGAAGTGGAGGATGACATAATCTGTCTGCCTGGTCCTTCTTTCTTCAAACAGCAATTTGCAATCTGTCATACACGGCCTCCCAAGTTTATTTGCTCTGCTGTATCCAATCATGCACTGCAGGGAGCTTGGATGGTTTTGCAGACCATGGAAATAGAGGGGGTTGGTAACCTAGGACACACTGGACGAGAGTGAGTACGGTGGAGGAAAGAGTTAACGAATTTTTGCATATACTCTGCCCATGGAAGATAGTGGTTCCAGCCATGCTGGTTGCTATGATAGTAGGCCTGCAGGAACCTGTGGCAGACAACTGTGATTTGGCTAAATTTCGACTACTCTGAAAGCGTTTGCTTTCCTTGGGAATCCAGGATGATTCAAATATGACCTCATTAAATTAAAATCTGCATTTTTGAAATTTGAATTTCTTAAAATCTGAAATCTTTAGCAATTTCAACATAAAGCGAATCCATACAGTCGGGTCCGAAAGTCCAAGACCACTAGTGAAAATACTTCTATTTTGCATTCTTTTTCATTACAAATTATATTATTGACAACAACTTGAATGAAAAGTAGAATCTTTGAAATATTTATATTTTGCTTTAATGACAATGTGCACTCAAGCTGGCATAGACTCCGCAAGTTTGTGCAAAACCTTATGATCCATTTTAGATCAAATCCATTAGTGTGGTCTGAACACATGCTTCAATAGAGGATAATAGCTGTGAGAAAAAATCTGATCTTTTTTTTTTTTTTACAAAGCAGTTATTATTGATATTGAAAGTTTTGCTAACAATAGGGACCTAGAAATAATGCAGAATCTTGAATATTAAATATTTACTTTCTTTGTTTTATATATTTCCAAATTCTAAAACCTTCTGATTATATCCAATTTTAAATGAAACAAATGTGGCCTCTTCACTTTTGGACCCCACTGTAGATAAAATAAATATTTAATGTGACATATGTATTCAAATGTACAAAATTTATATTCAGATATGTTTGACAGCTTCAAATACTTTTGACTACAGCAGTAGGGTCTATGGAACAGTGAATCAGGACATGGAAATGGAGCCTGCATTAGTTTGGTGGCTAGTTTAGGTGGCTAAAGTCCAGTAGAAATCGAAAAGGTCAGAGCTGTCAATATAGCACAAATTAAGAATAAAAACATGTTAATAATTGGCAATTCAAAATCTGAAAAATTTAATGTAACCATACTGCTTGCTCAGTCTTTGGCCTGTTGTGCTGATATTACCTGAACTATGTTAATTAAACCTATAAAACATCTCATGTTCTTGGCCACAAAATTGACGACCCTCTGAATGTCCCTTCTGTAAATGCCTTTTATCAAAATATATCTCTATGTGCAGTCTTTAGAAAAGAGTAGGAAAAGTACAGATACTGAATATATTACTGAGATTTACTAAGTTTTAAACTCAGTAACTAATTGGAGTCTCTCAAGCAGTTGTATTCAGCCTGGCAATTGTGTGATGCATCATTTTGAGCACTCCCAGCTGTTCATAGCCCCACACCTAGTTGTTACCATCCTCCAATTTAAAGGACCAATCATCCAAGTAAGCAGCACAACCTATCAACCCCGACAGAACTTTGTTCATTAAACGCTGAAAGGTAGCAAGGGTATTGCATAACCCAAAAGGCATGACAGTAAGAAAACAATCCCCCAGGTGTAATAAAAGCAGAAATTTGGCCCTTAATGACAATGGCACTTGCCATATATCTGAAAACAGAGAAAGATGAGAATTAATCATTTTAACTAAATCTGAACTTTGAGTGTCCAACAAGTGCCTTAATTGATTTTTTTCAAATAGGAAGAATTCTCCAATCTCCCTGTAAGAAATTTACAATCTTCATAGGACGCCACAGCACTTTCAACAGTTGTGTTACAATCTTTCTATTAGAAGAATCCACTATTGAATTACTGTCAACATCCCTTCCCAAAACATGAGAGTGAGGAGGGAAGTAAGGTTTTAAAAGGCTTATATGACACCATTGTATTTTCCCCTTGTCTATCAGGTGTATGAATCAAATAGTCATGCTCAGACACCTGGCTTTTTACAACATAAGGCCCACTAAACTGGGCCTGGAAAGGAGAGCCAACAATAGGTAACAGAACTTAAACTTGATCACCTTTTTCAAGCCGATGATGTTTGGCCTTAAGATCAAAGAAATTTTTCATCTTTTCTTGTGCAGTCCCAAGATTCTTAAGAACAACTGCACAGATATGATGCCGAAAATCATTAACATCATTTAGAACATTGGCTGGAAGTTCATCAGTGTCCTACTGGTCCCTGAGGACAGCTAACCAACCACAAACTGTGTGTCCAAAAACCAGTTCATTTGGCATAAACCCTTTACTATCTTGAACCACCTCATGTATGGCAAGCAATAGCCACGGCAAACCCTCTTCCCAATCCTGTAGGAGGCCAGGGCAGTAAGAGCGCAACAGATCTCCCTGATGGTGATAAACACTAGAAGTGTCATTGTGACGAGGAGGGAGGGGCCAGGCTTTGAGTACGCACGCCTGGCACTGAGTTGGCTAATTAGTGTGAGAGAGGGATATAGGAGCGGCTGGAGACGCCAAGGGGGAGAGAGAGATGCACACGTGTTTTGTGTTTGACGTTATGTTTATGATTAAACGTTACGTTTGCATTCACTTGGTTCCCGTCTCCTCCTTGCCATCCTTGACGCAAGGTAACAAATGTCCACATTACTCCATATACTGTTCAAAAGATAAGTTCCTAGCTGTAAATGGAGTACTATTAGTAGAAACAAGAACATGAGCTGCCTCTAAACTTTGGTTAGATACAGCTAGGTCTTCAACAGTTTTCCTCAACATAATGCCAACTACGCAAAGGCCATTGCAAAAAATTCGGCTACCATAGGATTTTTATGGTTTTCCTCCATAATAAAGTGAGAACCCACAAACTCAGACTCAATAAAAGTATACTGCCAATCAAATCAAATTAATTATAAGACGAATCAACCATGCGTTATTGCCAGAAGGAGTTCCCCCCAACCTATCAAACCAAAACTAACTAACTCAACCCTAGTCTTCATGTGCAGGGGTGTCCAGTCTTATCCGGAAAGGGCTGGTGTGGGTGCAGGTTTTCATTCCAACCAAGCAGAAGCCAAACCTGAGTATATTGAAAGCCAAGATCAACAGATTAAACATGTGGAATCAAGTGTGACTCCTGCTTGATTGAAATGAAAATCAGCACCCACACTGACCCTTTGTATATAAGATTTGATATCTCTGTTCATGTGTGTGCTGGTGCTTAGTACATATGCACTCAGAATCCGATTGCACTTGGGAGGGCCTATTGTCCCAACCAATGCAAGGGAAGTGCTCCTGAGACAACTGCTCTATCCACACGGACCATGCACGTAAATAATAAAAGAGCACTTCAAACAAACAAAAAAGAAAAACACCAATACCTCCTTATGAGGAATTGATGCTACAGCCTAACTGGGGTAAAATAAATAAATAGTCCAATTAAATAGCAGTGGTGACGTTAGCAATTTAGCAAACCACACCTATTCATATAGTGTTACAGTATATGAGAAACACTTACCATACACCATTAGTTCTCTCCATGGCAGCAATGTCAGAATGTTGGAGGCCTAGTCTTCCACAGTCGAACTAACAAATTGCCAACACGATTGTAGTCACTGCCGGCAACCAAAGACACATGGCCTACACAGGAAGAGTATGATTTTTAAACAAACAGTTGGGTCATGTATCAGTTTTGGTTCAAAATAAAATAGACGAGGCCCCACATGTTGCAGCCTGCATAAAGAAAGGAGGACCACATGGCAGTTCAATATTATGTTGGTATTTTATTTACAATGAACATACCAAGATCCAGTTGGATAGTCAGTGGTCAGTGTGATGCAGATGTTGGATGGAGGGAATTCTGAAAAACAATCAAAGACACACAGGCAAACATACAAAGGAAAAGCAAAACAAGAAAAAAACAATCGGGATGACCACCCAAAACCACCTAAATACCCCAGCGAAACTGAACAATTAAAGACTGGAAAATGACCAGGTGGGTTTTTTTTTCTGATCTTCAACTGTCCAGTTTTCATGAACCTGTGCTCACTGTAGCCTCAGATTCCTGTTCTTGGCTGACAGGAGTGGACCCATATGTGGTCTCCTGCTGTTGTAGCCCATTCACCTACAGGTTCGATATTTTGTGCATACTAAGATGCTTTTCTGCTCACCATAGTTGTAAAGAGTGATTATTTGAGTTACTATAGACCTCCTGTTAGCTCAGACCAGTCAAGTCAATCTCCTCTGATTCTGATCTCTCTCGTCAACAAGGTGGACTCTCCGCTCACAGGAGGGTTTTGTTGTTGTTGTTGTTTTCACAGCATTCTGCATAAACCCTAAAGACTGTTATGTGTGAAAATCCCAGGAGATCAGCAGTTTCTGAAATACTCAAACAAGCCCTTCTGGTAGCAATATCCATGCTATGATCAAAGTCACAGAGATCACACCTTTTCTTCATTCTGTTGTTTGATGTGAACTTTACCTGAAGCTCTTGACCTGTATCTGCATGATTTTTTTGCATTGTGCTGCTGATGATTGGCTGATTAGATAACAGCATGAACGTGCACAGATCCTAATAAAGTGGAGGATGTGCGTATATATATATATATACAGTCAGGTCCATAAGTATTTGGACAGTGACACAGTTTTCATAATTTTGCCTCTGTACACCACCACAATGGATTTAAAAATGAAGCAGTCAAGAAGTGATTGAAGTGTAGGCTTTCAGCTTTTATTAAAAGGGTTTAACAAAAGTATTGCATTAACCGTTTAGGAATTACTGCCATTTTTTGCATAGTCCTGCCATTTTCACAGGCTCAAAAGTAATTGGACAAACTAACGTAATCATAAATATTAGGATTATTTTTAATACTTGGATGCAAATCCTTTGCAGTTTCCTAAAGTCTGGAACCCATGGACACCCCCAAATGCTGAGTTTCCTCCATAGAGATGCTTTGCCAGGCCTTTACTGTAGCTGCCTTCAGTTGCTGCTTGTTTGTGGGTCTTTCTGCCTTCAGTTTTGTCTTCAGTAAGTGAAAACTATGCTCTATTGGGTTGAGGTCAGGTGACTGACTCGGCCATTTCATTTCACCCGAACATTCCATTTCTTTGCCTTAAGAAGCTCTTGGGTTGCTTGTTCGGTATGTTTTGGGTCATTATCCATCTATGCTATGAAGAGCTGTACTATCAGTTTTGCAGCATTTGACTGAACATTTGACTTATCTCTGTACACTTCATAATTCATCCTGCTACTTCTATCAGCAGTCACATCATCAGTAAACACCAGTAACCCAGTTCCATTGGCAGCCATACCTGCCCATGCCATAACACTGCCTCCACATGTTTTAGAGATGATGTGGTATGCTTTGAATCATGAGCCCTTCCTTTCTTTCTCCATACTCTTCTATTCCCACCATTCTGGTATAAGTTAATCTTGCATCAGATCTGGTTAAGCTTATCTAAGTCTAATCTGGCCTTTCTGTTTTTAAGTGTTACCATTGGTTTGCATCTTGAGGTAAGCTGTCTGTATTTACATTCAAGACGACGTCTCTTGATCGTAGCCTTTGACAATGATATGCCTACCTCCTCCAGAGTGTTCTTGACTTGACTAGATGTCGTGAAGGGGTTTTTCTTCACCAAGGAAAGAATTCTGCGATCATCCACTTTAGTTGCCTTCCGTGGCCTTCCAGGCCTTTTGGTGTTGCTGAACTTGCCAGTGCATTCCTTCTTTTTAAGAATGTACCAAATTGTTGATTTGGCCACTACTAAAGTTTCTCTCTGCCATCTCTCTGATAGGTCTGTTTTGTCTTTTCAGCCTAATGATGGCCTCTTTCACTTACATCAACACCTTTATGGACCGCATAGTTCCCATGATCATGGGAGTTGCCACGAACAGCTACCAAATGCGAATTCAACACTTGGAATCTACAGACCTTTTATCTCCTTAATTTGTCATGAACTAACAAGGAAACAGGCCACACCTGGCCATGAAACTGCTTATCAGTCAATTGTTGAATTACTTTTGAGCCTGTAAAAATGGAGGGAATAAGATGGCTGTTATTCCTATATGGTTAATGCAATATTTTTGTAAAACCCCTTGAGTTAAAGCTGAATATCTACACTTCAAACACATCTTGATTGCTTCATTTCAAATCCATTGTGGTGGTGTACAGAGGCAAAATTGCAGAAATTGTGTCACTATCCAAATACTCATGGACCTGACTGTATAAGCAAACAGTAGTGAGAAAGTGAAAGTGTCTAGTTCTACACTACAAAAGGAATAAGGACCTGCATGTCATGTACAGCATTCTAGGGTGCTGGACCTGCATACACCAACAGATGGTGCTCATCCACCAGCAGTGTCATCAGTTCAGCACCTGACATGTCTCACAGAAGGGACAGAGGCATGGTGCATGAGTGATTTCAGAGAGCAGTTGAGCAGAGTGCAGCTTCCACTTCTTTTTTAAGAAAGGGATGGAAATATGGACAATTCTGGATCTACTTGCTCTGAACATACACCTCTATTGCAACACTATTGCACATTATACAAAAAGGTGTCAAACTATATATTTTCATATCCCTACATACACTGTGTATACTGTGTGTAACATGAAGGAAAAAAGATTGCTGTGGATGGTCTCACTTGGGTAACCTAAAGATTGCACTTACTAAAAGCAGTTTATGCCCAAGTCTCATCCATTCTTCACTTGGATACTATAGAGTTAATGCTAAAAAAAAAACTGTACTGAAAACAAAAAGACCCTTGTACTGTACTGCTTGTACTGAAGATCATTTCAAAACCCACAGTACTTACTGACTTTATAGCATACAATTGTGGAAGATTTATGACTAATAATCGCACCATCCGATGTCACCCAGAAGCGAATGGGTTCCCTTTTGAGTCTGGTTCCTCTCAAGGTTTCTTCCTCATGTCATCTCAGGGAGTTTTTCTGTACCACCATTGTCCCTGGTTTATTCATTATGAATCTAAATCTACAGTACGTCTGTATGTCTGTAAACCTGCTTTGAAACAATGTCTATATAAATAAAAGTGATTTGACCTGGAATCCCTTCTCACAGAACGTTCCTGAGATTTGCATTTCGGGGTGTGACATACAAATATCTGATTCTTCCTTTCAGGCTTTCACTGATCCCTTGGGTGAAGTGCTCCGAAATCCGTGTCCATGGTGCCGCTTAGGAGGAAGGGCATTCATCTGGCCGCTGACATGGATGACTGGCTTTTAGCAGCTCAGTTGGAACAGGAAGCTTTGGAACACTCACAGAGCATCTGAGTGGATTAGGCTTCTGTGCAAATGCATCCAAAGGTGTTCTGACTCCCTGAATTCAATATCATTCAAGGCTAGCCTGAAGGCAGAATGCAAAGGTGTGTTTTGTGCATGTCTAGCACTCAGTTTTTGATTCACTCAGTTTTGGTCACTTGTGCATGAGGGAGATTCAACAGTGGGTGGCCCCCCTCAGAGTAGCCAGTGGCACATGTTGGTTTCTGTGAGCCGTTGGTTTCATGCTACCACTGCCTCCATGGAGACAATCAGCCTTTTTGACACAGGCTGAGACTCACACCTGTGGTCCGCCCATATAAATTATTTTGAAATCCTAGTTTTCCTGGCCCAAGACCCTGGGGGCCAACACTACAAAAAGGAAAACAAAAGGCCAACTGGCTACAAAGAGGAGGCCCACTTCTCTCGCCTGAGACCAAACTGAGAAATGTTCACATCTCTCAATGGCATAAAATTAACCAATGCTACCCAATAGCTTCACACTATATCATCACATTTCTGTCTCTCTTTCTTCATGCAAGTTTGCTTTCAACTATGTTGGACGGCCGGACCTCCATGAGTTATAAAGCTGACTGAACTTTTTCAGGAAGCAAATCCACAGATGGATCATCCTGCAAATTGTATGTATGCATGAAGACAAACTCAAATGTGCTGCATTGCCGTTCACCCACAGTGGAATGAGTAACTGAGTAATTTAAAGCTGCAATGTGTTTTGCACAAATGGGCATGTTATCTGGGTATTTTACTTATCCAGAAAAAAAATAGTACGCTATTATATTGTTATAATTGAGGCAAAACGTTTACAAACATCAAGGCTAAAGGCATTCAAATTCAATTTGTCACAGTTCCACACATTTCATGCGTCAATTGGATCAATAAGGGTATCTACTTTATTTCCATAAGAGGTCTTTTCACAATAATAGAGACACATTTATTTTAGCTTTTATTTACTGTATCAGATTTTCAGTGGATCAAAAGTTTGCATCCACTTTGTTATTATTTGGTGGCATTGCCTTTTAATTGCTTAACTTGAATCAAATGCTGGATGTTTTTCCCCATTTCTCCTGACAGGACTGGTGGAACTCAGTCTGGTTTGTGGGCCTCCTTACTGGGAAATGCTTTCCCAGTTCAGTCCACAAATTTTCTATGGGATTCAGGTCAGGGCTTTGTGAAGGTCACGCCAATATATTCACTTTGATGTCTTATAGCCATTTTGTTACAACTTTGGAGGTATGCTTATGATCATTGTCCTGCTGGATGATCCAGTTCCGACCAGGTTTTAACATTTTGTCTCATGCCTTGAGGTGTTGCTTCAGTATTTCTAATTAATTCTCCTTCCTCATGATGTATTTTATGAAGTATACGAGTCCCTTTTCCAGCAGAACACCCCATACATCATGCTTCCATCACCATGCTTCACAGTTCTTCAATGTTCTTCAGATTAAAAGCCTCACCTTTTTTTCTCCATACTTAGCGCTGATCATCATAGCAAAAGAGTTACATTTTTGCTTCATCTCACCAAAAAATACTCCTCCAAAATAGGCTAGGTCATTGTCCTGATGATAACCTGCAAACCTCAGTCTGGCTTTTGTTATGCTGTGTCTTGGGTAGGGGCTTCTTCCTTGTGTGACAACCTTTCAGTGTAAGACTCTCTTAATGGTGGATGTACATACTTTGGTATATGATTCCTCCAACGCCTTTACCAGTTCCTTTGTTGTTGTCTTGGCATTCAGTTGAACCTTTCAACCAAAGTTCGTTTATCACTGTGAGTTAATTTGAGCCTCCATAGTGAGCAATGCAGTGTCTGTGTGGTCCCAAGATTTTTATATTTCCATACAATTGTTTGTGCAGATGCCTGTGGTACCTTCAGTTGTTTAGAAATTGCTCCTAAGGAGGAACCACACTTGTGGAGATCCACAGTTTTTTTCTGAGTTCTTGGCTGAATTGATTGGATTTTCCCATGGTGTCAAGGGCAAAAAGCAACTGGCCCTTAAATACAGCCACAGGTGAACTTCCATGTAAGTCTTAATCATTACAATTGCTTCTAAATATGCCAACCAGAAGCTTCTAACAATCATTACATCAATTTTTGGAATCTTTCAAACTATTTAAAAAGACAGTCAACTTGGTGTATGCATATTTTGATATAGTGAGCTAAAAGTTGAAATTGGTCTCTAATCAGTTGTTTTAAAATGACCTCTGATGTAAACAACATAGATGCTCTAATTAATTTGCCAAAGAAAATGTATGCTAACCTGAAATGTTTGGACGTTATACATGAGGAAAAACATTGAACAACAGATATTCTATGGTGTGAGGTGAATATCTTTAGCCCAGATATGTAAACTTTTGCCTTCAGCTGTACCTTATAATTTATACTAATTTAAGTCATTAAATTGTATACTATAATTTTAAATATACATCATATGGCCAAATGTATGTGGACACCTGACCATCACACCCATGTGTGCTTGTTGAACATCCGATTCCACATTTAGTACCCCCTTGCTGTAGTAATAACATCCATTCTTCTAGGAAGACTTTCTACTAGATTTTGGAGCGTGGCTGTGGGGATTTGCCCACTCAACCACAAGTGAGTTTAGGCACTGATGTCAGGCAAGGAGGCCTACATTCCAAATCATCCCAAAGAATGCTACAGCATACAGAGACATTCTAGATAATTGTGTAATTCCAACTTTGTGGCAACACTGTGGGGAACCACTGTGGGCCCACATATAGGTGTGACGGTCAGGTGTCCACATACTTTTGGCCATATTTAGTATGTGGACACCTGATCATCACTTACACTATATGGCCAAAAGTATGTGGATATATAGTGTATGTATCAGAAATGGGTAGATATGCTAAACTGCCAACACAACACTGCATCAGTGCTGCCATACTGTCAGTGCAAAAAAAATAAAATAAACATAATTTCTTATTTGCTAGTGCAAATGTGAATAAAGTGTAGTAATAAACAGTTTATCCACCTTTTGTTCTCTCTTGAGATAAAAAAAATAATAATAAATCTGTTTCCATATGTCTGAGGTTTTTTCCCCTTGAATTTTGGATAGTATTTGGGGGGAAAAATCCCATAATAAATCCCCTGAACCGATGACATACAGTTTTCAGAAATGAAATTAGTTAGTGGGCAGCTGTAAAATAACAGACATCCTCTCAGGCTGCAATATGAGTCCCACTCTCAGTAAAAGTCTAGATTAGGTTTTCTAGCAGCCAACCAAACCCGGCTCACATGTAAACACTTTCTATGGCATGTCATATCCACACCACACGTAGCAAAAACCTGTGTGTTGTTCTCTGGGCCCTATAGCTCTGTTCAAGGTGATCAGAAAAAGAATTCTGAACCCTATATGTTTTTCATCCAATTTGGAAGGTAACATATAGGGTTCAAATTTGGTCCAAGCCTGTGCAGCCATTCCACATTTTGGCCGAAAGTATGTAGTCTATTAAAGTCCTGTGTTTCTTACTTTTGTCATACAATGCAACAGGATTAATAACTTTTCTTCCCTTTACTTTTTACACCAAACTTTTCAGGCATTTGTAATCTATCTGTCTGTTTTTATTATGTCACATGTCAATCATGTAATTTCTTACCTTTAGCCTTTAACATTCAACTACACTTTCTAACCTTTAATGTGTCATACATTGCTTTACACATTTACTTCCATCTCTTCCAACTATAGCAAGGAGAGATTTGCTCTGTGGGCAGAAATAGTCCTGTGGTCAGATGGGAGTGAGACTAACTGTGAGAAAATATTTGTTTTCCATGTCATACAGTATCAGCACAACTTCCTTATCTGTGGTAGAAAGTAATGATATAGTGGGTAAATCTCCTGCCAATGCATTGCCCTTTTACTGACATTAAGTTTTCACCCATGAACTAATCCACATTAAACACAACTGTGATTTGTATCTGCTCCATTTACAACTACAACGTCTATGAGAAAAGAGATTGAGGACCAAATCTCATAATTCCTATCATTCTTAAATGAAATCACTCAGAGGGTATCACAGCTAGCTATACTTAACCATCAGCTGCCAAAATTACAGTGAGATAAAAAAAAATCATACTGGCAAACTGTGGCTAAATGAAACTAATGTATACAAAGTGTTTTAGGAAAGTTATAAAAATAAATGAATAAAAAATAACAGTTTGTTATTTAATTGTTTGAATTTTGCAAAAAAATTTTTGGATATCGACATTTTGGACCTTGTCCCCAGAGCTGTCAGCGTCATGTAAGATTTTGTCAAGTACTCGGTCCTTCATATTGAAGAAGAAACTCAAGGAATGGAACTCCTTAAGACTCCATTACCATCCATATCCAGCAGCTTGAAAATAAGCTGCAGGTAGCATGCAATGAATTTCTTCTGCACATGGTGCTGCATTGGACAGAAATACAAAAGTACATTATTTAATAGTTAACAATAGTTTATTGTGAATATCTTATAGTGGGGTGCCCACACCTTTTTGGCTTGAGATCTACTTTTTCCAGTGGACAGGTCATCATGATCGACCTTAAAAAAGCTGGACTCATCCCTTTAAAACTTAAGAGAGATTTTTAAAAATGCCTTTCCATAGCCTGTATTGTTATTATCAGCATTGCAAAAGAGCAAAAGACTGAAAAATCACACTAACCTTTTCCTGATGATTTGCACTGCATAGGGTCAGCCAGGTCTGTGTAGACTGGACAGTAGCTGATGATGCCAAGTCTCAAGCAGGCTTCTAAGTGATCATCAGTGAGGGTAGACCAACATTTAGACTTAATTATTTTCATGTGAGAAAAGGCTGATTCACATAAGTAGGTTGATCAAAAAATGTATGTGGCCCATTTTCTGATGTTTGGATACTTTTCTTCAGCCAGTAGACAAACTGTCCAGCAGCAGCCTTTGACATCATCTGAATGTCTGTTTGCAGGGCTAAAAATCCATCTTCCAGTGCAGGTTAGTCCATGTGGAACAACGATGTGATTTTTGAAGCTAGCACATCAGCTTCAGCTGATCCGCTAAATTGAAAGCACATGAATTTTGCAATCAGCTCAAGAGAACCAAAATCTTGAAAGCACTGTTTGGTGTCTGATAGCATGTTCTGAATTTGTTTAATCTACTACACATTATTCAATTGTGTACAAACTGCTTTTCCAGCTCCAGTGACATGTTTTGGAAGTACGTCATGACACTGCCACTTGGAGGACAGTAACTTCAGTTTTCATTTGAAAGTGTTCATGTAGCTGATTATCTCCACCACACATTTGTCTTTGCCTTGCAGCTCTAAATTCATCTAATTCAACATGCTGGTTAGGTCAGTCATTAATGGCAAATCTAAGAGCCACTGTTTAATAAACTCAATAAACTCTTGAATGTATGAAAATGTCGTCTCTCCTGCTGTGCCCATTCAAAGGTAATACTTCAAGAAGCTCCTGCTTAGATTGAACTGCACTCAATAACGTCTGTTGACTCGTCAAATTGGAGGAAAAAGATTGTTATGTCCTTTGTAAGTTGCTGCACTAAATCATGTGACATGATCTCACAGCGGCGTGCAACTGTGTTTCTGGACAATTGAACAGCTTTAATAGCGGACATTACTTCAGTTTTTTTTAATCCAGAAAGTGCTGCCTCAACTAAGCCTTCTTTGACCATTTCCCCATCCTGAAATGACTTCTTGTGTTTTACTATAGCATGACTCACCCTCACACGGAATGCTTTATGAAGATCGACTGTTGGGCAATTAATTGTGATTCAGTTCTTTCACCTTTTTTTTCTTTCTGAATTCACTTTTTGCTGGGATTTCATCATAGTTCCTGTGTATGTTTTGGAAAGACATCTTGACGGTCCCCTCCTTTGGAAGTGCAATGACTACTTGGCAAATCAAGCAGACGCATTTGGAGTTTGGCATTATAAAAAAAAAAGGCTTCCTCCCATTCTGCACGGAAGTGTTACATTTTTGGTTTCTTGATGCTGGGTCTCTTCTTCTGACTGAGTCTCAGTGTATGTTACATAAAGGAAAAAAATGCAAAAATGGGGCTACACGAACTTGCTACCTCTCAGTGAAAACTTTCAAGCTAGCTAGTGAGGCAAACTCATAGTAGTGCTCTTGGTGGGGTGTGGAGTAGCTTTGGTCTACTAGGAAGTAGGAAATACAGTTGAGGTCATGAGTTTACACATGCCTTGCAGAATCTAATAAGATCTATCTTTTCATTCTGAATACAACTGAGGGACTTATACACAACTACTTACAAAAGGTGCAAACATTCACTGATGCTCAAGAAGGCAACACTAAGAGCCAGGGGGATGTAAACTTTTGAACAGGATGATCGGTGTATTGTTATTATTTTGTTTAAAGATCTTATTTTTTCATTTAGTACTGCCCTTTAGAAGCTACATAGGATATTTACATGTTTCCCAGAAGACGAAAAAATAACAATTTACACCGATCAAAATTTTACATCCCCCTGGCTCTTAACGTATCATGTTTCCTTCTTGAGCATCAGTGAATGTTTGCACCTTGTGTAATAGTTGTGCATGAATCCTTAAGTGTGAAAAGATGATCTCATATGCAGAAGATGCTGGAAAGCCAAATAATGTGCAGGACCTGAAAGATTTTTCTTAAGAACAGTGGGCAGTTTAACTGCTCAGGACAAACAAGGGACTAATGAACAACTATCACAAAACATAAAAACAGTCGTTGATCATCCAGGTAACAACACACAGTATGAAGAATCAAGCGTATGTAAACATTTGAACTGGTTCATTTGTGTAAATTCAGTTATTATAGTGTCTTGTGGACTATACATAAACATCTGCTATATGAAATAGCTTATTCAGGGCAGTACTCAACAATATGCACTTTTTATGATCCCTCTTTCTTTAAAAAAAAGACTGCAAGGCGTATGTATACGTATGTCTCCAACTGCAGGACAGAGGGCACACTTCAGGTCAATCGCTCTGACCCGCCTACCAACAGAATCAGTAAGAAAGTATGTTGAAACTGTATCTCATTTAAATGTTATTTTAAATGAGGCACAATCTACCAAACTGCACTTCAATCAGTGTATTCTGCGTCCTTGCCTTATAGTGTTTTTGATCAATTACATGTTCTGTTGAAACTATTGTTTTGTTTTGTTTTTTAAATTAAGTGCAAAGATAATTTTTTAAAAAAGTGAGAGAAATAGAAACAGAACAATTATTCTTTCTCCAATCATAATAAGAAGTAGAATATGGAAGGGATGTTATACAGAAGCATTATTGTAATCATTGTGTGGTGTGTGTGAAGTCTTTTCATAGTGAGCTTACTGAG
Organism: Pangasius djambal; assembly: GCA_022985145.1. Classification (NCBI taxonomy): domain Eukaryota; kingdom Metazoa; phylum Chordata; class Actinopteri; order Siluriformes; family Pangasiidae; genus Pangasius; species Pangasius djambal. The sequence continues at coordinate 13,834,441 of CM040981.1, read as the reverse complement.
TTCATTGCCATACCTCACTACTTGATTGCAGACCAAGATGTTCCCAAATTTTTAGGGGGTTTCAGCTCTAAATGGCCGACATTTCTGTGACTCCAGGCCTTGACCATGCTACGTTTTTTAAATTGCAGATTTGTAATTTTTGACTACTGTAACATTTGAGTATTTTATCATATGTCAGTAACATATGTATCACATAAGTGACTAAAAACTGAGGGAATCTTCCTTTCACCTACCTATCAGTGTAGTGGTAAGGGTGAGCATACATTTCACAGCTTTACAAAAAAGGATGTGTTTGAAAGGGTTTAGTTCTTTCTACTGTCATATCCAGTTTCACATAATACACAAGGAATAAAACACAATGGGGTATGTTATAGGAAAACATCTATCCTGGGGTGGTGTGATATGGCCAGGCTTATACTTTATGCATGACTTTTGCCAAAACATCCCTGTCTGTCTGGGTTCTTCACTCTAAGCCTGGGTGAGTTGAGTTTACTTAAAAAAAAAAAAATTGAGTAAACTGGTTGCCCTAAAAAAGTATTAAGTAATGTTTACTTGATAAACTTGAGTTTCACTTGAGTGAACATAACTTACAAATTTCAGCCATTCTAACAATTATTTTAAGTTGAATAGACTAAATGCTTTTAAGTTATTTATCTTGTTCTGTCAAATTACTCCACTTAACTTTTTAATTGCATTAAATTATACTCAAAAGCAAGCAAACAACAATTTTTTTTCTTTTATTTCTACTTAACTTTTCATTTCAAAATAATACAAACAAGTGAAGAAACAAGTTTAGGACAAGTTTGCCTTCAAGTTAAGTTTCTAATAAGAGTGCATCTACTTAAACACATAGAACTAATAACTCTATATCAAATGCTTGAAAGTTGCAAAATATGTGAGCAATTCTACTGAGAACATCTAAGTTTTTTTTAACATTAGCACTTAAGCACCTGAACATACTGTACTGAACATACTGTATATATACTTAAGTCTATACAAATATAACATCAGAACATTGTTGTTTTTTTTATTCACACCTCAGTTCAGAATATTGGCATTATGCAAAAACAATAAAATGATACATTCAGATGTCTTGTAGTGGAGGTCCTTTTAAACTGCAACTGAAAGCTGTTTTTTTGGGTGCCAAGTCGACCTTTCCAAGGTTAAGAAATACCTGCTGAACAAAATGGAAAGTGTTTTTCAAACACTTTGGATAGTCCAAGTGCAGGGCGTAAATTAGTCCAAAAAGAAGACAGAAGGCCTGAGGCAGGTTGTCCGGTTCCATCACTGAATTCCCTTCCAAGATGATGCACACTCGGGAAGGGTTTAGCTGTGGACTTTCTGGGTCAAAACAGAGGATTCCTACTGGAATTTGTTGATATGAGTCCTTGTCAGTATCATCCTAACAAAGAAAGAAACAGATTGACAAGATGATGTTATCATGCCAGTAATTTAATGCTGTTTTGTCAACTAAAATGTACATCCAACTATAAAATCAAAATCACCATATAACATAAATATCCACTGAAATGTATTAAAAAAGACAATACCAGTCTTAATGTGACTTCATCAGCTGAATGCATGCCTTCCTGTTACCTGCAACACAATAAAAATAGTTTACCGTTAGAGGGCGTTTACCCGTTTTTGCATTTAATATTTATTCAACTTCAACTCATTCTATTTAAAACAATGGCTGTGTCCAAATAAAACATAAAACGTTAGTTTAAATTCACTTACCAGATTTAGTAAGCTGTGGTCGTCCTGTCGCACTGTCCGCTCCTCTGGAAGCACGTTGTGTCGAACTCGAAGGGGTTGAACTGGACCGTGTCTTCCGCAAGCAAGTGAGAAAACCGTCTAACGTTAGTCGACAGGTGAAAATAGCACGACCTGTTTAAAGCATGTTTTCTATGCTCACAATCAGTCCCTCGATGGGGAAAAAACGAGAACAATAAACAGACGAAAAAAGGGCCGCTGACCCCTCCTCACACGTGTTCACGTGCGATTGTGTCCGCCGCATGGACGAAATGTCCTAAAACAATGTTTTTTTTCACTACTCACAAACATCCCTTTGATAAAGAGAAAGAGAATAAACCAAATTAACAAATGATGTCATGACAAACTGTCTGCCGAATTCGCCTGTCAGGTGTTCAAGCGGGACCCACGCACAAGTAAAAAAAAGTGAAACACTACTTGAAACATTGAAATGTTTTTCAGAACTCACAAATAGCCTCTCGGTGGAAAATAAAAACAAAAACTGACTAAAACATTTACAATCTAATGGTATACTCACCGAAAACTCTACGAAATCACATGCAACTGCAACCACACGAAAATGGCGTCGCCTAACTGTGCAACGGCTGACCAGCGTGGAGGGGGGGGGGGGGGGGGGGGGGGGGGGGGGGGGGGGGGGGGGGGGGGGGGGGGGGGGGGGGGGGGGGG
>CM040981.1:13811952-13831902 GCA_022985145.1 Pangasius djambal | reverse complement strand
TTTTTTTTTTTACTTCTGTTGTATCTAAAAATTGACTTGCTTATTTAGTTCCTTTAAAATGAAAAAAAAAAAAAAAAAATACACAAGTCCTTAAAACGGAACATTCTTAACAAGGCATATATCTCTGGTTTTATTTGATTTTGGGAGACCCAGCAAAATCACGATCTGTCATCATATTATTTTTTCAATGTAAACACATGAGAGTGTGAGAGCAGGGGTTGCCCACAGGAACACGGAAAGTCTTGCTCTGTGCTGTTGAAGTGGAAGTGAGACCAGGGAGCTTGTCGGAAGCAATCGTTCTGTTTGAATGACTTTGGAGTCACATTATTTTCCCTAACCTGCTTGGCCTGGACTTTTCCTGGGTGGGGAAATTCTGCATTTCTGACATTTATAAGGTTTAAAAAGTTTAATCTGTTTAGTTTGATCTGTACTTAGCACAGAAGGAAAGTAGATGCCTGTCTCTGGTCTTTTGGAATTTAGAGAAGAGGTAAGTATGGACACGCTTATCTAAGACCAGTCTCTTGCATCAATGTAATACAGTATGGTCAAGAATCCACTACCAAGAACTGTTTTTGTTTCATCAGACAAATTATGTTTCTCACAAAAGATTATATCATTCTTCACTAATAGAAGTAACCATTAAAAAAAACCTAAATGCAATAGCACCCATGATGCATAATGCAAAGAAGCTACTAAGTTATATCTTATATAGAACTTAGATATATATGTAGAAAGTTTGTACTTGTTATACCGTTTCTAACATGATGACACTAACGATATAAAATTGTGTTGTGTCATGTGTATGTGTTACTCATTAAGATACAATATTCGATATGTTTTATTATACAATATTACCATTGAGTGATGTTTAGGGTGTGACAATATGAAGACGATCAATGGACATTTCAGATATATGTATTTTTATATTTCATCTGAGGACATCTTAAACCAGCAAACCGTTTTTAAGTGTTTTCTTGAATAATGGGAATAAACTAGATTTTAAAAATACATTTACTTAAAAAAAAATATAACTGTTAATTGTCATTTTTAAAACGTGTGTTGAAGACTTTGAATACGGTTCAAGTGTGATGTTAATTATGAATGTGTTCCACAAAACCCGATTAGAGTTAAAACTAGGAAACGCCTCTATGTTTAATAGCTCTTGTTTTGTTCACACAGATGATTTTTCTTGTGATTGGAGTCGTGGTTGTTCTTCCCCATGCTGCAGTAGGATCCATCAAAGTGGCAGAAAGCTATTGGACTCTTAAAGCAAATGGTTTCTATGCACTGAACTGCATTTGAATAAAAACAAGACTTTCGAATAAACAATAATACCTAATAATGTTATACATGTTTTTAAATCAATGTTCTAATCCATTAATCGAGTGTTTAAATGTGAGTGGCCTGAGCAGAATGCACTTTCTCTTTCTTATCATGTTCTTCTTGCCCCCTTACTCTATACTAGAATTGGTGGTGGATGAAGATATGGCCAAATATGGCAGTAAGGTGCTGGTTCCACTTGTGTGTGGTGAGGCTTTTGAGGGACAGAAGATCATATGGAAGCGAGAGAGCAGAGAGGAGCTCCCACTCCAGGGAAACAGAGTTTTTGTGATAGTGGAGGAGAGACAGGGAGGCACATACACCTGTTACAGCACAGAGGGGAACTATCTGAACCATACTCTGGTATTGGTGCAGTGGGGATACAGGAAGATAATTAAAGGCACACCTGAGAAAGGTACAGTACGTAATCACAGATTCATCAGAATTATTGCACTGGAGCAGTGTATTTACTGAAATGGTTTGATTGGTCGAGATGATAAGAGATGCCAGTGCATGTGTCAGGTAGGTGTGTTTTGATCAAATGAACAAATAAATCAAGTGTTGATAACAAAAGTAATGAACTCTGTTCCAATTTGCAGGTGAATTAAAAACAGTTGGAGTAATTTAGGCATTCCCAAGAAACAATGCGATTAAAATAAGGTTAGATTTAACTACACTGTTTCTTTTTCCTTTGTTGGCAAGGTTATGTCCACTGTTCAACCAACAACTACAGTGGCTTCTTTCGGTGCTTCTGGACCTGGGATGAAACAAGAGCTGGAAAAGTTGCATTTATTAAAATAACACGGCAAGTTCATGTGGCCACTAATGACACACACAGTTAGAGTCAGTGCAATATTAATGTTCTCATATTCTGATCACTATTTAGCACTGACCCCAGCCATCACATTTGGTTTTATAGCAATACAATAGATCTCTGGGTCAGAGTAGAGAAATGTCTCCAGGATTGGGATTAGTTCTCAGTGAAAAATATGGGTATATACTGTTCATAAAGATCAACAATGTGTCCCATTCATTTATTTCCATTACAGCTCTCACGTTGTGGGAAACATTAGCTGCAGTCTGGACTCTAGTGCGGGCAGCATCACATGCCAAGATCATGCATACTGTCCCTATGCTGAGGAGATGGATCACATCAATTTGACCATTTATTTCCGAAGCAACTACGTCATTGAGACCTATTATCTGCAGTTTCGAATCTCAGATATAGGTAACGATTTAGAATTTGCTTTGCGAATGAGTGGTCAGTAGTAAGTCAAGTGCTATGTCAACTGTCCTGTATGAGGCAAAGTTCTAAGCACTTCACCACCACAATTGAATTTTGTCATTATACAAATACATACAGTATTTATACAGTACAATAAACTGCTTTTGCCAGTGCATGGTCTCTAGAGCAGTAACATAACCACTGATCTTTAACAAATCATCTGCTAAAGGTTATTTGTAGAAGAGCCTTTTGGTCATAGTCATGTGTGTCTTTGACTATAGTGAGGCCAGACATGGTTCGTATCAATAAGAAGAACAATATTCTGGAGTTTCAGTACCCAGAGAGCTGGAGCACACCCTTCTCCTACTTTCCCCTTACATTTCAGGTGAAAGAGATTCGCTGCCGGAGGAAAAGGATTTGTGACTGCTTTAACCGCAGACCATCAAAGGTATGGCCACCTGTTCCCATACCACATCAGGTGAATTGTCAGCAGAAGCACAAATTCCTACATTATAAATTCTTATCATTTTTTTTTATATGTTTGTGCTCAGGTTGACCTAACACAAGAGCAGCAGTGGCCACTAAAAAAGGGGGTGACAGTGTGTGTAAGAGCACAGGATGACCTGGCTAACTCCTCTTGGGGAGAATGGAGCCAGTACAAGTGAGTAATTTCTTCAAGTAAGTTTTTGGAATGTATATATATTTTTTTAATTTCATTAATATGTAATACGTTGAGAAAGTCTTGTGTATTATAGTCTTTGCTGTGTAATGAAACTCTCATCATTTTTAAATGCCGAAAAGAGAAACAATGACAAGAGAAAAAATAAGAAAGATGGCCTGAAGTAAAAAGTAGAAAGTAGGAAAGTGAAATGAATGGAATATGTTTTTATATTAAGAATATGCATGCCAAATTACAGTATATTAAACATTCAATGTATACTATTAATTCCACCCATATACACTATATAATGTCTAGTATACGTTTATAATAGCAATAAGTTGGTGATAGAAATCTCTTAGATGTCCACATGGAAAATCACAAATTAAAAAATAAATAATGTGTATTTACTTGGATTAATTGCCAATCCAAGTGTGTGTGATGACATCATCCTTAAAAAATACAAAATGTCTTATAAGTTTTGGTGTATCGCAAAAGAAATCTGCCCTTGAGGCGTTTCCATACATAATTTTGGGTATATCGCAAATTGTGTATCTTTTGCATCCCACACGTCCTCACATCTTTGTAAAATGGAGAGAATATTGAGACAATTAATCGAAATTGGCCAGCTTATTGTCATTTTAATTTCACAAATAATTGCAATTGATAGGGCTTTACTTTACAAACTGATAGGGCTCCAAGTAACAGCCCTTATGCGACGAAGCCCATGGGTCTGGGAGAGACCAGGCAATAGGGCGTTCTGGGAGGTAGTGGTGGAGAAACACTTCACAGAAAGTTGCTGGCTGCAACATTTTAGAATGCCACGTCCCACGTTGGAGATGCAGTGCCAATTAATTTGTCCTGATGTTGTGCCCGTCGCAGCATGTTGTGAGGACACGTGATGTAAATTCTGTCATGTGAAACGTTTTTGCGTGAATGCCAATTTTCTTGAAAAAACTGTTTACAAACATTTGAAGTATCGACATAGAATTTATGCGCTAAAGTTAAACGAAAAAAGATTATGCCGAAATTTGTGAAATTTTATCAATAATTTGCATTTCCATCAGCTATATTGGTAAACATTTCAATGCACTAAGCCTTTTTTCACAAAAAAAACCTTGGGTGAAAACGCAGCTATTCACACTTATGGGCGATTTCGAGTTGGCAGTTTTTGGGAGGTGGAAGGAAACCCACATGGATAGAACTTGCGACACTCACATAAAATATATGAGATATATATATATATCCACGCTTTTCCTATAATGTTCTTATTACGTTATTCATTTGTTAGTTGTTGGCTTAAATGTGTAGGCAGTGAGTTTGAGTGTAAGCCCCCAAAATGATGTATGTCTTTTATTGTACTGCAGACTGCACAAGACAGCTCAAGACACACAGGGTTACTGCTTTAACATGGAGAAATGGATGGGGTCACACTACAGAACTCTAAGCACTGGCAAAAAGAAAAATATCTGTTAATAAAGATCAGTTGTTTAGGGTTATGACAAAAACAAACTATCAACAGTCCCACTGTACTGAGCATTTACTATGCCAGTATACAGTATATTTCATTCAGCACATGTATCAGTGTATGACCTCTAACTCACAAATGTGAACTGTAACCAATATGGATATTAAGGAAGCCTATACACAGAAGAACTGACTAATAGTATTTGTCAAAAACACTGAATATGCTGATGCACACATGTAAATCAAGTCAGAAGGCAATTTAGCAAAGCAGTGTAAGAAAAAGTTGTTTTACAGAAACCAGAAAATACTACATATGTTGACTACTTAGTGGTTAGAGAGATGGGATCTTATTGTTGGTACTGATTTTGTTGATTAAATTAAATGAATTGTGGGGCTAAAATTTAAAGGCCCAACTCTGGAAATCTCCATCTGAAAACTTATTGTACTCTTATCACAATATTAAAAGAATGTTTGATGTTACATCTTAAGTTTTTTTTTTTCTTATTAAATGTTATTGTCTTTTTTCCAAACTGCATGAAAGGAAAGCATTTTTAACTATAGAAGAGCATATCTCTCCATCTTAATAGAAAATAGCAAAAATAAACCTAGATTCTTATTTAATACAGTGTTATGTCAATGCCAGAATCAGTGCTGAAGTCCATCTCCCAGAACACACCACGGCCTACAGATATGGTCTCCAAGGACTACAATACCCAACCTCTCTTTTAATGTCACATTCACAATCACCAGTTTACTAATCACACACCTGGACTCAATTACCACTCACGTATATAAGCACGCTCCATATACAGTCAGGTCCAGAAGTATTTGGACAATGACAGAGTTTTTGTGATTTTGCCTTTATACACCACCACAGTGGATTTGAAATAAAACAATTCTGACTTTCAGCTTTATTTTAAGAGGTTCCACAAAAATATGGCATTTACCATTTAGAAATTACAGCCATTTTCAGCAAAGTACCTCCATTTTCAGGGGCTCAAAGGTATTTGGACAAAGTGACATAATTGTAAATATAACCATAATTTTAATACTTGGAAAATCCTTTGCAGTCAACGACTGCCTGAAGTCTGGAGCCCATGTTCTCAAAACTCAAATTCTGAGTTTCCTCCCTGGAGATGCTTTGCCAGGTCTTCACTGCAGCCACCTTTCCCTTGCTGCTTGTTTGTGGGTCTTTCTGCCTTCAGTCTTGTCTTCAGTAAGTGAAAAGCAGCTCTATTGGGGTGAGATCAGGCGACTAACTTGGCCATTGAAGAATATTCCATTTCTTTGCCTTCAAAAAGTCTTGAGTTGCTTTCGCAGTATGTTTAGGTTCATTATCCACCTGCAGTGTGAAGCAGCATCCTATCAGTTTTGTAGCATTTGGCTGAATGTGAGCAGAGAGTATAGCCCTATACACCTCAGAATTCATCTTGCTACTTCTGTCAGCAGTCACATCATCAATAAACACCAGTTAGCCCGTTCCATTGGCAGCCATACATGCCCATGCCATAACACTTCCTCCGCCATGTTTGACACATGATGTGGTATACTCTGGATCGTGAGCTGTTCCTTTCTTTCACCATACTTTTCTCTTCCCATCATTCTGGTACAAGTTAATCTTGGTTTCATCAGTCCAAAGAATCTTATTCCAGAACATGGGAGGCTTTTTTAGATGTTTTCTGGCAAAGTCTAATCTGGCTTTCCTGCTCTTGAATGTTACCAGTGGTTTGCACCTTGTTGTAAACCCTCTGTATTTACATTCATGAAGGTGTCTCTTGATTGCAGATTTTGACAGTGCCTTCTCCAGAGTATTCTTGACTTCTGTAGATGTTGTGAAGGGATTTTTTCTTCACCAAGGAAAGGATTCTGCGATCATCCACTTTAGTTGTCTTCCGTGGTCTTCCAGGCCTTTCGATGTTGTTGAGCTCACCAGTGCTTTCTTTCTTTTTAAGAATGTACCCAACTGTTGATTTGGCCACACCTAAGGTTTTTGCTATCTCTCTTATAGATTTATGTTGTTTTTTCAGCCTAATGATGTCCTCCTTCACTTGCATTGAGATTTCCTTGGACTTCATATTGGTAGCTCTAATCGAACAGCTGCCAAATGCCAACTCAATACCTGATATCGACTCCAGACCTTTTATCTGCTTCATTTGTCTTGAAGTAACGAGGGAATGGACTGCACCTGGTCAATTAACTTCTTGTCAGTCAATTGTCCAAATACCTTTGAGCCCCTGAAAATGGAAGTACTTTGCTTAAAATGGCTGTAATTCCTAAATGGTAAATGCCATATTTTTGTGGAACCTCTTAAAATAAAGCTGAAAGTCTACACTTCGATCACATCTTGATTGTTTTATTTCAAATCCATTGTGGTGGTGTAAAGAGGCAAAATCACAAAAACTCTGTCATTGTCCCAATACTTCTGGACCTAACTGTATATACGCACACTCACTCTTTGCGAAGTGTCTGCTCAGCTCTGATGTACCAAGCCTTTGTATTAGTGTTCTCGTTCGTGGTTTTTGATCTGGTCTGTTTTCCTGGTTTTGTGATTTTTGCCTTTGCCCTATATATCCTATTTGCGAATCACCTCACCTACTTCCTGTCCTTGACCATGTTTAAGCCAAATGTTTTTGGATTTGTTGCTGTTTGCCAACTTCAATAAAAGCATTATCTAAAGCTGCAGCCATCTTTGCTGCCTGACAATATACTTCCCCTGTAGCCTGGAGGCACTGGGAACGCTTGATTGTCAGCAATTACTAGCAGCACAGACAAGGATATATAACATTAGCAATATGCATTTAGCTTCCTGCTTACATTGCTTCTCTTACTGTGTGTCCCATTTTGGGAAACCTTTCTACCTTATGGTATGTTTTGGGGATATAATTCCTTTTTTTACCATTTGGCTCCTTACATGCAAAATGGATTGGGTATGTTAATAGCAGATGCAACTTTATGCACGTGCATGCTGATGTGCTTTCTGCCATGAGTGTTTTGCATCCGGTACTGAATTCAGGAGGTAGCATTATACTATATTTTTATTGCTATGCTGTGTGATTCAGTGGATTTATTTGTAAGTGCATGTATTACTTAATTACATGTAGCTACCACTATGTCATAACTAGGTTCTTGTATGGAATGTCACTGAGCTTCAAGACAGCATCGAAGTCAATGTAAACACACAGGTAAAGCTAGAGTTCCCAGCTAGATTGACTCTGATGATGAATGTGCATACATGTTTGGTCAGATATACAAGATGGTGCACTCTTTCTCTGTCACACCTTTACTGTGTGTCTGTGTGTGTCTGTGTGTGTGTGTGTGTGTGTGTGTATGTGTGTGTGTGTGGTTGCATGTTTATAGGCACAAAAAGGCACAAGCAAGGTGAACGGCCCTTTCCTTCCAGTGAAAGGTAATCACCCAGTGGGGGTTATTTCTTCCCTTTTGTCCTTATTTTAATCTGGTATTCTCCTTCCTCATTTGGAATTCTTGAACAGCCCATATACTGTACATACCTGGCACTTGTTCTCTGTATGTGCTTTACTAATTGCAGTATATTTTGTATGATGGATTTTTAACTTTATGCATTAATAAATGGATAAAACTTGATTTCTTTTAATATAAACTGGATCCCATTTTGATGTGACAGTGTGTGTAGTTTCAAGCTGAGCAATAAAGTTGCCCATCCAACTCAGAAGCACGTCTCTGATATCTTCGTTTGTAGTTTACCTGCAACAGGAAGTTATTAATATTTTATATTCCTACTATTTTCTGGAGTGAAATTCTCCAGGTGGTGTAAGTCAGTACTTATTTGGTATTGATAGGATAGTTTGACTATCATTCATCCACCCACCCCATTTAACCACAAAGAGTTGGTTTTCAATATCATGCTTCAACTTTCTTTTCACTGTCAGATGGGAAATGTCTCCCAGAGAAGAGGACATAATGTCCTTGTGCTCTTGGATCAGATTGGACTATAAGGAGAACTTGTGAGCTGCATTTTCCTTCAGTTCTAGGATGAATGATTTCATGTGTGCCTCATCTGATGCCAGGTTGTCCACATGCTGTTCGCTTTCTCGTCTTCACTGGGCATGGATGTTTATAACTAGTAGGTTGTTAGGTTGTGGCACTTGGGTCTCTGATTCAGGGTCCAAATTTGCCAGCCAGGTGCTGTATCAGCATCAGTATCACTGAACAGTCAGTGCAGGGGACATCCAAACTGGAGATTGCTTCTCTAAGATGTTCAGTGCAGACACATAGCTGGTGTATGTCCTTTGCTTCCAGTGAAATTAGAATTCCAGTGAAGTTGTACATTGGCTGCCAAGCGCAAGTGCAGATCCTGCAGCCATTCAGGGGCGAACACTCAAACAGACTGGCAGAATGTAGCCAGAGGCCCACTCATATTCAGATGACGGAATGTCAAAACTGGTAAATGAACCACCAAGAGAGAATGACCCGGCAGAGAGAATAAGGGGTTACCAGAGGAAATTTGAGTCCAGCCACAGTGTGCAGTGTGTTGTTAACTGTCTTGCTAACATGCAGTCCCTCTGATAGTATTGGAATGGCAAGGCCAATTCTTTTGTTTTTGATGTACATTGAAGACATTGGGTTTGAGATCAAAAAATGAACATGAGAGAATACATCAGAATTTCAGTGTTCACTTCCTGATGTTTACATCTAGATGCGTTAAACAAATTATGGTACCTTTTATTCGAACCCACCCATTTTTCAAGTGATCAAAAGTACTGGAAAATGTGACTGACAGCTGTTTCTTTTTGCCTAGGAAGTGGAGGTAGTGTCATGGTCTGGGCTTGCATGGCTGCTTTTGGATTGGGCTCACTAATCTTTATTGATGATGTAACACATGATGGTAGCAGCAGAATGAATTCAGAAATCTACAGAAACATTCTGTCTGCCAATTTACAGAGAAATGCCTCCAATCTAATTGGGAGGAATTTCATCATGCAGCAAGACAATGACCCAAAACACACTGGCAGCACAACAAAGGACTTCATCAGGGGGAAAAATAGGAGATTTTAGACTGACCAATTCAATCACCAGACCTGAACCCAATTGAGCATGCATTTCACCTACTGAAGAGGAGACTGGAGGGAGAAATCCCCAAAACACACAACAACTGAAAGAATGTGGAAGAAATCACAACACAACAAGGATACTGTCTATTACCGCGCTCTCTGGTCGAAATTCTCGGCTGATATGATTTTTGCTAAGACTACCTTCTACAAGGAAAAGCTGTAAGCTCCTGCACAAGATCTTTTCTTCACTTCCTAACCTTCTTCACTCCTCCTGCTCTGTCCTCCCTGACTGCTGAAGACTTTGCCACCTTTTATGATGGGAAAAAATCTGCCAGACCTTCACTCCTACCTCAACTCCTTCAGGATTCCCCTTCTCTTTTGCTGGCACATTTTTCTCATCTAGCAACAGAAGAGATCCTGCAAGTCATCTTGTCCTGCAATCCTACCACCTGCCCATTGGATCCAATCCCTTCCACAATGCTCCAGACCATCTCACAAGACCTCCTCCCCTTCGTCATGTACCAAGTGCATGTAAAGGATATTCCCAACCTGGAGAAATCCACTCTGGATCCCTCAGACAACAGCATCTACCAAACGGTATCACTTCCCTCTTTTCTAATCCTTGAACGCAGTGTCTACAATCAATTGTCTCTCTATCTCTCACAGAACATCCTCCAAGATCCTAACCAGTCTGGCTTCAATGCGGCACATCCCACAGAGACCGCCCTTGTGGCGATCACTGAGAAGCTACATGCTATTAGATCAGCCAAACTGTTATCAGTGCTCATCCTCCTTGACCTTTCAGCAGGACTTTCTTGTCCATCCTCATGAGTCTTGGAATTTTGTGGCACAACATGGCATTGGTTTGCTTCCTACCTGGAGGGTTGGTCATATCTGGTGACAGAAGGGGTCCGCATCTGCTCCATGCAGACTCTCCACTGGTGTTGCACAAGGCTCAGTACTTGGTTCTCTTCTGTTCTCGCTCTATACTCAATCTCTTGGTGAAGTCATATCCTCACATGGGTTTTCATACCACTGCTATGTGAAGGACACTTTACTTATCCTCTCCTTTCCTCACTTGGACTCTCATGTTTCTGCTCAAATTTCAGCAGGTCTGGCAGACATCTTATCATAGATGGCATGATAAGATCAGCTGACACTTAATCCCAGCAAAACCAGAGTTCTCCCCCACCACTCCATTGCTACACTCCACTGGCTTCCTGTAGCTGTCCGCATCATATTTAAAACACTGATGCTTGACTACAAATCCAAAACCAGACTAGCACACACCTACTTTAAAGCACTTACGACACCCCACACTGCACCACTCTCCCTCCGATCCTCCAGCACTGCTTGACTGGTCCCACCATCTCTCAGAGTACAAGGAAGGCATGCATCACGGCTCTTCTCTGTTCTCGCACCTAGGTGGTTTTGTTTGAGGAGTTGTTAGCCAGGCTATTGTAAGTTTTTTCTTTTTCTTTTCCCTAAAACATTTCTGTTTGTTTTTCACTTTTGTTTGTTTCAGTTTCGTTGGGTGCTATATCACATTAAAAGTGAACAAAGAGCTGACATGATTTCATTCATCATTTGGATGAATTAGAATGGTTTCATACACTACGAAAACCTGCAATTTTAACAGGGGTGTGCAGACTTTTTATATCCACTGAAGTTAGCCACATTTAGTCAGGAGGTTGCAGGGGCTCTGTGACTGAGCATGCATGGTAGTGGAGACTATACAGTATGGTGATGGAGAAACACTCATACACACTAGCAATGAGGAAAACCATCTCAATCTAGTTCCAAATAACTCCAGAAGGTATGCAATACACTTACTGCAGCCATGTAGAGATGAAAGGAGTTGAGAGAAGTCTATGGGCTGCTTTGGAGAATACTTTTGTGACTCTAGTCACAAGCTGTTATGCAGTTTCATTTCAGATGTTTGAGGCTGCACAACAGCAGTATCAGTCACTTTATGATTTTGTTGAAGGCTAGAACTTATAGGGCAAAACAGGGTACATTTATGAGTAGGAGGTGCATGATTTTTTTTAGACAAAAGTAGTTTGCTCCAATAGTCTAAATACTATAACTCCAACATTTCTGTACAAACTGGACTGAAATATGAAAAGAAATATGCTTTTAGTTTTAGTAGAGTGGCTCTGTATCTCAAAAAGTATATGCATTGTGCACAGGGCAACATATGTCTGCTGGGTCACAAGAAAATAGTCATTTAATTGATTTAAAAAATATTAACTTGTACATTCTTTGCATACAATGGATATAAAAAGTCTACACACCCCAGTTAAAATGGCACATTTTTGTGAAATAAAAGAATGACAATAAGATAAATCATGTCAGATCTTTTCTTACCTTTAATGTGCAACTGCATAGTGTACAAATAAAGTGAACAGCAATCAGAAACCTTTATAGGAAAAAAAAAAAAAACTTACAATAGCCTAGTTGCATAAGTGTGCACACCCCGGGCCCTAAACGAATACTTTGTTGAAGCACCTTATGATTTTACTACACCAATCAGTCTTTTTGGGTAAGAGTCTATCAGCTGGCACATCTTGACTTGGCAATATGTTCCCACTCTTTCTTGTAAACATATTCTAGATCCATCAAATTGTGAGGGCATTTCTTGTGCACAGCCCACTTCAGGTCACCCCACAGGTTTTTAGTTGGATTCAGGTCTGGGCTCTGTTTAGGCCATTCAAAAAATGTATCTAAGCCATTCCTCTGTTGATTTGGATGCATGCTTTGGGTCACCGTCATATCGCAAAGAGAAATTCCTTTTCATCTTCAGCTTACTAGCAGACACCTGAATGTTTTGCACTAAAATCAGCTGGTATTTGTAGCTATTCATGATTCTCTCCACCTTGATAAAACCTGAAGTTCTGACTCAAGAAAAGCAGTTCTATAGAATAATGATGCCACCACCATGCATCACCATGGGTATGGTGTTCTTTTGTAGATATGCTTTTTTTGTGCCAGACATACCTTTTGGAATTATGGAATTATTATACCTTTTGGAATTGGTCTCATCAGACCATAACGCATTTTGAAACATGGTTTGGGGTGATGTAGTTAGATGTTTTTTTGTGAGAAAGGGCTTCCATCTACCCACCCTACCCCATAGGCCAGACATGTGAAGAATAGCAAGATTGTTCTCTCATGTAGTCAGATATTCCTGCAGAGACTTTGGTCTCTAGGCAGCCTCCCTAGTAAGTTTTTGTCTTGTCCTTCTGTAAATTTTGGAGGGATGATGATGGCCTTCATGGTGTTGCAAGGTAAATCTAATGTTTTGTAAATTTTTTGTACTCTTCTCTTAATTGATTCCTTTCAACAGTGAGACCCTGTACAGCTCTTTGCAGACCATGGCTTCAGGAGTGAGATAAAACCAAGAAGATGTCAAGAAGATCCTACAGAAACAGCTGGTCTTTGTTGGGGGTCTTTTTTAATCAGAAAAATTTCATTGATGACAGCTGTATGATAATTACTTTTGAACACGAGATTGAATGTGAATGGTTCATTCTGAACACAGCCACATCCCCAATTATAAAAAGGTGTGCACACTTAACAATATTATGGATAAAGTCTGTATCTCTTGAATAAACCATTTACAAGTGTCTAATTTGGGTTTTAATGAGCAAAGAACAAGACTGTAATTAACCCCTGTACTTTCTCCTTAAAAGAAAGTGTTACCAAAATATTGCATGGTACAGACTGGCTGTTAATGGAACAATGAATTATTTATTAATAGTGAGTAATTATTATTCACTATTCACTGAGGCCCTGGACTACAGAGACTGATATAAAAGATTTCAATACTGTAGCCTATTGTGTAAAACACTGAGCAAAAAAATTTATATTTTACACTGTATTAGAGAGCCTCCTAGTGGAAGATAGAGTAAAGGTGGAGAGAGGGGGCCCAGTGAGCACCTTTTTATAATTCCACCTGCACATGGCCCACATGGTCTGTGCGCTGCTCTTTAAATAACAGTTGACCAATGTGTATCCATTAAGGGCTGTTTTATACTTCTGCATTGAATCACCTTTGCATGCCTGCGTTATGAAGCAGAGAGGAGCTTTATGGGTAAATGTGGAGGGCAGATATACACTGATCCACTCATATGCATTTTTTTGATCAATTAATAGTTGATACTATCTATGATCAAAGACGCTGACCTCAGGCAAGTGCTGAAAATAACCCTGGATCCCAACCTCAATACTAGAAAAACTGAACTGGACCCCAGATGCTACAAACACAAGCAGGTGGCCTGCTTAAACAAACACCCAGATGAAGATCTCAAGCAAACAGTGCTATAGATCTGCACTGCTAATCCAACTAGAAGGACTCCTACTGATGCTAGAATCAGTGGAAGAAATGAAAGCCATGAAGACAGACATTATTCCCGAAGCTGATAAAAAGGAAATGTCACAAAAGGTGGTAAATGAAGATGAAGACAATGACCCTCCAAAAAGAAACACAAGACAAAAAAAAACTGCTGAAAACTGAGGGAAAATGAAAGAATGGCAGATGATGTCATCTGTGACATGACAGATGAAGTGCAGACAGAATGGAGAATCTGGGAAGGGTGAGATCAAATAGAATCAAATAGAAAGAGAAGAGTGGAGTAGAGAAGACGGCAAGTAAAAAGGATGATGATGACAGAAATTATGGAGGATAAGTTCACTGGAAATATAGGACAAGATGAGGTGAGGGAGAAGAAAAAGACAGACAGTACAAATGGAGATGAGAGCTGGATGCAAGCTGCTTGGAACACAGGCCAACCTCACCATCACCCAGCTCTCCTCAGTGAAGTACCCACCGAGAAACCTGAAAGAGCTCTGGTTATAGGAGACTCTATCTTAAGGCATATGAAATTAGGTAGGCTTTAGCTAGGCACCAGCAGCTTTAGTTAGGTGTATACCGGGAGCCAGGGCACCAGACATAGCAGGTAATCTTAGGGTCTTAGGCAAGCATAGGGTTTCAAAGGTAGTTTAGCACATAGGACCTAAAGATATACACCTTTTTTAGTCAGAGGTTACTAAGAATAACATTGTAGAGGTGTGTAAATTAGTGAAGGCGATGTCTGATGTGGTAATATGCTCTGGCCCCATCCCAACGTGGCATGGAGATGTGGGCTTTACTGATAATTGGAGTAGTTCTGAGGGCAAGGTATCCAGCACCTTTGATGTATGTGTGGCAGCAGGGGCGTGGCCAATCATCAGCTGTGGACAGAGAGGAGGTGGGTCAAACTGGCAGGTAATGCATGATGATTCTCACCTGTGTCTTATTACCACCAGTCTATGTAGTTGTGTCTTTTTTTGCTTTCAGTGACTCCGGTAACTGGTGAGAGAGAATGAGGGAGAGAGAGAGATTGGGAGAGATAGCTGGTGGAGCTCACGAGACATGCACACACACACCCATACACATGCCAAGGAGTGTGAACTTGAACATGACGGAGCGAATGCTATGAGCCTGTGACAGACCTTTTTTCTGTTGAGCTGTTCTGGTTTGTTTTTGAAAGTGCGCTGAAAAGCATGGACTGAATAAACGTAAGCTCGGAGCTTGGCTAAAATTCTGTATCCCTCCTGATGCTTCCTACGAGCGTCAAGATGGCAGTCCTGCAGTGCATCGGCCGGACACCTGAGGAGCACCACTGATGCCTCCAGTTGCTGCAGCTCTCTTACGCACAGCAGCTGAAGGACTCCTGTCGCTGGTGGTTGAGTGGGATGTGGAACAGATCATCAAGCTGGTGGTATTGGAACAATTCACCGGTCTACTCCCGACAGGAAAGGCGGAGTGGGTCCAGTGCTCCCGACCCACATCACTGGACGAAGCCGTTCAGCTGGCGGAGGATCATGTGATGGCAATCACTGGTCCAGGGGTCTCCCTTTTTCCTCCCTCTCTCTCCTACTCCTCCCAGGGTCCTAGCTCCCTGGAACCGAGGTGCAGGAGCCCCAAAACTGGCTCCCTGAACCCTGTTTCCTTCTCGTTTTCCCCCTTCTCCTTCACCTCTGATGTCTCCCCCAACTCCCACTCTATCTATACAAGTAGAACCTTCTGTGTCCACCAGGACTGGGGAAAAGCCCAGGCAGGTTTGCAGGCGTGGCAGGAAAGCCAGGCATTTCCAGGATCAGCGTTCCCTCAGGGAAGAGATCCGGATCTCTGACACACCACAGGCTTCCCCCATCGAGCAGGAAAGTACCACGTGTCAGTAAGTATTGGGAAATGCACGATTGGTGAAGGTGAGGTGTGCGCACAGGGATGTTCACAAGTATCCGCTGGTGCCAGTCATTATTAAATTCTGGGGGCAAAAGCATAAAGTGGAGGTGGTGGTTAGTCCTCGGCTCTCCCATCCACTAATTCTTGGGACAAATTGGCCAGGGTTTCAGGCATTAGTAAGGGAAAGGTTTGTAGATGGGTCCTGCAGAAGCAAGGCATGATGTGGAATGTGTGCAGCAGTGGCTGGGGAGGCGATGCCGGAACCATCGAGGACAGCTCTGCATCAGAGGGACATGAAGGGTGGGGAGGGCTTCACTCCTCCACCCTTTGCAGGGATTCCCTTTGGGAATTTCCCCTTGGAGCAGTCATGCGATGAGACCCTGAAGCACGCCTTTGTCCTAGTGAGAATAATTTATGGTCAGCAAATTCAGTCCAATGTTGTACTATCCCACCCGTATTTTTCAGTTATTAAGGATGGACTATATTGAGTGATGCAGGACACTCAAACTAAGGAAGAGACAATCCAGTTGTTGGTACCAAAGAGCTATAGGGAACTTCTGCTCCACACGGCTCACCATAATCCCAAGGCTGTGTTCTTTCTCCTCTACTCTTCTCCCTGTACACCAACATCTGCACCTCCAGTCACCAGTCCAACAAACTATTGAAGTTTGCAGATGACACCACCCTCATTGGGCTCATTTCTGAGGGGGATGAGTCTGCCTACAGGTGAGAGATTGACCATCTGGTGACCTGGTGCAGTCAGAACAAACTGGAGCTCAATGCTATTAAAACAGTGGAGATGGTGGTAGACTTCAGGAAGAACCCAGACCCACCCGCCCCCATCATCCTGTGTGACTCCCAGTCGATACTGTGAACTCATTCTGCTTCCTGGAAACCATCGTCACCCGGGACCTCAAGAACATCAACGCTCTGATCAAAAAGGCGCACCAGCGGATGTACTTCCTGCGACAGCTAAAGAAGTTCAACCTACCAAAGTCAATGATGGTACACTTCTACACCTCCATTATCGAGTCCATACTCACCTCCTCCATCACCATTTGGTACGCTGATGCCACTGCCAAGGACAAAAGCAGACTGCAGCGTGTCATTTGCTCTACTGAGAAGGTGATTTGCTGCAGTCTGAAACCTCTTCAGGACCTGTACGCTTCCAGGACCCTGAAGCGGGCCGTTAAGATTGTGGCTGACCCCTCTCACCCTGGACACAAACTTTTTGAGGCACTCCCCTCCGGCAGAAGGCTGCGGTCCATCAAGACTAAAAACTCACACCACAAAAACAGTTTCACTCCATCAGCAACTGGCCTCATCAACAATACCCAGGACCCACCATGGTCTCTTATCCACCTCCATGGACATTACACATTACGTTAACGAAAAACCTTTCTGTTTCATATGCGTTACATTAACGCACACAACTTATACCGCTATACTGCATCTTCTTACTTCAAACTGTGAGCATTTGCACTGGCTCACTGTTGCACATCCTGCACTAATGTACAGTTAATGTCTCTATTTTTTATTTTCCTAAATTTTTATATTTCTGTATTTATGCTCATAGTTGTTTACTTTATTAATACTCTTTTTATTTCTTGTATTTTACTGTTACTGTACTAAGCACCAGTGAACCAAGACAAATTCCTTGTACATGTAAACCCACGGTACTTGGCAATACAAGTGATTCTGACTCTGATTCTGATTCTGGCAGTCTTAAAGAAGTTCCTTTTGCTGAGCACTTGGCTGCTTTGGGGCATGTAAGAAGATTTTCCAAAAAATCTTATCAATTTCATGATTTATATTTTCCTTAGAAATCAATTACAGTGTCTTTAAGATTAAAATATGCAAAATTATCTATTATTACCTACACCCATATGCACTAGCCAGCTCTTGTAATGTCCGGTATTTTCCATCGAGTTCCTCATTCTCCTGACTGCCCTTTCTTCTCACCTATAACATTCATTCATTCATTCATTCATTCTCTCTCTCTCTCTCTCTCTCTCTCTCTCTCACCTCACCCCCACCCCACCCCCCGCTGTAATCCTCTTTCGCGGTAGCGCGCATGCTCAGTAGCGCCCCTAATTCCTTTACTCCTCTCTTTAATGGCTGCGGGATGAAGCGAGTAGAGTCGAGGTCTTCGTGTCTCTTTTCGCTATGGATGCCGCTTTCCTGAGTCCGCTCCGCGCTGTCTTGCCCTTCAGGCATGGCTGACATTCGACCGGAGAAACGTCGCGAATCGTAGCCTAGAGGAGTTGCGCTGGTTATTGGCTCTGTAAGTGGACTTATGTTTTTGGTTCTGCAGAAACGCTTGATTCAGCAGGGACTAGCAGGGCTCCCATGTTTGGCTTTGTTACACGACTGGGTTATTAGAGTTCATATGAGCATCTCCACAGAAGACGCATTATAACGTTATCAGACCAGCACAAGTCTGAACGTTGTTAAACCATTCTGCTGCAGTGCTGGTTGTGCTAAATATGACTTAGGACATACTGATAATAGAGTAGTACTCTGTATTACTTTCATTTAGCTCTTCATTGCTCACGCTAAACGTCAGCACACACACAGCGCGCGAGTTAGTCTTTCTCCGCGTTTAGCCCATGGCACCCTGATTTTATTATTTTTATTTACAAGGATTGCCGATATGCACACGCTGGTTATTTAAAATACTGCAACAGGCGTATTCTGCTTCAGATTCCCACCTAATTGGACGGTCGCATCTCATGAATTTTTAATGAGTGCGCGGTTACTGGAGTTCATTGGCATTTTCTGACTATGGCGCCCAAGGCAGCAGGTACGGAGCAATAACACTCCGGGAAATCCCCAGCGACAGAGTTTTAACAGTGTGGCATTAACACGTAATGTTGATTTAACATCTACAGAGTGTATATGATCCTGAATGGACACACATGATCACTGCATGTGGTAACCAGACTCATCACACCTAGTGATTAACACAGCATTGTCTAGGTTATTGTCTACAGTGTTGGTGCATTGTGTGAACTACACTTCTGTAATACTGAGCAAAGTATAAAGCCCAGCTATAGAAACCGTGCAAAAACACAGAAGGGCAGTGGTCACTCCGTGGTTGAAACGCTCTGCTACTGATGGGGAGGTTGAGATCTTCAAATTCCAGCAAATCCCCACTGTCGCGGCCTTGAGCTGGGCCTTTCCAGCGATTAGTGCTCTGGCCCTGAGCTCAGGCTCTTTCTAAGCTCGAGTATATTCTCTTTATTGTGTGTAGAAATTAACTGGCCTTTTTACATATTTAAACATATTTGGTATGCATTCTTAATTTTGTATCTTTCATCAGAGGCTAGACAACATGATTCATAAGTTCGTTCACAAGGATGTAGGATATTAGGATAAGTGGTTCGAGTCCCTGTTATTTGTATTTTAAAAAATCTTACATCAGGTTCCAAATCCACAAATGGACATTATGAATTTTCTGCAACCCCAAAGGCTTGACCACACTACATTTTTTTTATTTTTTTTAAATTCCAGATTTATAATATATAACTGCTCTGTTATTTAAACATTTATTGTCAGTGACATATGTATATTGTAAGTGACTAAAAATCAAAGGCACTGACTTACCAGTTTAGTGGGAAGTGTTGCACTGTTACAGGAAAATAATTCACGCCTGGGTGGTGTGATACGGCCAGACATGAAGCAGAGGAGCCTGGTTTATAGTAGGCACATGACTTTGTGCGCGCATACAGAAGCAGCGGCGACGTGAGAGGCATTGCGCACATCCTCGCTGCATCAAATGTACATCCACAAGATTTAAATGTGACATTCGATAAATGACATGCCAGATTAAGATGGTTTGGACATGTTCAGAGGAGGGAGAGTGAGTATGTTGGTAGGAGAATGTTGGACATGGAGCTGCCAGGCAGGAGGCGAAGAGGAAGGCCAAAGAGGAGGTATATGGAGGTAATAAATGAGGATATGAAGCTAGTGGGTGCAAGTGTTGAGGATGCAGAAGATAGGGATAGGTGGAGAGTGATGA
>CM040981.1:13788513-13811852 GCA_022985145.1 Pangasius djambal | reverse complement strand
GAGAGTGAGTATGTTGGTAGGAGAATGTTGGACATGGAGCTGCCAGGCAGGAGGCGAAGAGGAAGGCCAAAGAGGAGGTATATGGAGGTAATAAATGAGGATATGAAGCTAGTGGGTGCAAGTGTTGAGGATGCAGAAGATAGGGATAGGTGGAGAGTGATGATTCGCTGTGGCGACCCCTGAAGGGAAAAGCCGAAAGGAGAAGAAGAAGATTCGATAAATGACATGTCCGAGCCAAAACATCCCTGTCCATCAGGTTTCAAATTGGAATTTAGTGATTTTATGCGCAGTGACGTTAAACACACACTGTGTCTCATAACAAAAACCAAACTTTCCGCTGCCGTCATGAGCCCCTTCTCAAGTCAAAAACTCTGACCTTACATTCAAAAGTATTTACTAATATAGAAAATCCAGAAGTCACAAAACAGCCCTTTTGGTAGGTTTGAAGGCTACGCAAGAGGTTTTTAGAATTCAAAAACCAGAATTCATGATATCCTGCTGCTGTCAAACTGCCACTGAAAACAATGACGAGCACCGAAAGATCAGCTTTTCACAAATCTATCTAATCTGATCTTGTTTGTCTAAATGGACTATTTTTAGTTCCTGATGGGTTGTTGTTATGCTGCCACAGATACACGTTCACAGGTTTAGTTAGGTAGGATTATCCTTTGGGGTTCCATTTTTCCGACTCTGTTCAATCGTTGTACTCGGTTATTCATCGTTTCAGATGGTGATCATGATCACGCATTGTTTTTGGTATCAGGATCACATATCATCAGACATTGGTGAGCTGTTGTTTGTAGTAATTTGATCCTCTTCCTGGAACACGATTTCACTGATGGGCTGTGAACACGATTTCTTCCCGGCCTGACTCTGTCCAGTGGCTGAAGGACATAACTATAATTATGACTGTAAATCTAGCGTTATCAAACATCATCACTGGCCGAATTATGTACCGTGCTGAATGTCTCTTATGAGGAAATGAAAGATGGACTGTGAAAATGAAGGAGGTCAGGAAACCTTTTGCTGCCACTGTTTGAAACAGTTGAAGTTGTTAAAATGTCACCATCAAAGAAAACACACTTAAAAAAATATATATACATTGAGAATCGCAGTCTGATCAGATTCTCGAGTTAAAACTTGATGCAAAACCTGTATCGTTTAAAATGGTTGGGCCATCTGTGCAATTTTCTTTAGATCAGATCTTTGACGTTATTCAAGGTAGTATTAAATTGCAAAGAAAGGATGTTTGTTTCTGCTTCTCCATATTTGGAGATACAAATTTGGACTAATTTGGTAATGATTACAAAAGTAGCCAAAAAATTGCCTTTTTTTTTTTCTTCCTTGCTACAAGCTTACCAAGTAAACCCAAAGCATTGTTTCATAGGTAGAGAACAGATATTTAGTGACTGTTCTTTTCATTAAGTGGTCATCATTGAGGATGCTCACTATATTATAGGCCTACAGAATGAAGACATTTTTCATGTGAATAATTTTTTTTTTTTTCTGGTTAGAGAACAATGTACATAAAGTTTTCTAATAAGATACTCAAGTCAGCAGAGTTAAAAGCTAACTATTGGCTCTTTTCTAGAAAGGTAAGATGGTGCTAGTGTTCATTTTGCTTGCTCAGAAAGAATCAGAATCTGTCAGATGACAAAAATGAAAATTTATACTGAAATGTATACTGAAAATTTATGGTCTCACCAAAAAACTGTAGTAATCTAAAATTTAAGACAATGACGTTTCCTTGATATCAGTGTTTGAAACAGCATATAGTTGTCAAACTGGAGGTTTCTGCCTACGCAAGATAATAAACTACTACCCAACATTCTTACACTCGAGCGATGTTACCTAGACTTCACACTGGATACAGCACGTAAGCTTATAGTGGCCTCGGTGTACATTGTATATGGTCCGTCCACAAACTTCCATATAACGTGCAAACTTCCAGCAGTGTTCGTGAAACGTGAGGGATGGGCCAGCTGTATTTGCAATTCAGTTAATTTTAAATACGGTGGGACAGTGAGACAGTGAAACATACTCGTGTATTATTTATTAGTTCTTACTCAACAACATCTAGAATCGCAGAAGAATGATGACGAAAAGCGCAGGTTGACCCTGTTTTGTTTTTAAAGGTGCAACAGTTTCATACAGTTATCCAATCACGCAGTCATGTGGTAGCAGCACAGTGCATAAAATCATGCAGATACAAGTCGAGAGCTTCAGTTAATGTTCAAATGAAACACCAGAATGGGGGAGAAAAGTGTGATTTCTGTGACTGAAACCATGGCATGGTTGTTGGTGCCAGACGGGCTGAGTAAGCCCATCCACCTCAAGGTCTGATGTGGAGTACTTTCGGAGATGCTTTTCTGCTCAGCTTAGTTGTAAAGAGTGCTTATTTGAGTTACTGTAGACTTCCTATCAACTCAAACCAGTCTGGTCATTCTCCTCTGAGCTCTCTCATCAGTAAGGTGTTTCGTCCAAGGCGTTTCAGCCCACAGACCCGGATGGTTTTTGTTTTGACATTCTGTGTAAACTCTAGAGACTGTTGTGTGTGAAATTTCCAGGAGATCAGCAGTTTCTGAAATACTCAAACCAGCCCATCTGGTACCAACCACCATGCCACGGTTAAAGTCACAGAGATCACACTTTCTTCATTCTGAAGTTTTATATGAACATTACCTGAAGCTCTTGACCTGTATCTGCATGGTTTTCCGCATTGTGCTGCTGCCACATGATTGGCTGATCGGATAACTGCATGAATCTGCAGGAGTACAGGTGTTCCTAATAAAGTGGACAGTGTTTGTATGTAGACCTTTTAAACTCCAAATTGACGTTCACAGAATATAAACTATCAAATTTATCATTTATAAAATAAATCTCTCAATCTTAACTTTCAGTCTAAATTCTCTGAATGGATTGTAAGCATTATTAGGCTAATTTGCACTGAAATGTTTAGGGCTAGTTATATAGTCTCATATAATGGCCCTTTCGTACAGAGTAATGGCAGCAAAAAGTATATTCAGTTGACTGTTGTTTAGGAGAAGCTCTACTGCTTGATGGCTGGCTAACACTTGAACACACTTTTAGAGTCCATGCATATTCAACTGGGTGGTATTTTTTATTTTTTTTTTTTAATTGGCGGAACAATTTGGTAGTGTTTACAGACTTTGTTGGCACTTGACAGCGGCGTACTTTGCATGTTGGACTTAATTGCGCCTCATCTTACTTTAGATATCCGAACCAGAAGTGGTGTAGTTTTTCTCTGGAAAAATGGCAAATTTTTGGCAAATTGGACAGGAAAATAGAAAAGAAAATATCGAATTTGAACACGCTCAGTCATCATTATCATCGTTATTAAAAACTTTGTCACGCTAGAAATCAAGATTGTTTTTTTTTCCCAGCGCTACTCTATCAGTGTAAACTCTTTACATTACACCACACTGCTGGAATCATAACATTGGGAGTTTTCATCGGAGTAAAATTTCGATTTGTAGTAATTCATTTGTGGTAACAGCAGAAGCACGATGTACTGGGTTGAATTGTGTTAATTGCTTGCCCCATATTGATTGGTTTTAGCTTTTCCTGTTTTCTAGCTATATCACATGTATGGTCAATTTATCTAAATTTTCTGTCTTGTCAAAAATATTATTTCGTGCTACTTTGGCCAAAAATTTGGTTGTTTGTATGACAACTTGTTAGGTCTCAGATGAATGATTATCTCGGAAGCATGTGCATTACGCAGAGCTGGACAGTGAGTAACAAAGATATTTGAATCGTTTAGCTTTTAAATAGTTAAACAAATTTTTTTTTTGACCTATTGCATAATTTTCTTTTCTATTTGATCTTTTTTATATTTTAAATGTATCTTGTATATCAAGTCACCATCCTGCTTTTGATTCACATTGAAGTCGATCCCAAAAAGAGTCGACTCACTAATGATAGCCGTTGAAAAATAAGAGTCAACTCCAAAGCTTTGGAGTTTCCACACACCATGAATGATTCACCTCACGCTCACACGCAAGCAGAATGAATTTAGCATCAGAGTGTTTTAGCTAGTGAGAGGCAGCAGATATTTTTTCTTGTTTTGAATTTGTCTGGTCGGAATAGAACAGACCAGGGCTATATTTTAAATAATTACTTTTGTTATTAAATACGTTAAAAAATTGATAGTTTAATTGATTATCAAAATAATCATTGCAGCCCTAATTTAGACCCCTAAGCAAGCCAACAATGGCAAGGAATTGCATACTATAAAGTCAAACATGCTAAGTGTATTGAAAGTATGTTCATCAGGACCTTTGATTTATAGCAGCAGGTACAAGTCTACAGTATCCAGGTGAGATTATCAAATGAAGAAAGGATGAAACCTGGGCATAAACTGTTAATCCATTTGGGCACATCTGCAGAAGCAGAAAGTGAGTCACAAGTGCAGAAGTATGATCAGGATGAATCAGGCAGGTCCAAAGAGAAAGCACAATACTAGAACGGTGTCAGGATCAGGCCCTGGCATCACATCAGAAAGTAGGTATGTATGTACAGTTCAACAGAGAAGTTGATGGAGACCAAAGACTATAGAGGTTGTAGACTGAGTCTCGTGAAGGCACAGATGGATCGCAGGTTTATAGTTTTTATTTAAAAAAAAAAATTCAGGCAAACCAAATTAAGAGGGTTTGGCTAGAGAGACATTCATTTGGTCATGGGGGTCGGCAGATGGGCATAAACTAGACAAAGCAAATAAGAGAATGAAAAACAGGCATGGGTCAAAACAAAGAAGCAATAGATAAGCCTTTGCCCTATTGGCGAGAGATTGTGGAATCGAATCCCAATGATGCCACAGCCATCCGGGGCTGGGAGTCCAAGAGTGCATAATTGGCCATGCTGTCTAGGTGAGAGGGATGTCGTACTCTCTCGCTTGTCAGTCAGAGTGACATTAACCAATCATGGCCATCTCTGAGCTCATGAATGGTTCAGGAGGGCAGTTTTCCTCCGAGTGTGTTTAGCTGCACTATGACATAGCATGAACAGCAGAGAATGTGGTGGCTAGCCATCACCCTCCCTGGTTGTGATGGGTAAGAGCTAGCTAGAGAGTAGGAGTGGGCTAATTGCACAAACACTTCCACATTCTTCTTAGTACTGCTCCTGCGATTCCAGTTCTTTTACTAAAACTGTGTTGGCAATATTTTACTGTTGATGCCTGCAAAAGCTCTGAGCAAAGACAAACCGAAAATAATTCTTATATAGGTGGACTTCAGGTTCAGTTCTGGATCTAAATACATTTTGTTATGGACAGAGTACAAAATCTCGGAGTGGAAAAAACACCTTTCTTTGCAATACGTGCAGAATTTTGCGTGCTCTTCTTTTGTTTCCTCCACTCATGAAGGCTGTGAATCAGTTTCTATGACAAACATAACTGAGACAGGCTATTGGTGTAATAATTTTGCACCATAATGTCTTAGTGGAAACTTTTGTTGTGTCAGATTTAAGTAGGAGGAAGCTATTCAGCATCCAGTGTCTAATGTTCTTTTCACATCCTCAACTTTATGAAGCTGGTGTCTCTCATCTGACTTTGTTGAAACATACAACTGTGTGTCATCAGCATAACAGTGGAAACTAATACCATGTTTACCTACCAGTGGTGTCAACAGCTGTACTAAGGTCAAGCAACCCAAGCAAGGAGTCATAACCCTGATCAGAGGCCAGTAGTAGGTCATTTACCACTTTAACCAGCGCTGTTTCAGTGCTGTGATGAGCCCTAGCTTATAGATTCTGATAGATTTTATGAATGTTATTCCTGTGTAGGGATGAGCATAACTGCTACAACATGATACAACGTTTTCTTGGATCTTGGAGGTCAAGGTGGGGTTTGATATTGGTCTGTAGTTGGACAGCTGACAGGGGTGGAAGTAAGGTTTTTTTTTAATCAGGAGTTTGATAACTGCTAAGGATGTTTAAAGGATTTAGGTACATAGCCAGTACTCAGGGAAGAATGGGTTATTTGTAGTAGAGGTTTAATTGCTTCTGGCAGTATCTGTTTGAAGAAATGTGTAGGTAAGTGATCTAGTACCCAAGTTAATGATTTTGATGAGAAAATTTGTGAAATTAGCTCAGTCTCTTGAAGGGGAGTAAAGCATTCTAATTGCTCATCTGATGTGGATATCTTTTAGTCTACATTTTTAGTTAATAAATTATCTGGCTTTAAATTAGTAGTCTGAAGAAATTCATAGTGTCATTGCTGCTACATATTGATGTGCATGCTTCTGTGTGGTCTTATTCCTAGTTAACTTTGCTACAGTATTAAAAATAATCATAGATTCTTATTTGCTATTTTCTATTAGGGTGGAGAGATATGTTGATGTAGCAGCATAAAATCCTTTCTATAGCTCAAGAGGCTCTCCTTCCATGCTGTTTGGAATACGACCAATTTAGTTTGACAGCATTTACATTCTAATTTTTGAGGGGACTGTTTTAAGATGCGCATGTGATCCTTGTACCAGGGAGATTTCTTTTTAAGTGGAACTACATTATCTAAAGTGTAGTGGAGCTTTGACTCTAAGCATTGTCATCTGATCAAATTCCATGGGGTCAGACTGTGATCCAATCAAGGTTGATAACTCTGGGAGATTATTGATAAAACTATGTGCAGTATGTGCTGACATGACTGTTTGTTTGAGGTAAATACATTATAACTAAGACACATTTTAAATGAAATCAGGTGATGAGCTGAGATAGCCTTAGACTGTGGAAGTGTGATTTTATATATTTTTTTTTTTATTTAAACCAGGTGTTAAAGTAAGGGTCTGAACCCCATTGTGGGTGGGTCCTATTACATTCTGATTAACCCCTGCTGAATCTAGAATACAGATGCTGTTCTCAGAGGCTTGTGAATTATCAGAATGAATATTAACCCTTAGGAGTCTAAGGGATCCTGGAGATGTTTTGACATACCCTTACATTTGTTCTTATTTCAGTTACTTATATTTATTACCATTTATTACTTATATTAATGGGAAATTCACTGTATTCAACCCAAATTGTTCTGCAATAATATGTGAGCAACATGTATGTATATGTTTGTATTTTTGAGAAAATCAAAAAGGCTGTCCTTTCATGAGCACGCATCAATGAGCCTTGGGTGCCCAAGACTGTCTTGCCGGTTCACTGGTTGTCCTTCCTTGGATGACTTTTGGTGGGTACTAACCACTGCATACTGGGAGCACCCCACAAGACCTGCCGTTTTGGAGATGCTCTGACTCCGTTGTCTAGCCATCACAATTTGGCCCCTTTGAAAGTCACTCAGATCCTTAAGCTTACCCGTTTTTCTTGCTTCCATCACATCAGCTTTGAGAACTGACTGTTCACTTGCTGCCTAATATATCCCACCCCTTGACAGGTGCCATTGTAATGAAATAGTCAATAGTCTTGATCGCGTTGAAAACTGAACGACATTAAGAATAAATTACTTACTCATCAGAAATTATATCCTCCACTGGATCCTCCGCTCTTCAAAATGCAACTGAGCTTCCTCATGTGTGTAGCATGCTGTCATCCAAAGCAAGAAAGTTAGTGAATCTGATGAAGCTTGATGCCATGCTTATTGCATTGTTAAGGGGGGCATTTACCATGTTTGTATGGCTTGCCCAGGTCATTACCGTATGAATAGCTTGCTCTGCGGGTGGGTGTGTCTAGAGCAGCACAAATGAGCTAAAACCTGAAAAGCTATTGTTTATTTCACGTACGTTGCATAATCAGAGAATTGTTTCGGATTTGAATTGGTTCATTTAAAAGTAGAGTGGAAAGTGCATCCTGTTTGTTTTCTCTATTTTACAAAAGCACGTCATTTTATTGTGAGCAGACACAAATAAATGTAGACCCTTGACAGTTCCGAATGATGGTTTCCTCGTTTGTGCATGGCCATAAATGACGAAATCTTTTAGCTCGTTATCATAAGAAAAAAGCCAAGTGATCTCATAGGAAATGGTAGCTCAGTGGTTAAGACATTGAACTTTTGAACTTGAGTTCAAATCCCAGCGCTGCCAAGCTGCCACTGCTGGGCCCTTAAGCAAGGCCCTTAACCCTCAACTGCTCTGTTGTAAGTCGCTCTGGATAAAGGCATCTGCCAAATGCCATAAATGTAAATGTCACAGGCACCTCCGTCGACTCTTAAGGGTTAGTCTCCACCAGGTAATGCTTTGTCTACAGAAACAACCAGGTTTGAGATGAAAATTTTAAAACCTCAAAGAAATTCAGAATCCAGCCCTGGGGGTCTGTAAATAATAATTAGTAGACTTTTTTGTGGTTACATATGTTAGTATAAAGAATTTTATATGTGTTGAGTTCAAGTCCAGCTTTTGGTGTGATGCCTAGAATTTCATTATAAATAACACACCTCCTCCTCTGCCAGTTAGCTGTATATACAGTGAATTCAGAAAGTATTCTGACTACTTCCTTTTTTTTTTTCGCATTTTGTTATCATGTGGACTTATGCTAAAATGCTTTAAATCTACAATCAATACCCCATAATGACTAGGCAAAAACCAGACTTGTGATAACTTTGCAAATTTATTAAAAAGAAAAAAAAAATGATACATCACCTTTACGTAAGTATTAAGACCCTTAACTCAGTACTTTGCTGAAGCACCTTTGGCAGTGATTACAGCCTGAAGTCTTTTTGGGTATGATGCGACAAGCTTTGCGCACCTGGATTTGGGGAGTTTCTGCCACTCTTCTCTACAGATCCTCTCAAGCTCTGTCAGGTTGGCTGGGGCCTATCGGTGGACAGCCATTTTCAGGTCTCTGCATTGATGTTCATTTGGATTCAAGTCTGGGCTCTGGCTGGGCCACTCAAGGACATTCACAGAGTTGTCTCTAAGCCACTCTTGCATTGTCTTGACTGTGTGCTTAGGATCATTGTTCTGCTGAAAGGTGAACCTTCAGCCCACTCTGAGGTCCTGAGCACTCTGGAACAGGTTTTCATTAAGGATATCTCTGTATTGTGCTGCATTCAGCTTTCCTCCTACCCTGACCAGTGCCCCAGTCCCTGCTGCTGAAAACCACCACCACAGCATGATGCTCCCACCACCATGCATCACCATTGGGGTGGTATTGCGCAGGTGATGAGCGGTGCCTGGTCTCCTCCAGATATGATGCTTGGAATTGAGGCCAAATAGTTCAATCTTTGTTTCCCACAGTCTAAAAGTCCTTTTTTCTTTTTTTTTTCTTTTTTTTTTTTGTAAATTCCAAGTGGAGAGATTTCCATCTCGCTACTCTGCCATAAAGCCCAGATAGGTGGAGTGGTGCAGTGATGGGAGAAACTTGCAGAAGGTCAACCATCTCCACACATGATCTCTGGAGCTCAACCAGAGTGACCATTGGGTTCTTGGTCACATCTCTTCCCAAGGACCTTCTCCCTGATTGCTAAGTTTGGCCAGAAGGGCAGCTCTAGGACGAGTCCTGGCTGTTTCAGTCTTCTCTATTTAAGAATTATGGAGGCCACTATGCTCTTGGGAACCTTCAGTGTAGTAGAAATTTTTTGTAGCCTTCCCTAGATCTGTAGCTTGACACAGTCCTGTCTCTGAGCTCTGCAGGCAGTTCCTTTGACCCCTGATATGCATTTTCATTGGTTAGACCTTATATAGACAGGTGTGTGCCTTTCCACATAATGTCCAATCAATTGAATTGAGGACCCCAAACAAAGTGTAAATGGAATGCGCCTGAGCTAAATTTCAAGTGTCATGTCTCTTTTTAATAAATTTTCAAAGCTATCACAATTCTGGTTTTTGCTTTCTTACTATGGGGTACGGTGTGTAGATTGATCTGGAAAAAAATAATAATTTAAAGCATTTTAGCATAAGGCTGCAACAAGCCTGGCCTTGGCTCTGGATTGTCACAGATTAACTAAGCCTGTTCTGAGACTATGAGCTGTGCTGCAAGAAATCTATACACCTGTATTGTTACTGTTAGTACCGTTTGACTGAAGAAGGCCTTTATCATTATCTGCTACATAAATAACTTTGAAGATCTTTGAAAATGACGTTATATTTTCTGAAGCCTCTCAGGCTCTCAAGCCTCTCTGGGGAAAAAAAAAATGGCGGATGAACTCTCAGTCAATTTTGTTAACAAATATAAATAGCTTATCGTTGTTGTAGCTCTCGGGTTAGCGATTTTTAACTTTGACATTCTATATACGGTTTGTTTGAGCCTAATGACTGAAGTATTTAATGATAATGACTGACTTCAATTACCCCTTTAAATTAATTCATACTCCTAGACATTCACATACTTTTCCCAACAAAGATATTTAATGTTGGATAATTTTGCTCAATAAATAAATGGAAAAACTATTATGTTTTTGCATCATCTGTTTAAATGGGTTCTCTTTATCTAGTTTTAGGTGATTTCAGATTTAGATAAGGATTTCAGATCACATTTCAGGTCAAATTTATGCAGAAATACAGAAAATTGTATAGGGTTCACAAACTTTCTAGTGGCACTGTAGCTGATCCTTGTTACAACTTGCTGAGTCACAGATATTGTTCTAACACCGCCATTCCTCAGCTGTATACAGGATGTGGAGAGAAGTGCGATAAATACCAACATATTGAAACATGAATAGCTTATTTAAAAAATGTTAAATAAAAACGTAAACCAACTCTGTTAATGTATTCAGTATTTAAACGTATTTAAATACCCGCCTATCCATGACCTTTCTGTTTATTGCACTTCTAAATATGCTGTCCATGCTTGATTGTTTTCATTTTAGAAGGATTGTTTACATTTTATTAAGTGCGCTTAAATAATTGATTAATTTGTTGGAAAAGACACTTGGGTTTCAATGGTCTCTGTTCTTTTTCTCTGAGGCTTCCTTGTAGAGCCAGAAGTTCTGCTTTTATAGAGGTAGTCACACGTCTTGATTAACTCATCTTGTGTGTTTCGTTAGTAACACCTGGCTGCTAATTACTTTAATGATAAAACTACAGAATGGAAGGAGGGTGTACTTTCTTTTTCCCATGATTGTAGCTGACCTGCTATATCAACATGTCCTGTGCCTTACATGCGTGAATGTCTTCAGGGAGATGCATGAAGATGTGGTATCCCATACTGTCTGTTCTGATGAGTGATAATAATTCTCATCATCACTAGCTCAGGGAACTCCAGACGTGAGGATACATTGCTGCTGCTGAGTGCTTTAGAGCTGATTTCCTTTTTTTTTTTTTTTTTTAAATCAAGTATTATGTTTTTAATTAAGTGTTCTTATGAAACTTCGGGGTAATCTAATCCTGTCCCTCACGTATGTATGCTGTTTGTGTTTAGTGGGACAGCCAGGTGTGCAATGGCGGTGAAGGAGCGCGTCGAGGCTGTGCTGAATGTGGGCCTGCGGGTTCCCAGCATCATGCTGCTGGAGGTGCTATACCGCTGGGACGTGAGCTCCTTCTTCCAGAAGATCCAGAGGAGCAGTATGAACAACAACCCCCTCTTCCAGTACAAGTACCTAGCTCTCTACCTGCACTATGTAGGTGAGTGCAATTTCATGGATTTATAAAATCTTATCTGGCATAATAATAATAATAATAATAATGTAGCATTGTCGATTAAATGCAGCTAAAATACTTTAAATAATATTTACGTTGTATAGTAAAAAAAAAAAACAGACAGAGCGAGAGACTGTCACAAACAGCTGTTTAGAAGTGCTTGGCATGTTTCATCCTTGGTGGTGTGTGTATATGTATGTGTGTATATATATATATATATATATATATATATACACACACACACACACACACAACACCAAGGATGAAACATTGCATTAGACAAAAGAAGAATGAACCGAAGTCATTCTCATGTCTGGATCGGAAAGCGATGGTAGTGATGGATTTGAACAGGAAACATGGCAAGCACATCAGACACGACACCGTTGCCAAACTTATTATCAAATTCGAAAGACTGGAAGTGTTGCGGACCAGCCGACAAGTGGACGTCCACCAACATCAACTGACAAAGGCACAGCTGACGTGATGCTGGCATACGTAGTCCCCTACGTGACTTTTGGGACGCCCTGTAGAATACACCGTTCTCCTAATTCCATCCAAAAATATCTGAACAGTCATTTTTTTTGAACGAACGAACAAACAAAAATAGAGTGTTCTAAATGGCTAAGATGAACAGGCTGGGACTCGGGCTCATGTTACCACACACTGTGTTAAATGAAGCTGATGTCGCTCAGGGTATGTGGATGCAGACAGAGAGAACTGAACAGGAAATGAGGGGGGAAAAACGTAAATAGGATGGCAGGATTCCAACTTTATATAAGGGGGTAATGCTTCAAATCAGGTCATGGTATTATTTTTGGTGTGACGTGTTCAGTTTCGGGCTCTCTACCTCTTTTTCTCTCACAGCCTGTATGCCTTTCTCTCTTCCTGTCTCTCTCTCTCTCCTTCTCTCTGTATGTCTGTCTCTCTTGCTCCCAGTATATTTGGTGGTGTTTTTTTTTTATGCTGAGTTGTGCTGAACGTGATGTAGTTAGCTCTCCCAGCCTCGTGTCCTGAGACTGCAGAGCATCAGCTGCCATAGGCACAGAATAACTATTCTTCCTTTTATAGGGATGCTTTTCTTTTGTCCTAACTGAATGGGTAATCTGTTTTGGGTTTGCTTTCTTTCAAGTTATTAATATGTAACGATTTAGTTTAGCATAATCATTATTTAAAGTAGAATGTGCAATTTAAATAAATAAGCTATTCACACACACACACACACACTATAATGCATTTATAGAACTGCAGTAACAAATGCCACTTATACAATTAGAAGCCTATCAGTTGAGTTTCACATTCTTTCGGTCACCCCATGAGCAAAGTTACACGAACTCATGGGCCTTTGTGGGATACAAATGTTTTGCAGAGCTAACCGGATTTTCACGAACGTCACATCTCATGTGTAAATGCTCCTGGCAATGATTTACAAATACATTTGCTTGTATCCCGCTTGATAAATGAGGGCCATTGTGTATGTGCATACATTAGTGTGTGGTACTAGAAAGATCGTTCCTGTGAACTTTGCGAATGACTGTTTGCAAATTTTGTGGCAGCGTGCATATGGCAACAATAACCTCCAAAGGGCTATCTAGGTTAACAGGCACATATTAAATGCAAGCCCTTAGGCTTCAGTGATCCATCTACAATACAAAACTAATTTTACAGTCAAAATCTTCAGTGATTTTTTTTTTTTTTTTTTAACCTCACAGAGTAAAAGCATACCAGATGCATTCAGTCAGCATACGAATACCAGCCTCTAATATTGTGCATTATTTGCCTTTCAGTTATGAGAGCAAACCAATGGGATATTACTCACACCCTTGGCTTATAATAAAAGTAGTAAAAGTGGTCCTTCCTCTAAGACCGCAAAGACCAAGGAGCCAAAATCGTCGAAATGCGACTAATAGAAATGGCCTTCTCAGATAGCCGTGAGAACCACTGCAGCAGTATTTATACATTTAAGGATGTTACTATAAGTGCAACTTTGGTCAAAATCAAGGGTACGCTGATATTATATAGACAGACCAACGGTGCTGCTTTATGGAATTCCTCTAATGATGCATTTGTATTGGGAGGATAAATTGCATTTGATGATGGTGGAATGAAATCACAGGCAGTGAGAAGAACAACTATAGAGACATAAATAACATCTTTAATCAGAGAATCCACTGGCACTTTCTTGCTTCTGCTGCTTGTCTTTAATGTTAATGATCTCTTGTGAAGGCAGGTTGCTCATATTTCAGGGTTCTCCTTTACTACTTAGTTTTCTTAAAGCTTTATTATTGTTTGTTTTTGCTTTTTTTTGCAGCAGCAGCAGCAGAAGTTACTTTGTGCATTTGTATGGAGAATAAAATGATCCAGAAGAGTTTGATGTAGTTTTGTCATCTAGCAGGATTCTCATCTTCTGACAGCAGATGACACGTATGCGTATGAGAGCGTGTGTATGCGCACAAGTGTACACAGTGACATTGTGAGCAGAAGGTGGGGTTAGACGAGGGGGTGAGCGGTTAGCAACGTTAGACAGATAAAGCTCGCCAGTGTTACACAACATGACAGATAAGGCAGGCATGACAATGGAGTAATTAAATTAAAGTCTCTTGCCTTACAGCACTCACACATACTCTCATTCATATTTACACTCACGCAACAAATGGTTTCATACTCGTACTTGCTGACACACACACGTGAACATGCACACTTATTTACACGTGCACTCTTTGTATACAGTGCCTTGCGTAAGTAATCACCCCTTGAACTTTTCCACATTTTGTAACGTTTCAACCTGGAACTGAAATGGATTTAATTGGGACTATATGTCATGAATCTACACACATTAGCGCAAATATTGACGGGGATTGGAAATTCAGGTTTGCAAAATTATTTACAAAAAAAAAGTTTTAGTCATTGCATAGACATTCTTGATTGCTTCTCTGATCAAACGCCCTCCTTACCCAGTCAGTGACTTTTGGTGGACAGCCTTCTCTAGGCAGAGTCATGGTACGCCTTCCATGGCATACCATATATTACACGTAAAATTGTAGTTGCACGCAAGTGGACTCTGATCATGTGACTTGTGGTAAAATGCTTATGCAATCATTTGCAAAGACACTAAACTTCTAATTTTTTTTTTTAATTATATATTCATTAGGGGTTACACAACTACAAATGTTACTTGTCTGGCAGTAATTTATAAAATTAGTCAATTAGTTCTCTTTTCCATAGTTAAAATGCAAACTGTTTCAGGACTAGGGTTGGGCGATCGGGCAAAAAATACCACATCACAATTTTTTTTCTTTTAAATTTTGTTTTTTTGTAAATAATTTTGCAAACTTGAATTTTCAATGCACTTCAGTATTATGTGCTAATTTGTATAGATTCAGTCCATTTCAGTTCCAGGTTGTAACGCTACAAAATGTGGAAAAGTTCGAGGGGTGATTACTTACGCAAGGCACTGTATACAAAGAGTGCACGGGTAAGTAAGTGTACATGTCATGTTGCCATGTTTTCTGGACCTTTATTTTATGGATCTTTTTCCAGATTAAATTCTGGTTCATCAAACAACTTGAGATGCCATGTCTGAGCATTTTCAGTGACAAATGTGTTTACTGTGATGCACACAATCTCTCTGCAAAACCTGATTGTGGAGACATTTTAATCATTTATGATAGTTCATCGTATCGCCCACCCCTATTCAGGACACTACTATTTGTAGGCTCTTTTGTTTGTGTACAAAGTAAAATTTTCCACACCAGTGCATTAGGCTATATTATTAACAAGGAAAGTAAATGAATTGGTGTAATAATTGTGCCAATTTATAAATCTTTATAGCATACTACACAATTTAATAACGTACCAATTCTGAAAATGCACTCATGGAAACACTGGCTTATCTGAAATTACTGACTCTGAGCATTCAGTGCAGCATGGAAATTCCTTACAGCAGGGATTAAATAACAGTCTCCCTACTTCATGCAAAGTGACATCAGAATGTTGATGGTTCATGAAAGCAAAAAGACAATGAACACATAGCCTCAGGTGACAACAAAAAACACAACCGATTTCAATATGTAGTCCGTTTTCCCCCAAAAAACCTGTAAAAAACAGTAAACCAACATTCGAAACCAGATGGGGAAAAATAAGTACACCCTCCCTACTTCCACAATCGTTAAGAGAGTAATTAGCAGCAAGGTGTTACTAATGAAATGCACAAGATTAGTTAATCATGAAGAAGTGTGACTACAGAAGTGTGACAGTTTGGTGTTCTGGAGGACACAGGTGTATATCTGCATCATGCCAAGAAGAAAGGACAGCAGCGGTGATCTCAGAGAAGCAGTTGTTGCTGCTCATCAGTCTGGGAAGAGTTATAAGGCCATCTCCAAGCAAATTGAAATTCACCATTCTACAGTGAGAAGGATTGTTTACAAATGGAGAGCCTTTAAGACCATTGCCAATCTTCCTGGAAGTGGGTGTCCTAGCAAATTCAGTCCAATTCAGACCTGGGAAGCTTGTCATTGAGACAACGACGAACTCCATTTTATAGCAGACGAATCTTGAGACAAATGTGATGCCATCTGTCCAGCAGCTTAAGCTGAGCCAAAGCATCCGACAATCTGAACGACTAAAGAAGGAAGAAAAAAAACAAAAACAAAAAAGGTATTGGAATGGCCATGTCAAAGTCCAGACCTCAACCCCATTAAGATGTTATGGTGGGATCTTAAGAGAGCTGTGCTTAAATGAATGCCCTCAGACATCAGCGAACTGAAGCATTCCCCATGACTTTATATACACAGCTGTACACACAAACTGTATCTCAAAAAAGTTGTCAAAAACTGGGAAGTGGAACTCATGAAAAGTTTGAATATGTTTGCATTAACCCCATGACACATGGGACAAGCTTTTCTGTGTACCATAAAGCAAGCGCGAATACTAGTTGTGTAACTAGCAAAGGGTGACCGATAGGGATTAATATTAAAGCTGCGGGTTGCCTATTTGTCATGTCCACATTTGAATGGGGACTCATTTGGATGTGTGTCAGAAATGCATTGGTGCTGGTCCCTGTTCATCTGTTTTTGATTATCATCTTACTTTCAGTTTTTATTCCCTGGTCTGCTTATGACCATCTATCATGACCTCTATAATGACCTTCTTTGCTTCCACAGTCATTTTGAATATGCTGCCCTCCCCAGCCAGTGTTGCTATGCTACCTCTCCACTGGAAGAAAGCTCCTTTGTGAGCTTGTATATAGGGATTTGTATGCTTACACAGTTTTCTAACATAGCTCTCTCTCAGGCTATATTCTGAGTCTGGTTTTGCTGACCCTGCCTCGTCAGCGTCTTGTTCAGCTCTACCTGTACGTCCTCACTGCTCTACTGCTTTTTGCTGGACACCAGATTTCAAGGTAAGCTTCCAGGACAAGCATGTATGATTTACTAAATATAATGACAATTTTAAACCATGTAACCCCCACCCATGAATAAGGGCCAGTTAGGCTCCCAGGACTCATTGCCACAGATGGCTTTGGCATCATTGGGATTTGAACTGAACAATAGAGTGACGATTTAGACCATTGCCCTACTCAGAAGCCCCATAGACCCTTATAGTCTAATAGAGTACCACAAGGTTGTGACCATGGAAACTTGGATTTGCAAAATACAAATTTTAGCCACACGTGGCATGTAAATGAAGAGTTGTTATTGCTGCCAGG
This sequence comes from Pangasius djambal, assembly GCA_022985145.1. NCBI lineage: Eukaryota > Metazoa > Chordata > Actinopteri > Siluriformes > Pangasiidae > Pangasius > Pangasius djambal. The sequence continues at coordinate 13,794,617 of CM040981.1, read as the reverse complement.
GATTGTACTGCATAGTTTATTAGAGCACTGAACAAAAGCATTGGAAATACCCAGAGCTAGAACTAAATATAGTGAATTACAGTATATAGGGTGCCTTGCATAAGTATTCACCTCCTTGACCTTTTCCACATTTTGTACTGTTACAGCCTGAACTGAAATGGATGTAATAGAGATTGTAGATCATGAATCTACATTAAAAATAGCCCATAATATTAAAGTGTGTGTTGATGGGGGTTGTTAATTTAGTTGCAAATTTATTTACTTGGGCAAGGCACTGTATAAGAAATTACCGCACTGGATTTCAAAAATCAGGTCTAACCCTAGGGACGATATACTGGAACTTTTAACTTTTTTTCCCTGCTCTACCACAACTCTGATAATTATAAAGCTGGGTGGAATGCTGGTGCCCTGTGATTAGTCTGGCAATCCCATTCATGGTGTATTCCTGCCTCGCACCTAGTGTGCCTGGATGGGCTCCATATCCACAGCAGCACTGACCTGAACAAAGTGGTTCCTGAATATGAATGAATGATTGAAGGCTTTCTTGAGCTGAGCCTAGTGTTAAACAATACAGCATCATGCACTTATTTTCAGGACCAGCAGATTATTTTTAATAGAAACTCTGAGAATGTTGAAGGCTAATGAAGCAAGAAGATCAGAGAGCAGAGGGTTTTTGTGTGTGTGTGTGTGTGTGTGTGTGTGTGTGTGTGTGTGTGTGTGTGTGTGTGTGTGTGCAGTGTCACTTTAGATATCTGTTTAGTGTTGGATTAAGAGAGAGCTTTTTATCCACATCTTTTTGTAATGTGTTTCCCAAGTTACAGACAAATTGTAACTTAGCCCTCTGCCTCTGTTTACTGAATTATCTGCTGCTCCATACGGAACTAAACCTAGCTTGGTGTGAGTGTGTCTTACAAGACTGGAACAATATTGCTTTCAGTCCAACAGTCTGACTCAAAGTTGAAGCAAGCTTCAGCTCGCACTTTTTTTTTTTTTTTTTTTTTTTTTTTTAAGAGAAGCTTGTGCAGTACAAGAAATGTAGTCAACAAAAAAAAATTTGTGGTTAGTCATATGACTACAGAAGAAGTGATGCTTGATGGTGTTTTTTTTGCTGGCCGAGGCATACAGTATGTTTTCAGTTCCTGGACTACACATGTTCAGTGCTGTGTATTTTCAGTTTCAGGCACTAAGTGCGTCCTATGCTGTGTGTTCTTGGTTTCAGGGACTATGTACGTGGCGAGCTGGAGTCTGGGTATGAGGGCCCGCTCTACTTGGAGCCTCTGTCTATGAATCGCTTCACCACGGCCCTGATCTGTAAGAAACTTTTAAAAATCTTTTGGCTCACACATCCCAGCTTCTCAGTGTGTGTCTCATTCCATCATGATGATCTCACTGTTTCAAACCTCATGGGTAGTTTTTTTTTTTTTTGACCGAAGTTGAGCTGAAGATTTAGCTGGTATCAGCTGAGCTCATTCTCTGTTCCTTCTTAAGCAGGGCTTGCACCCAAAACTTCCCTCTTTCTTGTTTTTGGTTTGTATTCCAAGGTTTCAACACTTTCACTCATGCTGTCCTCTCTCTCTCTCTCTCTCTCTCTCTCTCTCTCTCTCTCTCGCCATTGTGCCATCCATCAGGCACTTCAGCAGTCATCTTAAGGTTTTCGATGCCTAATGAGCTCACTTCCCTTAAATACTTTAGTCTCTAGTCTCTAAATATACTTATTTAGTAAGGCTGCATTTTATACAGCTCAAACCATACCATAATTGTTATTGGTAATTTAATGACAATTTGATGACGTCATCATTCCTTTGCTTTATTCTGACTGTTGCATTTGTGCAGGCCAGCTGGTGGTGTGTACTCTGTGCTCATGCGTCATGCAGACCAAGCGGATCTGGCTCTTTTCGGCCCACTTGCTCCCCCTGGTGGCCAGACTGTGCCTCGTGCCTCTGGAGACCATTGTGTTTGTAAATCGCTTTGCCATGATTTTCACTGGACTAGAGGTCATCTACTTCCTAGCCTCTAACCTGCTAGTGCCTTTCAACCTCGCCAAGACTGCATACAGGGAGCTGGCACAGGTCAGGGAGCACAAATACACTCACTTCAAACGTAACCTACTGGGACATCAGGCGAACCCCAATCACCGCGCGATAACTCTCTAGTATTAAATTAGAACGAACAACACTGAATGAAATCCTAGTATTAATCTGTGGCCTAAATGTAGTTAAAGTAGGCATTATCTTAGCAGAATATTAATTGTGAATAAATCTTTAGAACAGCACAGAATTTCTTTGAATGAACATGATTTGCACACGATTCAAACTCACTAGAAACTCACTTAAGCTGGCTGTGTAGCAGTAACGTCCATATTCTTTTCTGTTTTGATACTATTTCAGTTTTAGAATTTTTAATATTTATGGAAATCAGCTCTTCTCCTGTTTGGGGGTCCACTTAATGCAAGTGAGAGATAGACATAGTATGACAGGGGTTAATCTCCATTTTGTTTCATATTTACAAAAAAGGATCAAAGTTATATCATCTCTGTAATATAAATAATGATTTTGTAACGTAAATGATTGTGTTTCTCACAGAAACTGGATCAAGCTAATTAAAATTGGTCATGTTGACCCTAAACAGAAAATAAATGGTGATATGTAGTAGGGCTGTCATGAATACTTGATTATAATTGACTGCTCGATTATTAAAAAAAATCCTCAGTGAAAATTTTACCTAATCAAATATTTGGCAAATGACGCTGGTTTGAGAAACCAAGAGTTGAATTGTTTAAACTCAGATTTTTTTTCCAGAGCGTATTTCATCCATTTCTGTCACCAGCTGTTTTTAAACGTTTTTAACGGACTACACTTTCAGAAAGCAATTTCAGAGCACAAGCTCATCTGTAGAAGATGGAAATGTTCTGGATGCACCAAAGGAAAATTTTGTTTACGCTGCTGTTTAACGTTTAATCGTTTAAGCACAAGCTGAACTTCGAACATTGTTACTCTGCTTGAAACAGTGTTAATCCGAATTTGATGAAGCACGTGGAAAAATGTCACATCGTTTCGTCAAAGCGTTTCCGTCCCGCCTCCCCGACCAACCAAGCAGCTTTTCCCGACACGCAGCACCGAAGATACGCACAGCATATTAGCTTGTGCGAGGACTGCATGCTAGTGTGTCTGTGTCTCTGCGTGCCATGATTACCCATGCTCCCTCTCTGCGTTTTGACACAAATATGCGTTCACACAGAAGTATAAATTGGAATGAACAGCTACTTGAGTAGTGTTTTTTTTTTTTTTTTTTGCTATTTTGCTATGAGTTTGCTATTTTTAATTTCTCTTCTTTACAGTAAGTAGTATTTTTATGAAGGAAAGCCATGTATTATTAAAAAACAATTATAATTTTGGTAATGCATCATGAAAAATGCAGTATTTGTTGGGAATTTCTTTAACAGTTAACAGTTGTCTGTACAGAGAGGTTTTAACATGCCATATGATATCGACTACTTGATTATTAATAGAAGGAAATGGCCGAATAATGGATTATAGAATTGAGAGTGACAGCCCTAATGTGTGGGCTTTTCTCTATGTGGTTCCAGGTGGTGGAGGTGTATGGGCTTCTGGCCCTTGGCATGTCCCTCTGGAATCAGCTTGTTCTGCCCGTGCTGTTCATGTGCTTCTGGCTAGTTCTGTTTGCTCTGCAGATCTACACCTATTTCAGCACCCGAGACCAGCCCACTTCCAGGGAGAGGTTGCTTTTCCTTTTTCTCACCAGGTAACTGTTGGTTAGCCAGTCATTTTCATTCACAATCTTTCAAAGTATAAAAGAAATTGTGGGTAAGTAGATCTGTTATGTAACGATAGATGGTTTCACAGTCTCCCAAATGGGCTTAGTTCAGCTTTAAGATGGACTTTATGAGCTGAATGACTTCAAACTTGGTCAGACATGCTTTTGTCTTTGTGTTTTGCAGTATTGCAGAATGCTGTAGTACTCCATACTCTCTGCTTGGACTGGTGTTCACTGTGTCGTTCGTAGCTCTGGGGGTGCTTACCCTCTGCAAGTTCTACCTGCAAGGCTACAGGGCCTTCATGAATGATAACACAATGCACAGGTGCCATGCTCGTATTTGATCTTTGCTCTCTTTCTCCCTTCATTGCTCTCTCTCTCTATTTTTATTTATTTATTTATTTATTTAAAAAAAAAAAAATTCTTCCACTATATTTTTAATCATTCTTGTCCCAGACCCACCTTTACCCAATCCTGTCAGCATCAGTTAAGCCTAACTACTTGGCAGACAGTGATTTTATAAGTACAAAAGCAACTGCCTTAAAGCTTTTCGCAAAAGCTTGCTGCTAATCCCGTTCACCTATAGACGTGGGACTGCAGAGAGCAGAGGATCATGAGTGCTTTAATGCTGTTTTATTCTTTCAGCAATAAGTGTAGTATGAATGACCGTTCCAGAAGTTTTCATGTCTACAGTGCACTGGACCCACAGCCATCATGATTACACCATTTTGACACATATTCAAGCATAGATTAGGCATCACGTTCCTCAACCAAAAGAAGAGTGACCGAGGGCCTCTTAAAATACGTCTGGCAAGAAATGGAAACAAAGCTCCCAAATAAAGAATTCTGAATTCTTTGTGTGAGAGACCCTAATACAGTAAATCGTTTGATTCAAATATACACTCTAGCCAGTCAAAAGTATTTGAACACCGTGTATTTAAGCATTTTTTTTTTAATGACCTTATTGTAAATAAAATTAGAAAATAAATACATGAAATATTTTATATCCTATATATAAAATATTTCATGTAAATAAAATTAGAAAATAAATACATGAAATATATTTTATATATAGGATATAGGATAAAATAAATAAATAAAATAATAGTGACTGTAATAAAATATGAAAATCCAGGTGTTTAAAAACTTTTCAATTCAATCTTACAGAAATTCAGATGTAGATTAATATTTAGTATATTTTGACTATACTTTTATACTTACTATATATTACTATACTTTATCATCATCATCATCATCTCGGACAGTATTTCTTGTCAGACATGTAGGGAGACACATGCAGACAGACAAACAAATTAGGTGGACATTAGTAGTGTGGGCTTCTTAGTCCTATATGAAATGGGATAAATGTGATGTTCTATACAGGTATACACTCACTGTTCACTTTAATAGGAGTGATGAGTGTATAGTACTAAGGTGCTTTCTTTCTTTCTCTGTTAGGGGAATGACCGAGGGAATCACGCTGTTGATTCTGGCAGTTCAGACTGGTCTAATTGAGCTCCAGGTCATCCACCGAGCCTTCCTACTCAGTATCATTCTCTTCATTGTGGTTGCTTCCATTTTGCAGTCCATGCTGGAGATCGCTGACCCCATAGTGCTGGCACTAGGGGCATCCAGAGATAAGTAAGCTTTTTTTCTCACATAATGCACAGAAACAGAAGTAGTATGCTTAAGCCTCATTTCCACTGTAAGGCCAAATGTAGCTGTAGCTTGTAGCTGTAGCGACAAGCCATTTCCATGCTGGTGTGGGATTGCTGACTGTGTAAAACTACAGTAATAACATGAAGTAACACATGTCCTGTGTTAATAAAAACCAGACAAAATTTTGTTTGAAGAAACTTGGAAACCATTTAAAAAAAATTCACTAGATTAGTGGAAAAAAAACAAAAAAAAAGTGAGTCTCTCCTGTGGATGCTTACACACACACACATACTGTCAGTTCTGGAAGTATTTGGACAATGACAGAGTTTTTGTGATTTTGCCTTTATACACCACCACAGTGGATTTGAAATAAAACAATCAAGATGTAATTGAAGTGTAGACTTTCAGCTTTATTTCAAGAGGTTCCACAAAAATATGGCATTTACCATTTAGGAATTATAGCCATTTTCAACAAAGTTCCTCCATTTTCAGGGGCTCAAAGGTATTTGGACAAAGTGACATAATTGTAAATATAACCATAATTTTAATACTTGGATGAAAATCCTTTGCAGTCAATGACTGCCTGAAGTCTGGAGCCCATGTTCTCAAAACTCAAATTCTGAGTTTCCTCCCTGGAGATGCTTTGCCAGGCGTCACTGCAGCCACCTTCA
>CM040981.1:13755246-13783074 GCA_022985145.1 Pangasius djambal | reverse complement strand
AATGCTTCAGAACTCATTGGACGGCGCTTCACGGTGCAGATGGACAATGACCCAAAGCATACTGCAAAAGCAACCAAAGAGTTTTTGAAGGGAAAGAAGTGGACTGTTATGCAATGGCCAAGTCAATCACCTGACCTGAATCCGATTGAGCATGCATTTCACTTGCTGAAGACAAAACTGAAGGGAAAATGCCCCAAAAGCACATCTTGTTCGTTTCATTTGAAATCCATTGTGGTGGTGTATAGAGCCAAAAATGTTAGAATTGTGTCGATGTCCCAATATTTATGGACCTGACTGTATATATTTGAAATGCATAAGCTATTTAAACTTGACAGTGTAATTTGTATATAAAAGTGCAGTAATCCATGTAAATGGTATGATTTGAAGCTGATAAGACGAGGTTTACATTAGTCTTGTAATGCGTAAATTTACACACACTCAGGAGCACGAGTAGGATACAAACGTTTTTCCGAATTTACATTATTTTCATGCATACTGCATTTGGTGTATAAATGCTCCTACAAATGATTTACAGATAAATCCATTCCGATCCAGCTTTGAATAATCACTGTTTTCCAAACTTTACAATTGATGTTTGTAAAGACTAATTGTGTAGACTAATTGTACTGTTTTTTTTTTTGTTTTTTTAAATATAAAAAATAAACCCTATTCCCGGAAATGATTATCCAAACTCTGATTATCCGTTATTTTTTTAATGTAATCATTTATAATATTCTCCTTAAGAACATTTTTTTTTTTTTTTTTTTTTTTTTAATGAAGGTTTCCAATATATTAAAGAAATAATTTTTTATAAAAAATAAAAGTCAACATTTACTGCCAAATTAGTGACTTTGTATGCCTCCATGTTGTTTTTGACGAAGATGGTGTGTTGATGCCAGGATGCTGATATCAAGTCACATGATCCAGGATCATGAGCCAGCCCACTCTTCAATGTTTCCCCACTGAAATTAAGCTGACCGAATCACTGCTCCTTCCCAGAGCCTGACACATTTGTATCTCCCAGGATACATTTAAAGGTTATCAGCTACTTTAATATTTTTTTTTACTAGATATTTTCTTACTCTTTCCCAAGTAGATATTTGGATTAGATTTTCATTTTGAATGTTGTGTTTTAGCCATGGGTACAGAAACCGTGCTAAATGTCAAATGACAATGGTTCCTCTTAAAAAGCATAAATTCTAGTTTATGCTTTTTAAACTTCTGCCAGTTTTTTGTCCAGGAGTACTGTTGGAAGTTTTGATCAGCCATAGATGAAAATCAGACGACGTTTATTTTATCTGGCCGACATGGCCAACTGGTGTTGGGGTCTGTGGACTACTGGAAGTTTGAGTGCCTCCCAAGGGATATGGGCCCCTATAATCACCACCTTTCACCCCATTAGCCCTGCTGAAATCTTCAGGGTGTAGACTATCTACACATGAAGGAAAGATCACATTCTAAAGACACATGGCTTACCTTTTTTGTCAAGACTGACTGACTGCATTGTGAGATGCTTTTCCGCTCATGGTGGTTGTAAAGAGCGGTTAATTGAGTTACCGTATTCTTCCTGTCAGCTCAAACCAGTCTGGCCATTCTCCTCTGACGTCTCAACAGTGTCTGCCTGCAGAACTGGCTCTCCGTGGAGGTTTTTTTGTTTGTTTTTTCTTGCACCATTCTGTGTAAACTCAAGCATAAATTCCCGGGGAGATAAAAAAAAAAAAAAACTCGAATTTAACCTCAAATAGCCTAGGCACCAACAGCCATGCCACAGTCAAAGTTACTGAGATGTGAATATCACCTGCATGCTTTTTTCTGAATTGCACTGCTGCCACATAACTGGCTGATTGGGTAATGGCATGAGGGAGCAAGTGTACATGTGTTCCAAATCCAGTGGCCGATGAGTGTACAATACAAAATGTGAACTCTGTTAGTCATGACAAATTTATAACCTCATGGAAAAAAAACTAGCCAACGCATATGTCGTTTTTCCTGTGTTCTTTCTATCCAGCAGTTCCCCTGCAAGGGCAAAGTAACAGTTTTTGACTTTCACTTATCAGGCTAGAAAATAAATGCTGCTTCAACTTAAACTGTCCCAGTTCACCATATACCAAATTATATTAAGGGAATGTAGATTTTTGGTCACGAATGCTTAATGTGAGTTGATTCAAGCAGTTGTTTAATTGGTATCAGGTTCATAGACTGCTGATCAGCCCATCTCTATACAGGAGCACACAGATTTTTTTAAAAATTATTAGCTGTTAAAGAGAAGGGCTGGTCAGAACGTGTTACTTTTTGGTCTAGATTGGGGGAAATTTTCCACCAAAAAAAAAAAAAAAAAAAAAAAAAAAAAACGCTACAAACCCAGCTTCAAAGGCCATATTAACTGAATTAATGTTGTGCTTCCAGCATCGGCCACAAGATGGCAGTGTGGGCGCTGTAATTATCCCTGAGCTGTGTTTTTGCTTCTTCAATTTGTTTGTATGGTCTTTTTTTTTTTTTTTTTTTTTTTTTTTTTTAATCTCTCGCAGTGTTTTTTGACCGTTAAATATTCTTAGAAATGAGCAAAAGGTTTTTTTTTTTTTTTTACATAATTAACAAAGTACATTTTAAGAGGAGGTGGAGAATGGCCAAATAAATCGGTAAACAGAGGGCACGAAATGTTATTTAAACAAACAAACACCTTCATTTCGTTGAGTCAGACCATTCGCGTTGCCAGGTCTTTCTCAGGGTGACAGGGTTTTCACTGGAGGATGAGTGTGTAGCGGCTCTTCAGTCTGAAGCCGAAGTTAAAAAGAAGAGCTTGGCGTCACTCGCTGATAAACGGGCCGTGTATTAGTTAAAGCGAGACTTTTGTACGGCGCATTTATATATTTCCTACATGCAGTATGGCGTGTGGATTGACTAGTACACAGAATAACCTGAGCCTGAAGGATCAAGCAGCCTGTTACTATCAGTGCTTCAGACCATTTCACCATTTCACACCACCTCGAGAAGCACACGATACGGTGTAAATAGGTAAAGAAATCAATACGTAAATAAATAAGAAAAGACCCGAAGAAGAAGAAGACCAGCTTTATGTGTATGTATGTGTGCGCGCGCGCGCGCGTGTGCGTGTCTCTCTCTCTCTCACACGCGCGCGCGGAACGGGTGGGGGTGAGGGGTCTTTTCTGCAGTACATTAGGTGTGTGTAATTAGCACTCGCGGCTAATATTATATATACAGCAGGCTAAATGAGCTTTGGGCCTGAGAGAATAGTAGCTTATTGGCCTAAGCAGAGCCAAATACTGCCAAAGCTTTACAGGCTGTTGGTTTATAAAATCAGAATCAGGTTTACTGGTCAAGAAAGATTAACTGACGAGGAATATGAATTGGTGGTTGATGTCGAAGTCAAAAGTCAAAGTCTGTTTTATTGTCAATTCTGCCACATGTTCAGCACATACAGAGAACTGAAATTACGTTACTCTCAGACCCTAGGTGCATACAGATAACACACACACACACACACACAAAAAAATGGATGTAAAAAATACAAATGATACATATAACGTATACATACACACTTACACAAACGACAACAACATAAACACTGAAACAAAACACCAAGAGCAAAATGAATGAAATAATCAATATATATATTTATATCTATCTATCTATCTATCTATCTATATATATATATATATATATATATATATATATATATATATATATATATATATATATATATATATATATATATATATATATATATATATATATATATGTATATGTAATGTGTGTGTGTGTTTGTATATGTATATACACATATTCTTCGTCAGTTATTATATATATATATATAACTGACGAGGAATATGAATTTGCGGTTGATATCACACACACAAACAACACAAACACTCAAACAAAAATACTAAGAGCAAAATGAAAGGAATAATTTGTGTGTGTGTGTGTGTGTATACATACATTTTCTTGTATATACATATTCTTCGTCAGTTATATATATATATAATAACTGACGAAGAATATGTGTATATATAAGAATATGTATGTATATGTAATATGTATATAGTGTGTGTGTGTGTGTGTGTGTGTGTGTGTGCACTTTTCGAATCTAGAATATCCTGTAATCGAAGCATGTGCAGAAATTGTATGTACCTGCATCCTGAACAGGTCAAACAATACAGAACAGAGGTCTATATTCAAACCTCAAAAATCAACTGATGTTCAGCAGCTGAGCACAAAAACAAACCAAAAAAAAAAAAGTGTTAGTTCTGAAATGTTTGGATTTCCACTTGTACATGCTAATTTTTTAATCCAGTAAGAAAAAGTCAGGGCGTTTAATGGAATTGTTCGGCGCAGCAGACGTTTAAAACAGCACAAGCTGTGCCCCTTCGTGTGTGCGAGATGATGCGTTTCTTTTCTAACAAACGTTCACACACAACCTCTGGTCTGCGTTCATCGCTGCTGTATCGGAGTGTTAATGAAACCTCAGTGGTAGTGATCAGGGGAGGGGGGGTGGGGGGGTCATATGGCACAGTGTCATTAAAAACCAAACTGTATTTATTTAGTGTGATTTATCCTGCTGGATGAGTGACGTCACACTCCTTCAGCCCAAGCCGCCGCACGCGCCCCACACTTTTTTTTTTTTTTTTTTTTTTTTGAGCTCTATGAAATTTAATAGAAGTTGACTCGTTAAATCCCGCCTCATTAGAGTGAGGTCATGTCATGGTCGGCTTATTCCAGTTTGTAGGAAACTGCGTAAACAAGCAAAAGAAAGAAAACGCACATTTACCACACACCCGTTCCAGTGCGGTTAACTGGCACAGCTGGTGTGATGTGAAATAGTTCACATTCCCAGAATTTCCAGAATTAGGTACCAAACACCATTCATGGCCTGCTTCTATAAGCTATGAATTAGCAGGAAAATGAACTGGTTGACTGTAAACTAATTAACCAGCATCCTGCTAGGTGGCTGTAGCCTAGAGCATTTATTACAGTTCTTGAAAGAAGGCTAGTCATTAGTCAGCCTGGGCTTGAGCGCCCTGACCTCTGCCATGTATTACAGTAAAGCTGTGGTAGTTTGGTACGCTGGCTTTAGCACATTAATAGACCAGAGATGTGGATGCTGCACTAAGAGAAACTGAGCAGAACCTGTTGATCTGATTACAGAGCAAAGTGCAATACACCAGCACCCAATGGGCATTTTCTTCTGTGCAGTATACAGCAAAACTGAGGTCCAGCGAACATTAGTTATTCTAGTGACCGTGGGAGGTATGGCTGATGGACTGATGTTAAATAGGAGTGTGTTTGGGTGTATGCTGTGAGGACAGGGGTTTAATACAGTGTCTGGTTTTTGCACTTTTCCCATGAACTATACTACAGCAAACTCTTCCAGGTTTCATGCAAGTAAAAGCAGTTCATTTCACGCTGCAGATGTTCCTTCAGTAATTTCCATGGGAATTTAATGCAGATTTTGAGGAGCTCTGAATGTAGGAATTTATAGCCTGTAATCATAGCGTGTTGCAACTTGTGGTGGTGGTGGTTGTTGTTGTGGTTGTTGTTGTTGTTGTTGTTGTCATTTCACAGTTTCAGCAGTCGTGCGTTTCGCGACATGGCCACAGCATACACAGAAGAAAAAAAAAGGGTTAAATTCGTTTAACAGATAATTCAGCACGTTTTAACTAACAGGTTTGTGGCTTTGCATTGAAACAGCCACTGGATGCTGTAATCCACATGCAAATGAATACTGTATGAGTTTATTCAGCTTGACGCATGGCGAGAAGTAAAGGCTCGCTTGTGCTAGAATCTCAGCCGCGCTTTCGGGTCCTCTCTTCCATCTCTGCCTTTTAGCCCATGCTAACTGATGAACTAACTTCTTGTGGGTTTTGTCTCCAGCTCCGCGCACGCCGCACACACCGCACTGTGTGTGTGTGTGTGTGTGTGTGAGAGAGAGAGAGAGAGAGAAGAGTGGGCTGTGCGATGCGAGCTGACTTGAGACTCGGCGCTTGGATGGAGAGCTGATGGTAGTGTGGGCTCGTCTGTGTGCGTGCGTGTGCGTGCGTGCGCGCGTGTGTGTGCGGTGAGGCGCGGGGCGGGGGGCTGAGAGTACACAGTCACTCCCTCTTCCCTTTGAGTTCCCAGAGCACAGTCAAGTCGGATTCCTTTGGGAAAGAGCTCTCTCTCTCTCTCTCTCTCTCACACACACACACACACTCACACTCACACACACACACATGCACGCACGCACGCACATCACTTTTTGGAACAGCGGGAGCGAACGAAGGATCCGCCGCCACGAGGGTCCACCTCTTCTTCTTCCTCGTTTCACCTGGCTCATTCATTTTCTTTGAGCCGAAAATAAGCAACGTAGAGGCTGAAAAAAAGAGCACGAAAAACAAATAAAGAAGAAGAAGAAGAAGAAGAAGAAGAAGTCGACTCTGGATAATGACATTTCCGCACAGGCTCTTGTTGTGATCGTCTCGTTTCTTGAAGTGACACTGGACTTTTTTTTTTTTTTTTTTTTTTTTTTTTTTTTTTTTTTTTTTTTTTTTTTTTTTTTTTTTTTTTTGTTTTTATTTCCATCTCTTTTTCTACGGATCGACAGAGAAAGAACAGAGGACTGTAAGATCGACAGGGGAAAGAGAAAGTCCGCGTTCATGTTTGGGATTCAGGAGAGCATCCAGAGGAGCGGGAGTAGCATGAAGGAGGAGCCGATCGGCGGCATGAACGCGGTGCGCTCGTGGATGCAGGGCGCCGGCCTGCTGGACGCCACCACCGCCGCGCAGAGGTAAGCGCCAGGCTTCCCCATTGCCACCAAAGCGCCGTGTGCACTTACTGAACCTCTTCATCCCGAAGCCGGCCAGAGTCTTCCTCTCGCTCCTGCAGTAAAGAATCAGGGCTAAAGAAAAGATCCGGCTTGATTCCAGGACCGCGCTGAACCACGCGTTCATTTCGGGCTGGAAACACACAAATGTGCCAGTAGCATATTAGATGTAGATTAAAATGCAAGCATCTTCCAGGGCAAATTAATTCACACAACTGTTGATTTGTGTTACTGATATTTTCAGCGACTATCCGAAATCCTCTCTTCCAATCCTGCACTTTGCAGCACGAGCTTTAAAATATAAAAAGCTTCTCTTTATAATAAACGCATCCTCCTCTCCGAAGCACGAGCCTTTAACCTCTCGTTTATTTATTCGTTATGAAGCTAAATTTAAAAAAAAAAAGCGCATAAATAAAGCTGATTTTTAATGATTATAGCCTAAAACGCAACAAGAGAATTATTTATTATTTATCAGAAACTTTCAAGTAGTTAAAGTAAATAACTTCACGTAAGTGAATATGTTTACTGACAAAAAAAAATTGCGAGTTGTGCGTTCTGGCAATTCGAGCATTTTGTAAAGCTTGTGGATGACTGGTTCCAGAAGATACACTTTATCTAAAAAAAACAAAAAACAAAACAAAAACAAAAACGCATACATAGAATTTCATAAATAGATTTATTGACTGATTGATTGCAAAATTGAGCACAGTGTACATTTTAGAGAGCCATGTGTTGCAGTTTCCCTGTAGGCTGTGTATGCCCTCATGCCTCTCTCTCTCTCTCTCTCTTTCTCTCTCTCTTTCTATCTCTCTGTCTCTGTGTCCTTGTCTCTGCCCGTGTAGCGGTGTAGGTCTGGCCCGAGCTCACTTTGAGAAGCAGCCTCCCTCGAACCTGCGCAAATCCAACTTCTTCCACTTTGTGCTGGCTCTGTATGACAGACAGGGGCAGCCCGTGGAGATTGAGCGCACTTCTTTCGTTGGATTTGTCGAAAAAGAAAAGGCAAGTGCTATTTTCACCAAACACAAAATTAGACTCCCTGGCGCTTTTGCGTAATTTCCAGAAAAAAATAAATAAAACAATCAATTATTTAAAATCCTTCCCTTATTTATTCTCCCCTCCATGTACAACACAAAGGCACAAACCGTGTGCAGAATACAGCTGAAACGCTGAAGTGTTAATAAAGGAGTTAAAGGTGCAAGAGCAGAGACAGCCCCAGCTCCTCCAGGACTAGCATGCAGGGCAGGATACACGGCTGTAAACGCGCCTTTCCTCCGCCTCACACTGTCACGCTGCTTTCTGTTAAATTATTTATTCTGAAGCTTTATTCGCCTCTCTGCAATCCGACTCGGTTTGCCATTATTGATTTATTAGCCAAACTCAGATTTATTTTGATACAAAAGCTGCTTTCCAAAACATCTTAACAGATCTGTAGATTTAACCGAGTTTCGGTGAATTAGAGGGTCTAGTGCAGTGTTAATTAAAAAAAAAATTATTATTCTTTTTTTACATTTATTTTTCTTTTTTTTTTTTTAAATCTGCTTTGCAATATTTTTAAATGCTGGACATCCCGGGAATACATTTGTAATAATAATAATAATAATAATAATAATAATAATAATAATAATAAAAAAGAGGTTCATGCGTTGAATTGAGCTTCGTGTTTATTTCATTATGCTGTAACATGATCATATATATTCTGTCGAGTTAAAACGACACTGCTGGTGTTGGTGTTAGTTTCACACATTCTGCACTGTGTGTGTAGGTTTGCTCTGAGTGAGTGTCTGAGTGCCGCAGCTGAGGAACTGGCAGCGAATAATGCGCACCACGCTGCAATGGTGATGGAGTCCAATTCACATGTTTCCTTGGCTGACAGTTGAAACTGATTTAGTTTGAGTGTTTTTTTTTTGTTTTTTTTTTCTTTCCCCCTTACTCGGAACTTCAGTTTACATTTATTGCACATGGGATCAGTCCTGGGTCCGGCTGCAGGAATAAGCAACTCGGTTGCTTTTGCTAAAAGATATGTATATCTCTATATTTATTTATTTATTTATTTATTTTTTTTTTTAAATTTATGTCCAGGAACCGACTGGTGAAAAGACAAACAATGGGATTCATTATAAATTACAGCTTCTCTACAGCAACGGTAAGCACACAACAAGCATGCAGCATGACTTCTTCTGATTACTATCATTATTAATAAATAATAATGATAATAATGATAATAATCGTTTGTTTAATTTTAGAGAGCGTGTTATGGTTTAATTTTCCAGAGCATGCCTTTTAGAGTGCCAGTGGCTTTATGAATGACAGATTATTTAACAGCGTCCCATAAAACGCACAAAAAACCCACAGATTTCTTTTTCACAAACAGCATCCGGATCCTACACATTCGCCATCTTTTAAAAGTCCGCGCAAATGGCCCCGAATCAGAAAAGTTCACGATCTAGTCGTGTTTGTTGTTTTCAGACGCGTTTTCATTGCTTTCCCACTCTCAGCTGTAAGCCGGTGAAGAATAGCTCTGTTTCCACTTTTCTTCTCCTGTAATCCTAAACACCAGAAATAAGAGCTGCTTTAAATACACATTTCATAGCTCATTTAATCTGTGATTTTTTTTGCGCTGAAACCGCAATCACATGTCACTGATGTTTCAGTCTGTTGTCAGAACTTTTGTTCTAAGTTTCAGGCCTACTTTTTTTTTTTTTTTTTTTAATTCAAAACAACAATTTAAGTACAAATCCATTCAGCTCAGCAGATATGTTTTAATTGGCATAGTCTACTGATATAATTTAGGTGCCTCTAAAAAGTATGCCATGCTCTGTATCTCTGTGCTCTTTATTTTTTCCTCCCCCCTTCCCCTGTAATTGTATCTGTTATTAGTAGTGCATAGAAATCTGGCTGTGTGTTTGTGTTTGACTTTGCTCAGTAGACCTCTCTCTCTTGCACACAGGCATAAGGACAGAACAAGACTTCTACGTCCGATTGATTGACTCCATGACAAAACAGGTAAGGCATTATATTAAGAAAACGGTTTCAGAGTAACTGTTAAAGCTGATGAAGCGGATCAGGAAATATCAGAGGAGTGTGCGTGCGCGCGTGTGTGTCTAAGGATATGATACGTTTGCACCGCAGTGAGTTTAGGGGTTGTGTTGTTTAGTGTGCCTTAGGGGAATGTGGAAGTACTCATGTCTAAATATGACATCCTTTCTCGGGGAAAGCATTTAAGATGACTGATGTTTTAAGGGTGTGTGTTCACACTAGGGCGGACATCTCTGACAACATTGCCGCTGAATGTCCTGCTGAAACTTTACCTTGCAGTCTGCGTGCAGGATGCTCACACGTGCTTGCCTTTTTGTATCTCTTTTGCATGTACTCAGGAAGTGGCTGTCTTTTTTCGAAAGCGTTTTTTTTTTTTTTTTTTTCGCTTTTTGTATGTATTCTTAGTCACTGTATTATTTACTGTGGAATGCTCTTAGCTAAGAGCGGACGGCCTTTGAATTTTCCCCTATGAGCAAGATCTCTGTGTGTGTGTGAGAAAGTGTGTGTCCTGCTGGAAATCAGAACAGCAAGGAAAGCGAGGTCCGAAAGCACCCGAAATGTCTTGTGAGATGGTACGTGTTCCATGCATTTAGGCAAGGGCGTTACATGGTTATTTTTCCCATCGGATCTCTGCAAGATTCTCAGCAATATATCACCTGTCGTTATATTAGTTTCCGGCTTCCATTTGTTCCATTACAGATTCCAATGACTATAAATGTGGATTATTTGTAACGTTATTTGTAATGTTTGCTTTTAACTTCACATTTTAAAAAAAGAACGACATTAAATTGCACTCATTTCTGCCAGTTGTAATTTATCAGAAATATAGAAACACCTTCTCTGGTTTGTACCTGGTGTGAATATAATATAAATTGATCTTTATTTACCTTTAAACTGATAATATTGTTGCACCTCTGTTTCCTATATCGCTGGTCAAATTGTCCTGTTCATATTAACATAAAGAAAAAGCAGTAGAATGCAGGTTAGGTGACAGAGTAATATCGAACAATGCTCCACCTACTGTAAGTTGTGGCTTCTGGAAATAAAGGAGGCAATCCTGTCACCTTGTGTATGTGTTGGTGGAGTTGGTGGAGTTGAAGTGTGTGAAGCTATCGGGTAATTAGCAGGTGCTGCTATCCCTGACACACCTAAAGACCAACAGTCTGAACATTTAGCACATCATGTGCAGTCAATATGTGAGCACTGTGTGTGTGTGTGTGTGTGTGTGTGTGTCACAGCTGACAATGACCAACTGCCCTGTAGTTCACTGCACCGTCATATTGAACCCGGCTACAAATCTTAGTGACATGAACCTGGAATAAAAATAAAAATGGACTTTATTAAAACGTTAGTTCATATGCCTGGTCATATCGTTCATGATTGGCTAGTATCACCTTCAAGTTAAAACGACGGGGTTTCTATTTTCTTTTAATAATCTAACATCAAAATGCTATTTTGTCTGCCTCTAAGCATCTGATTTTGACGATCACAGCACGCAATTGCAATCAAATAAAACATTCTATTTGGTAATATTAACCAGTACGACCAAGTCACCGTGATCCCCCTGTTCACTTTGGAATGGCCACTTCACAATCCACTCAGATCTGTATTAATAAAAAAAAAAAAAAAAAAAATCCAGCCACAGATATTTTCCAACCTGAATGTCATGTTGCAAAAAAAAAAACAAAAACATGAATTCAGTTTCATGTGCACTAAATAAAATTTGTAGTTCTTTTGTTTAAGTTCTGTAACGCTGATAACTTTGTCCAGGTTTGTTCTTGTCCGTGGTTAGACTGGCTGTGTGTGTGTGTGTGTGTGTGTGTGTGTGTGTGTGTGTGTGTGTGTGTGTTATGTGCACGCGAGGCAGATTTATATGTAGGTGAAAAGCAGGGGCGTTATGCTGGAGGAGTAAATACAGAGGCTGGAAGACTGGCCCAGCGCTCACTTCAGGGCAGCCCCTCAATAAAAAGCCGTTTATCTCACCTCTGCTGTCCCACTTGAGCACATATTTCACCGCGTGATTTACGGGCTGTTTCAGTGGACCACCGCAATACCTGTTAATGATGTGGTGGTCACTGAGAGGGAGAGAGAGAGAGAGAGAGCGAGCGAGAGATTGTGAGTAATCTGGCATCCAAGTAGTCGTGCTGGTATAATATAGTAGCCGTTCTCTCTGAATTGTGGAGGCTCAAGGCCCTTGGGTTTTGTCAAGATGTAGACACTTTCGCTACATTTCAGAGGATCCGTTTCTCCAAGCTGAGCCTGACGTACACATTTACATACAGAGGAAATATGCTAAATAAAATCACAGCGAGATCTGTTCTCTCGATAAGGCCTTAGGCCATCGCGAAAGGACTAATCGGTGAGTAAAAAAGGTTATTTCATTATTTAGAGAAACAACTATTACCTACCACCAACCACTGAAACCACGTTTTTTTCACTGCCAAGATTTAAGGGTGAAGGTTAGTAATAAATAGTAAACTTTGTTGTCAGAATTATTGCCAATAAAATGAATTACAACTTGAATGTTTATAGGCAAACTTTAGGTCAAGAACCTTTGCTCTATATAATTCTGATCATTCCCATTTTCTATTCATTCTCACTCTTTGGTTTAACGTGTGTGTGTGTGTTTTTTTTTTTCCCTTCGTCCATCACATAAAGAGCTGCAATTTGGCTTATGATGGAACTTGAATCTGTCTCTAAGCTCATTTCTCTGAGCTCTCCTCTAACCACGTTGTGGTAAGACTCAGGCGTAGCGATGTGTTTAAAACATCTCATTAAAAGCCCATAACTCGGTACAGACTGGCTACAGAACCAGTGGGCTCTTGCAGGCTGGCTTCGTCCCAGCAGCGCGGCGCTCTTACAGAGCAGGTTTATGGAGTTGTTCGACATGCACTTCTCATTAGCACTGGGTGAGAGCTGCCTCATGTGAATCGCTCACTGGCAATGGCGCGAGCGTGTGGACTGCATGTGGACGCGTGACATGACAGAGGAAAAATAATGACAGTACGGCAACTTGGGCACAGTAAAGCTATTCTGTCTAACCCACTATACCACATCTTATACCTGCTCCCGAACACACACTCGGCGAGCTGGTGGGAAACAGGAGAGAAACAGAGGAGGGTGTCAGGCTGACAAGCCACGTTTGTGATCAATGCCGAAGTCTGAGACGTATCTGCTAAAGACAGTGGAAAAGGGTCTCCCCCATTTTCTCTTTCTCTTTGCATCTCTCTCTCTCTCTGCTTCACAACAGCTGAGCCACAGAACAAAGGCGAATCACCCACGCACATGCAGTCACACACCGCGCCTGACATGTTTGCCAGTGACGCTAACAAAGAGAGAATTGGGTTTTCATGTATTTCTACTGAATTGTTTACATGCCTCAGATATAGTTGTCACTTCAAGGCGGCGGAGGCGGGCTGTGAATGAGACATGAAGCAAGGCTTGCGCAAAATGAAATATGTATTAAAAGCTGCGTCAGGGCCTAATGAAAGCTTCACAGAAGCCTTGGCGACAAGCATGCATGTTTCATGCTTTCCCGGCCTTCCTTAAGGAGCTCTTTGTTCACACAGCTCTGGGCCGGAGCTTGTAGGTACACCCCAACTCCCCTGTTGCTCATGTGTGTGTGCCTGTGTGTGTGTGTGTGTGTGTTTTCAGAGCTCAGCCAGAGCGCCAAGTGAAAACGTGTATGGGGAGGAAAATCTAAAGTGCTCTAAGTATGCCGAAGTTTCTCCGAAATGTATTCGTCCTCTTTTCCTCAGATGGACAAGGCGCAACCTTGTGTTTCCATTCATTAGCGCTAGAAAGGGCGATGCCATTAGATTCAGATACCAGAAACAGTTCCACAAAGTGCAACAAAGTCTGCACAAACCTGTGATGGTGTCAGACAGGACATGAAACACACCCCCCCCCCCCACCCCCACCCCCAAAAGACTTAATACGTCTAACATGCAATTATTTAGACATTCACATTTAAGAATTCAATTAATTAACGCTACTTCACTGCATGGTGAAAAATTCTGTGTGAAAGGGGGTGGTATTGCTGTTCCTTTAGCCTTTTGGGAAAAGTATACAAGGGGAAAAAAAAAATCAATTCAATAAATGATTAAATAAATAACCTTGATGCAGCTAAGCATTAGCATGTCGCTGCAACATTTTTTTTTTACAAGGGTCAACTTAGCTTTTCTCAGACTCAGCTTTTCAGCGAAGTGTTAGAGACGATGTCTCACCTGGGAAGGTACACCTTCAGAAGGTTACACAGTCATTGTTTTGGTGGCCTGGGCTAGACGTGTGAGGAAAAATCGACAAACTATTTTTGGTGTTATTCCCAGCACTATGCAGTAGGTAGTCGTATGTTAGATGCAAGTCTGTTAGATGCAGCTTGTGTGATAAATGGAAGACCTTACTTTGTTAAATGAATGTGTGGCACGGTAGAGGACGTGTCTGTATCAGTATCTGCATCTGTATCTGTACGGCCTGCCCTACGTCCTCTCTCTCAATGCCTCTGTGTCTCTGGGAGAGCCTGAGGGCCAGAGCTTTGGGCTCAGACAGTGATGCATGCTACCACACTTTTAGAGGACCTTGACCCTTATTTCCACAATGCAGAAACCAAACGAGCGCGTGCTCCTGATCAGCAGCGTCCTCCAGCCGCAACCGTAGTACACATTAAATACAAAGAAAACGGTTCAAGAAATTAGCAGCCTGTTTCATTTGTGTTTTCAAACATAGCATTTGTGACTAATTGAAAAAGGCTTGTGCAGTTGTGACAGGAACCGTTTCTCATTAACGGCTGTTGCTCGCGTATGCGTGTGTGTGTGTGTGTGTGTGTGTGTGTTTGTATGTATGTTTGGGCTAGGGTAAGTGATTCATGGCTGTGAAGGACATGTTGTGTGGAAATGGAAGGGTGGAAACAAAGCTGAGGTTTTTTTGGATGAAGTGTTGACTTGGCCAGATGGCTTGCTATGCTCCAGTCTGGCAGCCCAACTGCTCACCACACACACACACACACACACACACACACACACACACACACACACACACACACACACACACTTACATACACAAGCAGATATGCATCCATACTCTTTCACTCAGCAATTTCATTCTTGGTGAAATTAGACAAATTCAAGCAACAATCTGTCTCACACACACACACACACACACACACACACACTCACACATGAGCAGGGTGTGGTGCTCCAACAATTTTGGGCTGAAACATCTTCTATGTTTATAATTCAATATTATCCAACGATATTCCAGCATATTTCCCTGTGGTGTTGAAACTCTGGCCAGATGCCTCTGTAGGGTGCCCTCTATTACACAGCACTCTGTGAAGTCCAGCCATCAAACCAGCAAGCAAGTTGACTTTCAGAGCCTTATTTTAATTACCAGTCTTACCAGGAAGGCATGACAAAATGATAACATTGCCAGTAGTTTGTTTCTCAAGTACACTCTCATGAAAATGAACTCAATTAATTCTCAATACCAAGCATTCATGTGTTCATGTGTACGCAGGGCTTGTCTTGAGGAGAGGCAATGCCATCCCCACGCTACAAAAAGTAAAACTGCCATCCCTTTATCATCATAAGCTTTGGATCGTTACAGTTATATTACCTAGGTGTCTCTTTGAATGTACACACCATAACCAACAAGTTACTGTGGATGCATTGTGAGTCTTTCATGTCAAAACTAAAAGTTAGAATCAAGGCAGAGGGGATTATATACAAATGCATGCTTTTCTTCTGTAACGCAGCAGAGTGTATAACAGTTTTAGCCTTCGGAAATGGCAAATAAAATAGTACTTAATAGAACACCTATTAAAAACAAGCACAATAACCAGTGTTACAACCTGAAAATATAAATGTCACATTAAGTACATTAGTGGCCTAACTAACTGCAACCCCTTTGTTTGCACAAACCGTTTCTTTCCTGAATTTTTTTTAAAAGTGTTTGTGATATATACGCTGATTCATACTGATTAAAAGTTTAAGGGAGGAAATTTGAAGGCAGATGCTTAGCATGACTCGACATCATTTCGGCCTGCTGCGTGCTGAAGCAATTTTCCACAGCCGTGGTAAAGTGGGCATTAATTGGCCCACTGAGAATCTGGCAAGGCCAGAAACGGACCTCCCTCTATACTGTTCCAAAACCCGGGCCTTCCCACAATGCATTGTGCCACTGTGATGGATTGATTAGTTGTAATAAAGGGAGGCCTCTGTAATTCTGTGCACACAGCAGGCAGAACAACATGTCCCAAGCCAGGGATGCTGGAATGCTACAGTTCATTCCCATGACACATGCGGTCATTTGGTGAAAGCTTTCTGCCAGATGGAATAAGGTTCACATTAAGCTTCATAGAAGAGTGTGTGTGGGTGTGAGAGAGCGAAAGAGTGTGGAGATATGTGGTTTTTGTGCTCGGTGTGATGTTTCATGTAATGTTTTGTTTCAGGGAAATGGTGCCAGTATAAGCGCAATTCTTCCCATTGTTCAGTCTCTTAACCCCAGACATTAGTCATAACCTTTCTGCATATTTACAAGCGCTGTATCCATACCAAAGGTGGGGAAAGTGACTTGTCTGCATTCACTGAACAATGTTTTCTTTCACTCCCCACAGGCTATTATTTATGAAGGTCAAGACAAGAATCCGGAGATGTGCCGAGTGCTGTTGACACACGAGATCATGTGCAGGTAAGACGCCATAATGCACACAATTCTCTCTCTTACAGTCACCATTACACACCTTAAACCTGGGTGCTCGCTCTTGGTTCACAGCTGGTTATCGCGCTCTGCTGATCTGTACACTCGGCACGGCCACAGATCTCTGAATTGATCCCTTAATGTTAATCTCTACGGCTGGGGCTGTGTTTCCCTCGTAGCATCAGCTAATTTAAAGAAATACTCCAGCATAACATTACCCTTTAATCTTTCTCTATCTGCTGCTTTTCTAACGTATCGGCGATTACCAGGAGCACTAATCAACACATTTCCCTTTACTGAAAAAGGGACAGGAAAACTAGGGGCAGTTCTTTTTTAGCGATTTTTTAATGCAAAACAGGAAAAGGTACTTGAAAATGAAGCACTATAGAATTGTAACCTTTCCTTTCAGAGATGGGACTATAAAAGAAATGTGTTAGTGTGAGTCTGATTGCGCACGGAGAAGCGTAAGTGTGTTAAGTACGCTTACACTATAGACGTGAAGGACAGAGACTAAGTTAGAAATGCTGTAGGTTTTGCAGCTTCTTTTTATTTATTTATTTATTTTTTTTTTTATCGAGCTCAGTAACTCTACACTTTATTTATTCGTGTGGGCCTACAAGTGGAATCTGCTTTCCTGAGTGAGACTGCTGGCGTGCATATTTTACTTTCATCTACACTATGATGCAGACATATTCCAGGCATTTAGCGCTGTCCAGAACAGGCCCAGATAAGGTCACAACAGCCCGTGTCTTATCAGGAAGATCTGCGCCCCACCCCAAACAGTGTTTAAAATTTTCTTCTTCAGAACAAATACAGCTCTGTCCGTGAAGATGCCAACATGTCAGACAGAGCTTCTAATCTCAGAGGCTGTGATTTTAACCCATCAGTGATGGCATGCCTTTTCGACCTGTTGTTGGGAAAAAAAAAACAAAAAAAAAACCTACCCCTGAGGAAAAAGTACATGTTCAGTGCCCTCTCTGGGATGGGGAATGAGTAGAGGAGGGATGAGCAATGAAGGGAGGATGCACCTTAATACAGGCAAGATCATAGATGCTGTGTTTGTCCACACCGCTCTCTCTCTCTTTTCCGCCTCTCTATCCAGGTCATCCACTTTCTGCTCTGGGAGGGGAGAGAGGCAGAGGAAGGCGTGCACCTTTAATTAAAATCAAAAGATGAATTCGTTGCACTTAAAACTGGGTTGTAGAGATGGGCTCTCATCTATTTTTGGCTGATGCGGGGAGCATTTGCACAGTTTTTAATCCTAAAAATATCCTACTCATGCTTGGTTAATTAGGACAAGGGAAAACTCATTACTCAATGAGAATCTTCATGTTATTCCTCTGTTAATGAATGCAGGTTACTTTGAGTTTTGACAGTGAAGTATGTGAGGGAGCAGGAGCCCTCTCTCTCCTTTCTCTCTTCCTCTCGCTGATGCTTTCTCTCGTTCTCTCGCTCAACTTCTGATTTAAATACCTTTATTAGCATGGGCTGAACAGCACATCTGTTGTCAAAGCATTAAGAGGACAAAGGGAACAATAATAAGAATAATTAAATAATTAAATGAAATATATATATATATATATATATATATATATATATATATATATATATATATATATATATATGTGTGTGTGTGTGTGTGTGTGTGTGTGTGTGTGTGTGTGTGTGTGTGTATATATATATATATATATATATATATATATATATATATATGTATATGTATAATGCATATATAAAAGGTGAGATAATTGAATAAAAAAACAACTGATTAATGTATTATTTGGTATTTCTCCTAAACATATGTGCAATATATCCTTATTTTCTGTCATTTTTTGTCTATTTTCAATGTTTCAATGTAAAAATCTTTTCTGAGGCCTTTGTATTTGGCACAGGACAAAGAAAATGGTGTTCAGTTTCTATCTGTACTGCAGTAATTAGGTTTTCCATTGTTTTCTATGGCACACTTCCTCTATCTCGAAACACTGTGTCCGTATATTTTTAATTTGTGTCATTCTCCGGGTTCTTTGCTTTAGCCGGGTCCTAGTTTATTAATGGAAGAAATTTCATTTTGTCCAGTTATTTAGAAATTGAAAGGCTATAAGGGGATGTGTTTTGTTCATGACACGTTTGTTTCATTCCTGGGTTTAAGTAGTTATTGCTCTGTGATCGTAACATTGAGGATCAGATAGTAATAAGTGGGAGTGAAATTTCACAGCCTTTTTCAGTACGAGGAGGGACAGGCAACCCAACATCACTCAGCTTGCTGAATGTGTAGTATTTTGATGAACTTTGAAAGCGGCTTTTCGTCTCTAGGGTTCGTGGCTGAAAAATGATTCTTTACGGTGGATTGTGCAGCTTGCTACCATATAAAAAGCATGGGTTTAGTTGCACTGTGGAAAATCTGTAGCCAAATTTTGAATTGGTTTAAAAGTGTTATAAGTGATTTCAATAGTGTACTTTTATTGCTTTGTCCACTAACAACCTGTTTTTTTTTTTTTTTTTTAAAACTCCTTCCATTAAGAGGAATATTTACACAGACTAATATTGCCATACACTTCTTCAAACACACATTGCACTCTCTTTGATTAGTTACCTTCTGAGACGTGCGACCCTATTGGAGCAGGCACAAGCCTGTAAGGTCCAGCAAGCGTGCGTTAGAAGCGCACACAAAAACCTCCTCATTTGTTTCTACTGGGTCTCACTCTGAGTCTCTCATAATAAGCCAAAAAAGAAGACACAAAATGTATAAACAGGCTCCTCTGTTCTCTCTTTCTCTCTCTCTCTCTCTCTCTCTCTCTCTCTCTCTCCTCCGTCTGTTACTGAGCTCCTCTGCTGAGCCTGCACTGCAATAGAGGCACAATTACCAGTCTGTGATTAGGCTGTTCTTCATTAATCAGGGCTGTTAATTGCCGCACAGGTTTGCCATTAGCCATATGGCATGGTGCGCGCGGGACAGAGGCTCGTTGCCTTTTCCCATCCAACACCACTGACAGGCAAAACAAGAAACAATTGCTCAAAAGCAACAGCGCGGTCTTTATGACAGAGCCCCGGCTTCTCGAACACACTGATTCATGAGGGTTTGTTTTGGTCAAGTTTTGCAGCTTTTTTGGTTTGGACTGCTACCCAATCAGAGAGGAGATCCATAGTAGCAAGTAATGGATCTGAGTGCATGTCTTGGGATGGTTCGGTCCTAATGGCATCAACGAGGGCCACATCCTGGTAATTATGTGCTGCAATTTGGATTTAACTTCTTTAAATGTGGCGGCAGGAGGAAACACTCAAGATTAAAGATACGGCGTGGTGGGTCCACTGGGACAGAGCAGAGAAGAAAAAAGCCCCAAACAAAGCTGCAGCATAGCCTGGACTAATTAGCATAGTTTCTGTGTAGGGGAGGGTGAATGTGGGGTGGGGGGCTGATTATGTCCTCCCATGGGCGCGGGCTGATGATTGGATTATTGGGATACAGAAAGTCGCATCATTCTGTACCCCTCTCCCCTCCCTCTTCCTCTCCTTTCCCAGCATGCTTTACGCCGGCGATCCACGGGGACCTGAGTGTGACCCACTTCTGAAAGAACAGCACTAAAGACATGAGTACACTCAGAAGAGAGGAGGGGGAAGCAAGAAAGAGGGATATGGAAGGAGGAAAAAGAGAAGGCAAGGGAACATGAGACTAAGAAAAGTGAAAAACGAAACAAAGTAGCACGAGCTCTCTACACTAGAGCCATCTACTGATGATTCATAACCGCCCAGAGAGCCTGAGACATTCTGAGCCATGATTAGAGCACACCCTCGCGGCCTCTGTGTCTCTTCCCTGTTGTTCCTGAGCCTCTCTCCTAACTCACTAATGCATGTCTACTTGAGATCTCCCTGACTGCCGGTGTGTGTAAATGAGGGAGATTCAGGGTGTCGGAGAAACGAGTTGAGGTCAAGCCGGGACTGCGTTATCGCACTCATCAGGCCTGTATCCCCTAACTCACAAAGCTGCTGCTATCACATGACTCCTTTCTCTCCAGCCCCCTCTGCCATCTGTGCAGGGAAACGTGAGCCCAGTGCTCCACCTGCTGCACCACAACAACCCCCACCTACAGGGAACAGAGAGCCCTGACCTTCCTCATCTCTCCTCCTTCTCCTCCTCTCGTCTCTCATCTCGCTCTCATCAGCTTCCTCATTGTTTTTGGATTTACAAAAGAAGCCATCATTTTCAACACTTTTGCGAACTGCAGTCTGTCTAGCCTTTACTCTGTAATCCTGTGTACTCTATATTACGTGCTTTTCAGGCACACACAAGTACTATAGTGAAAATGTCATATCGCAATACTTTATAGCGTACATTTTCAGACTATATTATACAAATAGCAATGTTTAGCCATGCTAATAAAGTGTTAGTAAAGCTGTATTCAGCGATGCTGTTACAAAATGTATTTCAAGACAGAGATCATCGGAAGGTATAATGCATTCTTCTTCCGTAGCATGGTTTCAAGTGAAACAATGTTTTAGATAATGCTAAAATAATGTCGCCATCGGATCACGCTAAAAAGCAGTTGGAAGTCATTGTAGTTGGATGGACCATGACTTTGGGGGGGAAAATGTTTAATGTGATTGATACTGCACACAGTGTATCCAGGGACTAGGCCAATCACAATGATTTTATCTCATGAGGCTTATCTGAAACCATCAGGAGTCATTGTTATGATCCCACAAGTATGTTTTTCTATAAGGGGATGTAGTCAGTACCCGTTGGACTCATTCTCAGTTAGTTTCTTACTGCAATAAAAAAGACTGCATCGCCATATTTTAATACTTTTTAAATATTTTTCGCTATTGCAGTTGTTTCTTGTCCAGTAACCCGTCTGTGTATTTTAAATGGACCTTTACTTAAAATTAAATGTAAGTTATTATTTGTCTTTTATTTGCAACTCTGTAGTCAAAAAAGCAAACAAAAATATACTTGTCCATTATTATATGTGCATTATTACACTATTTTATACTAAAGTCAACCGTTGCAATGATGCACGAAGTCAATAGAAAAGACAATAAAATTGTTAATCCCTTTGAGTATGACAATTAAGCATCAGAACCTGTGAAATCTCAGAAAGGACTGACCTACTGTAGATCGAATCGTACAGAATCAATATCTTATTGTCCCAGCATCCAGTTCTAATATCTAACTACTGGTTGTTCCTCTTACATTACCTCAATCACAGATTCATCATTAGCAGTCATGAGCAGATAGGGAGGCAGTAAATTGTGAAGTGTGTGTGTGTGTGTGTGTGTGTTGTGCTGAAGGAGAGTGTTGCCCTGTAATTGCTACCTCTAACTGCTTCAGGTCAACTCAAACATATGTACAAGAGCATGTGTGTTAACTCTCTCTTTCTTTCTTTCCTTCTTTCTCTGTCTCCCACTCCCACACACCCCCACTTCCCCTGCTGTTCCCTGTGTGTTTCTGTTTAGCCGCTGCTGTGACAAGAAGAGTTGTGGCAACCGTAACGAGACGCCCTCTGATCCCGTCATCATAGACAGGTAAGAGGTGGATTAACACACTTTGGCTGTGCTTCTGTGTGTGTGTGTGTGTGTGTGTGGGTGTGGGTGTGTACATAAGCATATGCGTGAAATGTAATAAACAACTGCCCATTTATTAGTAGTGCTATGTGCGTGTGTATGTGTGTGCGAGGGAGAGGGAGAGGGAGAGGGAGAGAGCGAGACGGAGAGAAAGGGAATATGGGCATGTGTTTTGGATGCTCTAAGATAAAAGCTCCATCTGCCTATGGAGGTGATGAGCTGATGACCTCTTTGGTGGATCGCCACTTCAGAAAGAATTGAAAAGCGCTGAACTATCTGTCATATTTATTTCAATGAACCATTATTACAGTTTATGAGCGAGAGAGACACTCACTCCGGCACTTACACACCCACAATCATTAGTAGTGTAGTGTGAGAGCTCGCTCTCTGCCTCCATGGCTTTTTAGAGAAAGCATCCGTCCAATCAAAGCGTGCAGTTCAAAGCACTCAGCATCACTTGGGAAGACCAAAACAGCATCATTTGATTTGTGTGAGGGAAAGAAGCATTTGCTGCAGGAGAGTTTCTGCACAAACGAAACCAGTAGCAGGAACATGTTGAGTCTTTGCTGTAGCCCACTGGGTTCAGTGGTGTGTGTCTCCTGTTCAAATTCTTCTTAACCCGCTCAGCCCTATATTAAGGCCTTGAAACCTGTGTGTGAATTGAACACAGACAGCGTTATCACAGAATCAACCAGACTGACGCTCGGCTTTACACTGACTCCCTTACCAGAGTCGATCACCTATACAGCTGGTTTTCAAATTTCTGAATAATACACTCTGTGGTATGACCTGCTAGAGTCAAAGTACTCAGAACCAGTTTTAAATCAATGCTCTGTACATCACCAACAAAAAAAAAACGGTGGATGAAAACTGATCTGTATAAAAAAATGGCAGCATGAGCGATACACCAGCATGAGAAATAGTTTTTGGGAACTATATATGGTAGTTTGATATTGGAAGGAAACGATCCACATCGACTCTTCCGTAGGAAACAAATGCCAACACTGTCTAGAAACTGGTCAACACCGGAAGACGATGTTCACTTTTCACTTCCATTATAGGTGAGAGATTTTCTTTCACGGAAGACTCCTGTAGGTTTTTTTTTTTTTTTTTTGAAAGTTGTGGAGTGAAGGAAAGCCTGTAACGGAGGAGAGTTTAGAGTTGAAGTCGAGGGCAGATGTCTACACAAGAGTTTGTCATTTGTGTCCATGTGTTTGTGTGTTAATGAGCCGTGGTGCTATCAGATGAACACAGCTGTCGTAGTTTCACTTGGGTTCTGTCTGTGTGGAGTGCTGTTTGTGAGAAGAAAAAAAAAAAAAAAAGGTACTACCTGGATGCTGGGTGTGTGTATCGAGCTCATTTCTGCTCCACTGGGCCAGAACGCTTCACAGTTCACAGAGACAGCTGCACCCTCACTATGCCACATGGCCTCACCTCCACCCACCGCGCGCGCGCGCGCACACACACACACACACACACGCACACACGCACACACACACACTTCTCTCCCTGCCCATCACTGTCCACTTTTCTTGACTATTGTCCTCCATTCAGTCATTTGTTGCAATGCATCCAATAGTTTTTTTTTTTTAATTTTTTTATTGCATTGGTACGAGAGTGAAGGTGCTATAAGTGGATTCCCAGCTGTGCTCTGACCCAGCATGGGCACCCCCGGGCTAATTGATGGCAAAAGAGAAAAAGAATTAAGCAACAGTTACCCCTCCATCACTCAGTACCTACAGGACAGGAAAATAGGTCATGTAAAAAGAGAGAGAGAGAGAATGAAGCGCTTTAAAGAGTTCGATTTGAATTTTTCGGCAATGCTGCTAAGGCTGGGGTTCGGGTTAATGCATACCAAACGCAAACGCATCCAAGATATGAATTCAAGCCTCTGTTTCCCCCCCCGTTGTTCTTTAGTTGAATAAATAAGAGCTCATTAGTGTGCTCTTGTTTCAAACAGCTGATTAGGTTTTACAGCAGTAATTAGCCAAGCTAGCACTAATTCCTCTGGAAGAGTAATGAGAATCATTTCCTAATTAGCTTCCTCTCATAAGCAACCGCAATAGGCTGCTACAACAAAACTGGAGGAATGTCGGAAGAATACCGTCAACTTACAATGCCTTATTAGATTGTTGAAAGAACAAATCTGAGCCTCACTGCAGTACAGGTTCAGTGCGAGTGGAAAGCACGCAAAGGTGTGATAGCACGTGTTTTGAGGAGGATGTGAGTAATCTGGGCTGAGCTACCTGACCGGGGCAGAAAGCAGATTTTAATTAAGAATGCTCCTATGGAATTAAAAGTAGTCCATTAACATTTGTTCCCGCGTTCATTTGCATGAGAAAGAAAGCACGAGTGAGCGAGTGAGTGTCCATCCCATACAACAGATTCTCCTTCACATTCCTCGTCCTTTCTAACTTTTGACTCCCAAATCCATTTAATGCCCCGGTAAGATTATTTCAAATACTTTAATCGGCTCCCATTGACACACACAAAGGGCACTGACATCTAATAGCAGCCCTTTAACTCTGCTTTTCACTACCTCTTGTTTCATCTCTATCAGCATCCCCTCCCTCTCTCTTTCTCTTTCTCTCGCGTTCTTTCTGCTCCTGTGTGCATTGGGAGTAACAGAAGCTCACTAAGCTGTACAGTAGTGCGCCGAGCTGTTGTTCTATCTCCCTGGGAACAATCTGCCATGCCATGGATACGCTGTGATTTTCAAGTTCTTGTATTAAGGAATAATACAGGAGCTCTGCTGCCTGCTCGTGACCTTCAACCATGCTGGTGAGCTGCTTTTTTGGAGATGTGCATGACATCTGGATTTGCACAGAGTGAGGAAATAGGACGGGGCGAAACACTTCAGAGACGGCGACGCAAGACATGTTGGAAAATGGGTCACTGTGCTCTTTGAGTCTAAATTTTTCAAGGCTGTCCTTGGCTGCTGACCCACACCGCACTCTGCAAAGCTGGCCACAAGTGATGAGCAAGAAGATGACCTTCTGTCTAAAATAAGAGTAGCACAGGAAGTGATGTCATGCATTGATTTGTGACCTTTTGTCCTGAATATTTTGTATTTGCAAACTGCAAAGGTATTCATGATGTACATACCCCCTCCACCCCACACCTTCACATACACACACACACACACACACACACACACACACTACCTAAACCTAGGTACAACCCTAAAAAAGAAAGGGGGCACTTAACAGACTTAACGAGCATATGTTAATGGAATAGAGGAGGGAAAGGGGGAAGAGAGTGTGTGAGAGAGGAAATACGGCAATGTGCATTATGTTAGTGGATTAACCAGATCGGTTGCAGTGAGTCGCTCTCCACATCAGCGGGAAGAGAACGATCTTAACTGGCTGAAGCGACCATTGTTAGAGTAATCCTGTCCAGACTGCAGCCCTATTGTGAGGCAATTAAAGACCGAGAGAGTGTAGAGAGCTCTCTCTGTGTGTGTGTGTGTGTGTGTGTGTGTGTGTGTGTGTGTGTGTGGCAGTGAGAACAAAAGAGAGAGCATGTTTTATACAGTGAGAGAGGATGTTAAAATTTGTGTCACTACTGATGTTAATGTCTAAGAGATGAAGACAGTAGAAGAATGACTTTCAGAAAAAAGGAGAGGAAAGAAAACAGTGTATCACTCAGCAGTGACTGTGTGTGTGTGTGTGTGTGTGTGAGCGCTATGACTGTATGTTAGACTGCACTTCATGTGCGTAACTCTTCAAGCTGGGAGACAGGGCTGTCACAGCTGCTGAAAGGTGATGTGCAACAATGAGAGGGAGAGAGTGTGTGTGTGTGCGCGTGTGTGTGTCGGTGTGCGCGTGTGTGCGCGACTTATTTAAAGCCAAGCGCTGAAGGAATAATAAAGGCCAATATCTGCCTTTTCGAGTTAATATAGGGTTAACAATATGCAGTTCACTGTCAACAATCCTATCATCCGCTTGGATGAATTCCAAAGAGGTGCATACAATCCACTCTGCTCTCCACTCCTCCTGTGTATATGTATGATTCTTACTTACACTGTTTCTCTCTCTCTCTCTCTCTGTGTGTGTGTGTGTGTGTGTGTGTGTGTGTGTGTGTGTGTGTGTGTGTGTGTGTGTGTGTGTGTGTGTGTGTGTGTTTGTGTGATAGTTCTGATATTTCTATATTTATTTCAGAATGAAAGTTGTAGAGCTATTTTTGTATCTGATCTGTAGTGGTGATGATGTAGACGCTGTCGAATGCATGAATACGCACTACAGTCACGTGTCACATTAAAGGGCAGCTCCAGTGAATTTCATGAAAAATATAACATTTAAATATTTTGATTTTTTTTTTTTCCCCTCAGTGGTTAAGATGTAGTACAACTGATCAGCTGATTGTGAGTTCAAATCCCAGCACTGCCAAGCTGCCACTGCTGGGCCCTTGAGCAAGGCCCTTAACCCTCAACTTCTCAGTTGTGTAAACGAGATAAATGTAAGTCACTCTGGATAAGGGTGTCCGCCAAATGTTGAATGCTTTACAGAAAGCTTGGGGAGGGGGTTGACCTTAGACGAGAGTGCTGCACAGTGACGTCATCTTGTCCAGGGAGTGGGGCTCATTTCATTCCCATGCTCTCAAAACGCATCTTTGTACTGGTCTGTCAAACACAAACACGCTCATCTACCTCACTCCAGTGAAAGAACAGAGAAAACCAGGCCTTCTAAATGTACAGTTATAGATGTCAGCATTGAGATTAAAGAACAATGGGGATGAAAAATCCTGTTCCTCCCAGGGTAGTGAAAAAACGTCAGCGCCAACTGATGTACATGTCTTACTAGGTAAGTTCTTGCAAAGCCGCCATACATGGCGCTGTGGCTACTGAGCTCCTTAACCCCTTTTTTTTTGTGTGTGTTTCACTTTCATAGCCTTCAGTAGGATTATTTTCCTAAGTGTAAACATTTATTACGATTGTTTTTGTACGTAAAGCCACACAAACGTTATAAGTGGGCAAATGTTATAAAGGGAAAAAGATAACATGCAAGAAGAATAAAGACGAGGCTTTTAGTTCACGCTTTACAATCCACACCTGCCCTCATTCGTTTATTTCACACTGGCCAGGATGCCAGTCATTCAGTGGCATTCGCGATGAGAATGATATATTGTCTGTATTGGACCTTCAGATTAAACGTGCATTACCACAGAATATGAATATCGTAGAAAGTTTATTAGCCAGATGAAATGGGATTAGTGTGCAACAAGCTGCCTTCCATGTTTAATGCTTGAATGAACATTTATTATAGTGTCTAAAGTGTTCATTAGTGTAAAGTGGTTATAGCATTTCAGTGAGCTTTTAGCTTTTACCTTCTTTTCAGCGATCCGTCAGCTCACATTTAAGCACATGTAGAGCAGAAACGTGAGAGAACGTGAGAGAGCCAGGAGGCCGTGTTATAATACACACTTGCTCCCATTACATTTTGTCAAGGGCGTAAACACAACAGCCTTTATGAAGTCGTGATCAGCTCTGGGGAATTAATGACTTGCCCGTTTTCTCTGTGAACTAGTTGTTTGTTTCTCTGAAGAAAAAAAATAGAATTGAATTCATGTCTGCTTTTTTTTTTTTCACTTAGTCTCAGGGGCAATAGTTTAGTTTTGTTTGTGCTTGGTTTCATTTGTTTTATCTATTGTATGTATTATTATTGTATCTCAGTTTTTTTTTTTTTTGAACAGTTTAAGATTTTAATAACTCTGTGTGCGTG
>CM040981.1:13733935-13751435 GCA_022985145.1 Pangasius djambal | reverse complement strand
CATTATTCAACATGCTGCATTACAGACACAGATACACACATATGTGCACGTCTGCGCTCGTACAAAAACACAATCACACACAGATGTTCTGAGAGGCCAGAGACGAGGAGAGCCGTGGCCCCTGGAAAAGCAGATCAATGACTCAGGTTACAGGCCAGTGAACGCTGCGGAAGGAAAAAGTGTCTGAAGCGCAGAGAGTTCTGGGGATGAAAAATATATGGACATATTGCTTCGCTGCTGACTGAGTTTCAAGTAAAGACCGGATCTTCTCCTCTTGCCGAACCATGAGAGGTTTTTCCTTTGTCACCGTTATCGACTAAATCGTTCTATTTGTGACTCAGATGGACACACACACTTGTGTTACTATCTATTCAATATATAGGCCTCATCCTAGGTAATATAAAATTAAGGTGATAAAAGATGCATTTTTGTAAAAGATAGATAGATAGATAGATAGATTATAATGCTTTTTTCTTTCAGAAACCTAAGCCTCCTTCCCATCTTCCTGCTCCATCTTATCTTCTGTATCCATGTATTTTCTCTCACAGAAGGGGACTGTGGGAGCTACACTGACCCAAATGAATTATGTCTCAGTTCTCTAGAGGTTGGCCATGAGCTATTTAGGACACTCTACTGAGGAGAGAAACAAAGCAAGAGAAAGGGGCACATAAATGTCCTACAGTAGGATGTTTCACTTTGTGTGTGTGTGTGTGTGTGTGTGTGTGTGTGGGCGCGCATATGTGTTAGTGAACGTGTGTGCATGCTATGAGGACATTTCCCATCATGCTCTGCTCAGGAAGAGGAGCCCTGCCTCCCACTGAGACTTGCATTGTTATTGTACCTTCCCCCTCCACCCAGTCCTGTCTACAACCCTGACAACACACACATTTGTTTTACTCTCCTTGTGAGGAACTTCCATTGACATAATTATTCATGCAGCCAATTAATGCTTTGCTACACCTAGTAGCAACTCTAGTGCTAACCTTAACCCCAATAACCAAAAGGAAACTGCGTACGAACTGTGTATATATACAGTATATATATATATATAAAATATATATATATGTATGTGTGTGTGTGTATACTAAGTAGCAAGCATCGCCTAATCTCACTCTTACAGTAAGATGTTCTTTAGGCAGGATGAGAAGAAAAACCCTGAACAGCTGCTCATATTATCACCTGATTCTGACAAGTGTGAGTTTGATCTCTGAGGTGGATAGCAAATTGAATGTTTACAGCGACACTGGAGTAATGGCATGGAAAACAGACACATTAAGCACACATGCACGAAGCACTTTTGTCAGATATGATGAGCACATTTACTTTACGCCAATGATGCCAAAGCTTTGCCTCTTCTTCTGGACCCGGCGATTTGTGTTAGAGAAAACAAGGTAATTCAGGATTTCTTTCTCCTCACTGTGGGCTAAAATGGAAGGGTGCAATTTTCTAATTCAGTCAAATAAAGCTCTCCTTTTGTCACCTGACAGGCACCCAGCTTACAGAGGTCAGAGGTTGTGAGGCTGCTTTCAGGAGAGCACAAATCGATTAGCCGTCAAGCTGCTGGCGCTTGGTCCGTTTCACAGGGAGACGCTGGGCCCCAATTTCCATAATTGCTCACAGCCTTAAGTGCTGTTACCTTTAGTAAACCAGGAAGAGTTGGGGAGGGGGAGGGGGGGTGGGGGCGAGAAATGATCAGGCAAATAAAGTGAATGAATAATGAACATGCATGGATGTTCCCGAACAGAATCTATTGATCTCTAAGTGAGTAGGAATAACTTTGCTGGAATTAAAAATTCGACCTCCCTGCCATATGGAGATTCTCCTTGTCCCTTCCTTTCAGTAGCTCTTTATCCGAAAAGATAAAGGTTACTAAATCCCACGTGATGAGAGCTTGATCTTATTGACTTGGTTACAACCGCAGCATTGCCTTGGTTGAAGGATACAAGATATACCTACTTCTCTTTCTCTATCTCGATGCCAGGCATCGATGATGAGACATTATCATCTACAGCAATGTTCTGCAGCGCTTTAATGGCCTGCAGTGGATCCTTCTGATTGGTCAGGTGATTGACTGATTGATAGATAGTCGTCGCTCAGAATTATTTCAATGTGGGCTATGGACAGTGGTCAGGGCCTTGGTCTCTCGTTTCTAAGCTGTAATGAACAGACCGGCTCATCTGTTTATGGTTTAGGCTGACTCCAGCCAGGAAGAGAGGTCGAAGGTCACTCTGAAGGCAGTGAAAGCTGCGTTGTGGTGGCCATCACTGGTATGTTGAGTATGTGGAGAGGAAGAACAAGAGTGTTGAGCAGATGGAAGGGTAAGGGGGTGGTCCTGCCTATAGGATTAAGCTTTCCTTTCACCTGAAATCTACAACGCTTAGTGTGAGCCCAAAGCCCCATGCTTTCCCCTTTTTCCCCAATACCCAGAGCAGATCTGGTTCTATTACTAAGAGACTCTCCACTTTGACTGATGACTGTTAGCTCACAGTGGCTCACTTAAGCCATAAAGGGCCTGTGATAGCTGCACACCAGCCTTTTATCGACCCTACACTCGCATGTATTAATAAGCGCCTGCCTTCACGCCCGTATTCCCTCTCATCCCCTTATCTGAGCTTCCTTTCTTGTGACAGATGAGCATGTCTGGAGGGAAGCGTGGTCAGACAATGGCCAGTGGGTGTATGTGTGTATAGATGTATGTGCTTGTGTGTGTAATGAAGCCTCCAGAACGGTGTAGCTCTGATCCGAGCTGATTTAGTGCCACGCTCCGTGCTGTTAATGGGCTCACACAGAGAGGGAGATGTGACGGCAGGGGCAGGCCATATTTAAGGGCCTCTGACTGCTCATTACTGACCATCACCGATCACTCACGCGCACACCATCAGAGGCCTTACTTCTTCTTTAAGACTGTGCTGGGATTTCAGAGGCAAACAAATTATACACAAGATTTACATTTGCATGGCCATTTTCACAAATGAGGCTAGTAATGAGGGCTGCGAACGAGAGGAAGAAATGTCATGATGGAGGGTGCGAGGGAGGGAGGGGGAGTGGACAGGCTAATGTCATTCATGGCACAACATGGCCTTTTTTATTGAGGCTCATGTTCCCTGACCTCTCCGTTACTACATCTTCAAATTACGAATTCCATTACGATGAAATGATTACAGCATCACCCAAATCCATGCAGCCGGCTTGTGTGTGCGTGCGCGTATGAATACTGTGATTATACACGAGGTTGTAGGTGAGAAAAGCACTCTTAGTAGCAACAATCCTGAAGGAAATAAAAAGCAAACGAATGCAAATATATAACCAACTGGTAGTACAAGTGGAGCAGCACAGGCCATTTTCTTGAGGAAGTACTAAATTACCTGTCCAAATTATAATATATCCCATTTCCGGAATAAAAAAATCATCAGTATTAGTGATAGATTCAGATCCAGACGGAGTCCAGCCCAGAACTCAAAGAGCACAATCTGCATTGGTGGATCTTGTGCTTTATACATTACTAGGCCATGGCAGAGAGAGAGAGCAGAGCAGATATAGCAGCAGCATGTGTCCTGTAATATTGAGGTCAAAGTCACAGAGTTTTGAAAGAAGAGAACTATTAAAAATGTATGGAGCATACCATAGCCTTTTTTGCCCCCTTTTTTTTTATTTTCTTGTTGTCCAACAGTAATGAGTTCGGTTATAGTGCCATAGTTATGTTGAATTTACTATCAGAATTTGGGTTTTGAATTGTAAATGAGAGCTCATAAATAAGTGGCCTTATTTCCTATCTAATGCATCATAATTTAGGTGGCCATGAGTAGTGGGATGTTAATTAGCAAAATAGCTCTGAAAGGACACAGGATTTATGTGGCTTTTGCTTAGAGTTTTTCTGAGCCTAAAAACAGGGGGGGGCGGGGTGCGGGGTGCGGGGGGGGAGAAAATGCGGGTATGCATGGCGCTCAGCCTGGGTAAATAAATTCATAAACGGCACGCGTGATATATTTCCCTGCTGAGATCCTCACGGACAAATGCAGGAAATTTTTGTGACCTGAATTTTCAGGGAAAAATAACATAAATTTGACAGCACTGGTGGCGATGGTGGCGGTGGAGCTCTTCTTTCTCTCTTTTTTTTTCTTTTTTTTTTTCTTTTCTTCCTCTCTCTTTCTGCTTCTCTCTCTTGTTAGAGAAACCGTGATGGAGGTGGTGGAGAAGATGTGTTTATTAGATTATCGTGAAGAAGATGAAACTGGAGGCCACGAAGAGAAGAGAATCTGACTTTCTCGCTGACCCGGTAGGCTGGGAATCTCATTCCACGTGCGTTTCAAATGAAGCAAAAATAGAGACTTTGTTTTGCCCGACACCTCCGATTTGTGTGGCTTTTCCCTTGACATGATTTTCCTCTTAAGTTCAGAGCTGGGCCACTCCACAGACAAGGAACGTATTATAAGTGAGTGCCTTGACGCCACTTCTCTTTGCTCCTCTCGTCTCCCTCTGTCACCTTTCAAAGGAGTAAGATTGTCAGCTGCCCGGGCTAACATCTAAACATCGTGATGTGTGGTAGAGTGGGAGATTATGCGCGTGCAAACGTTTTCTTCTCCGCGATCAAAAACGTACAAGATAAATTATAAGGTTCATTTGAATTGCTATCTATATGGACTGGTCTCATTTCCATTTTGAGCTGAGGCTTTACTGTACTGTTATTAGAAAAAAAAAATAGGGATGGTTAAAAAAAAAAAAAAAAGTGTATAAGCATTCATTAGCCACGTTCTTGCCCCCTCATCCCACACCATCTGCTCCACCCAACACCCCAAAAACCAACAGTCACCTCATCAGCACTGTCATCACCTACAGGAAGACAGGAGATGGATCCAAAAACACACAGCCTCTGACAGAGCCCCACTGTCGACAGAAAGATGCAGCAAGCAAAAGCCGTGTGTGTGTGTGTGTGTGTGTGTGTGTGTTAGTGTGTGTATGTATGTGTATGTTCAGATTATTTTTGCTTTGCTGTAGCCTCTACAGCCCCAGACCTCAGCCGAAGGACAATGAATAAGGAAAGTCTCTGGCTTATTAAAACATATGAGATTAGCCAAAAACATAGCCAAAAGCTGCTTAGGTGAACAAACACAGCTTCTCAGACCAACATCGAGAGCTGCATGTATAATTTAGTCCCTGCAAGGAAAGAACATTCCATATAATACAAGTCTTATTATAGACTTTCTGGTGTAAGGTCTGTTCTGAAAGCCTGTTATGCATGTGAGGTTGCACAGAGCGACTGCATTTGTATAAGGAGTGTGTGTGTAAGTTGTGGTGTGTAGCACACTGAGACTCCCTGATGTCGTCCTGTGCTGCTGGAGTATGGGACGGGTAGGCTGTTTCCACGGGAACCCATCCATCTCAGCCATCAACAGGCCCCGCGTCATGTAGCAGGGCCCCATAACCAGACGGAAAGAAAAAAAAAAAGGAGAAAGGATGTAATTTACAATCCTGCTATTTATTTCTAATACATTTATTTCGTATTTCCTGCTATTTATTTCTAATTATTTTATTATCATCATCATCATCATCATCATCATTATTATTATTATTAAACACTTACAATATAGATATAAATAAAATTAATTTTTAGTATTTTAGTTTTATATCATCTTTCAAGTAGCTTGAGAAAGGAATGAAATGATGAAGAAAATATGGCAATTAATTATGTGCAAAGTATGGAATGAATGGAATCATGTACAAAGCTGTATAGTAAATTGTATACAACATTTTTAAATCTTAATTTTTTATGACAAATCATTTAAAGTCTGTCATATTCGAGTCTTTTATATGTCTAAATGGGTTTTATACGACTCCACATGATTCCACACTTTTGAGCGGTGGTGTGTCTACATAGCAAAAAAAAAAAAAAAGTAAAAATAGACCCATTAAAAAAAATTATAATTTCAGGCCATGTTCTGGTAAAAAAACAAACAATAAACAAACAGGAAAAAAAACCCTTACGTTCATGTACGTGCTCTTGTGGCATGCGCTTCTGCGACAGATGCACTAGTAAGTGTAGAATGAATTAATAAGTGCAATATGGAGTGTAGATATTTAAAGCAATTTCTCCTCCCTTATGCTTAAGAAAGATAAAGTGAAGTGGATGGAGGATGGAGGGAGAGACGGAGACATCCAGCAGCCTGTCTCATGCCTCATTACAGCTTAAACAAGTGAGTCACTGTGTGAGGAGGAGAAGAGCCAGAGAGCAGGCTTCCTCTTACTCATCCATCCATCCATCCATCCATCCATCTACCAGTCTACAGTAACTCAGCTGATCCCTGCTCAAAGAGAGAATATTGTTTCCTGGCAAGCCATGTAGCTGAAGAAGAATGCACGGCGCAAGTGAAGTGTGAGATTAAAGTAGGAGAGTTGCTGGTTAAAAGATTAAACACTGAAAACAGCAACGTCAGACACATCAGCCTGACAGTTAACACGCAGCATTTAGCAGCGTTTTTTCTTTTGTTTTGCAATTCTCCATTTATTTTTTTCTCTTCCCCTTTGCATGACTCCTGTCATATTTCCTCACTATACCACATTCTACACTGCGAACAGCTCGGAGGTTGAGGTTCCCAGCCACTGGCCTCAGGGTGCGTAGATTTCTGCTGTTGCTTTTTAGACTTTGTCCTGGAAATGTCTACAATCACTGAGGAGAATGAACTCCACTCTCCGTCTCAGCACTGACAATAGTAGGAAGGCCTTTGTTTTGTGTGTGTTTGCAGGCCACTTATCACTGCGAATGTCTTTTGTTCTGGATTACCGAGTTACGTGAGTTTTTCAACTACATGTTGAATAGAATAACTATTGCGCGCTGGTGTAGGAAGTCTAGAACCCGGCATCGCTCAGTCTTCTCCCTCACTTCAGCTGGCACACATCGATCCTACTTTCCCCAGCATACACTGAGTCACACACTCGCGTGGTATTTTCGTCAGGCTCAGAGCTGCGCGTTTCACCTGAGTGTGGCGTGACAGGCGATGTCAGAAACAGTCAAGGTGGGAAACATGGGGTGAACTGCACTTAACAGAGATGCTGATGGCTGGCAAGGTTCATATCACTCATCTACAGGACATTGCAAAGAGAGTAAGAGTGAGAGTAAAGCGGAGAGAGTTTACACTGGGCAGGATTTAAGCTCGGATAGATGGTTCTGGATAGTAATGTAAAACCCATATACTTTTTTTTTTTTTTTTTTTTGCTAATTTATTCCTATTTGCTCTTCCAGCAAAAAGACTGAACTCGAATCTAGGGGTATGATTCTCAGTTTGGGTGTGACAGGTCCCGGGTTCATATCCCAGCCACCAGACCCAAAACAAAAGACTCAAGCTGAAATATTAGCAAGTAGTTTAATCTTTTACTCTCTTCAGGGACAATCACAGCCACCCCGAAAACATTTATTATACCTGTTAAAGACAAAGAAAAGAAAAACACAGTAAAGTAACCTAACTCCCTAACATAAACAACTAATAAACCCTCAGAAAAAGAAAAAAAAAAACCCTACTGCTTCCTGGCTAAAGTTAGTTTCATATACTATAGACAAATAGATATTACAAACATTTCTGTAGTTTCTGGTTTGTGAATGGGTAAACACTCTAACCTCACACGTGAGAATAAAAACGCACAACCGCAAGCAATGGCGTCTCACGTGGGTCTGGTCTGGTAATGATATGACGACGACGAGGAGCCCGAAGCATGTCGGCGTTTCCCCTTATATCCCTTTCATCATGTCCACCGATCCAATAAGTGGAGAGAGGGAGGAAGAGAGAGATCACGCCAACTGGACAAGCTACGGGAAAACAAGACGGCAGTGTGAACACACCACACGGGCGCATTGCGCTTGAAAGAAAGAAAAGACATAAAAGGAAACCAAAACCGGTAACAGTACGACACTGTTACTACGTCCCAGGATGTAACAAAGTGCTTTTAGGTGTCCCACTGACCAGGCAAGAACTATTACACACACAAACACCTAGTCAAAGTTAAACAGCAGAGAGGGAAGGCAAGGCAGTCCTGTAGCTCAGACTTCACTTTCCTTTGTTCTCCTTCCCCCTTTTATTTACCATATTTGCTTCAGTTTATCTGGCAGTGACAATTAGCACTTTTCATTTAAAGCACACACACACACACACACACACACACACAAATAGTGGAACAAAGCATAGCTACAAGCCGATTAAGCCTAAGTAATTACTTAAAAGAGAAGCCGTCAATATGTATGCAATTACAGTATAGAATGTGATCAAAAAGCAGCATGAACACATAGCCGCTGAACACACTCTGTTTTCTTAATCATTAACAAACAAGGCCTAAGAACTTCATTTCTTTCATTTCAGCTCCTCTGAGAGTGACTGGCTGTCTTGATGAATGGAAATGGAGTGGGCGTCATTAATCTGAAGAGACTTATCTTGTAGTTTTTCCATTTTAAATCCCTCAGTTTGTTTGTCCGCTCGTACGCTTGGCTGAATTTCCATGCAGAAATGGGACCTGTTTTAGACTGTAGTTATAATTATATAGTTATAATTATACTGTGATTATAACACAGTCTATTACAGTTAATTTAAGTGGAAATAATGTCGTTTTTTGAATGTGAACTTGGCTGAATGGAGTGCCCAGTATTATCAGAAACATTTTTTTTTCCCTTGTTCATTTTCCTCAGCCTCCGATAATGCACTAGTTAAAGATAGATATTCTGACCTTTAATTTTTTTAGGCTTTAAGTCCGTCATTTCAGCCCATTACCCCCAGTATGTATCGATGTGTACTGTTTTTATGTGCCTCCACACTTAGTAACGTTACTGCTGCAGCCCAGCCCTAGAGAACAACATTCCAGCACTGTTTCCTATTTGCTTCCCATTAGTGCTGGCGCATAGCCCGCTGACCTTGTGCAGATGCTCTCAAAACTCAGCCAGAAGTGATATTCCGTCAAAACACACAACCGAGAAGCTTGAAACTGTCCATGGTTACAGCACTACACACCTTTTACATTAGATCACTGTGGATCGTTTAGCATGACCAGATGTTAATAAGCAGAAAGGTGCTAGATAGATCCAATCATCATTTGAAGCTAAGGAGATAAAGACTAAAAAAAAAAAAAAAGATGGAGGCAAAAAAAAAAGGCAGATAACAACGTTTTCTTGGGTGTCGGGGGCCAGTCTTTCCCTTTTTCCTGTCACAAGTATGGACTTGCAGTGTAGCCCACTGTTCCTTTTTGCTAGGGCGGCTGCAGTCATAAGAGGAAGTGGATGGAGCTCCATGTGATGTGTATTGTGCGTTGTTTCAGTACTAATTTTCGGACAGTTGAATAATAGAAATAGAGAGCTCTATTTTTGTGTCGCCACCAGCATACTTTAGTGGTATAACACCAGCGTTTTGCTAATTTGGTTACGCGTAAGCCGTTTTTTTCCCTCTTTTAGGCCAGTTGCTCTTTCGTGGCTGGCACATTAGGGGGTGTGGCATTTGAAATCCAGCAGCTCATTTTTAAGGCCACATTAGTCCAAATCAATACAATACCATGGATATTTTTTTGCCATACCCACACGCTCCAACTGACAATCTTATAGCTTATATCTTTGTGTTATTATCAGCAAAAGGAGGCCCAGAGACAAAAATATTTTCGGTGAACTTTCTCTGTTTGACTGATTGTGATTTAGCTTCCAGGGTGGTATGAGAAGTTCTGAGGAATCAAAGATGGGTAATAATTGGGAATCACAGAGAGAAGGGGAGAATAGTTTGTGGAGTATCTGTATGTGTGTGTGTGTGTGTTTTCCTGCTACTTGCAGTCATGACCCGATGATCTCGGAGCTTTTCATCCCTTGATTTCCACTCAGATCCCTTTCACACTCACCCTGCAGTTCGCGCTAATAATGGTGCATATACACACACACACACACACACTACTACACTTGCTCTCAACAGACATGCAGTGATTTTAAAAACCATCTCTCACATACACACACAACACACACACACACACACACACACAACCCCCTACCCCACCCCGCTAGCCATCAGGGACACAGGTCACTGCTTTATGTAAGGGAAGAATACATGGTGTGGTGTGCTTTATTTATTTTGGCTGCTTGGTCAGAACGGCAGCAGTGAAGCTGCATTTTAATGATCCATTATACAAGCCTTCTGCCCTAGAACCTGCTCATCTTACTCAGGTCGGGGGTTGTGACCCTTACATGCCGTGTGTTTAGCAGCAGGCTGAGGCGAAAGCTGGCTGCTTTAGAAACAGCGGCACTAAGAAATTCACGCCCAGTGTAGGAAAGGTTGAGTTTTGATCTCAGACACAGCAGAGCAATACCATAATGTATTTGTACAATACCTACTGTATTTGTTGGTCTTAAAACATATTTCATACTTGACATACTTCTTAATTTTAGCTGTCATTCTGAATATCGAATAATTAGGTAAATAATATGCTGACAGATACTGTAAATATCTGCCTCGGACCACATCCAGTTCTTCTGTAGTCACACAGATTGGATGATACGCTTAAAGAAGCTGTGACTGTAATATATAACTTGAACAAAACCTCATTGTGTAGCTGATTGCTGTGGACATTGTGGACAACCAACTGCTTGTTTTGAAACATGTATATGAAGATTCGGGATTATTTTTGGACTATATTTTTGGGTGAGACTTCCATCAATTGTTAGCTACAACAGTGCTATAGCTCCAGCGCTCCAAGAAAAAAATGTCTCATATCACTTCAAGTTTCTGTAATTGTTGTGTAAAAGTGTTTCACTTGTGTGTGTGTGTGTGTGTGTGTGTGTGTGTGTGTGTGTGTGTGTGCGCCAAAGTACAGCCTCTGATTGATTAGATTTTCTGCAGGTTTGTGGCTTCTCACAATGACCATGTG
Organism: Pangasius djambal; assembly: GCA_022985145.1. Lineage (NCBI taxonomy): Eukaryota > Metazoa > Chordata > Actinopteri > Siluriformes > Pangasiidae > Pangasius > Pangasius djambal. The sequence continues at coordinate 13,740,560 of CM040981.1, read as the reverse complement.
CTCTGTACTTTCCTGGAGCTGTGTGCGTACACTGGCTCAGGTCAATGGTGTGAAGTTCCAAAGCCTGCTGCTGTATAGCTCTATAAAGTGTCCACGTTATTTGTGTGCAAGTATATACATGTGGCCTTCATTCATCCCCATTCCTATTCAGTTCTTTATACCTCCATTCCAGTTATGTATATTCCACCCGCATCTTTAATTAGGAGGTGTGGTCCGGTATTTGTGCATGCACGCGCACGTGTGTGTGTGTGTGTGTGTGTGTGTGTGTGTGTGTGTGTGTGTGTGTGTGTGTGTTTGTCAGCACATTGTTGTGCCCACATGATAATTGAATGTGCGCTCAGACCACATCCGAGCCAGCGTTCCAGCTCACACCTTAATTAGTTTAGCTTTGTGTCTGGCTGCTGTGCCATCAGTGGCCAATCGATAGCACTCCGGAGAACAGAGGGCTCCTATTGGAAACAGATACGCCAGCTGTGTGGCCGTCGCTGCTTTTCTCTCTCAGTAGGGGACGTTAAATAGGGCCAGCTCTATGACTCTGACTTAATTGTTCTGATAAATGTGGCCTGGTGCGCGTGTGCATTCATGTGCCGGTGTGTACACTGTTCAGCCTTCTCAGTGTTGTGCTCTCTCCAAAAATGACTTGAGCAATGCAGCTCTATTGGAATTCAATGGCTGCTTTGTTTAAAACTCATATCCCATGCTTCACCTTTATGAGTTTTGCTTTGTGAGCAGCATTCACATTCTGCTGTGCGCTCCCTCTCTCGGCTCTTAGCTCAGTATGCGCTTGAACATCAGTAAATTACATTACCCCCTTGCCCCCTTGCCCCCCCCACCAAAACCATTTAAAGAAAATTTGTTGAAACAATCGTAGCTACTTCTTTAGCTTTGAGGAGTCACTTATTAAATAGGAAAAAAAGTATCATTAGAATAAAACAATTATGCACTTACACAATCATACTAAAAAAAAAAAAAAAACTCCTCCATATAGACTCACTCACACACACACACAGTACTCCCATCACAACAAACGATCATACATCACATTTGCCCAATTTTATGGCTGCATATTATTTGCTGCTGTTAAAAGCTAGCGAGGAGGAGATAATTGCGAGAACTGGCAGTATTAGTTAAGTGTGTGTAATGGTGGGCTCTGGGAACGCTAAATGGTGGTTGTAATATTTAGTTCCTGTGCTCATTACCTCCTGATCTGCCTCCAGTGACCCTGCAGCAGCAGGCCTGCCCGCTGCCGCTCTCTCTAATGAGCAATGGAAATTACCGCTTCAAGAAATGAAACACAATTTATTTAGGGGGAGTCGTGGTGCGCAATGACATTACAGCAAACAACCCTGAAAAATTGACCCAATAACGCAGGCTTGCAGTTATGTTATTAGACAGAAAGTTCATACGAGCGAGAGAAGTTAGCAGGAAGAACGGGCTACGGACTAAGTTTTACTGTGACGTCATATTTGGCCCGATTTGTCCGATATGGAACGCAAAAGTTTCGAGCAGCAATTCAGAAATGGATTGTTTGCAAGAAGAATCAGTCATTAAGGGTGTTCTTTCCTCTCGGAGGCTGCTTGCTGCAGGATTTGGGACACTGCGGTCGTTTGTCAGGCCGGGATGATGTAATTGGTCAGTGCTAGTTTTTGGGGGGGGGGTTCGCTACTCTGCTCCCTATGAGAACACCGCCTTAACACTCCTCCACAGGCCTTCTACCATCCATCAGTGTCCTCATAGCTGCCGTCTTGCTGAAGCAGGCCTTTTAACACACTCACACACATATGTCACACTGACTTGTGTTTGCGTGTCTGATTAAAGTTGCAGTGTAAGGTGGGACAGTCCTTCCGTTGCACACTACAGTAGCAATACACGTATATATGTTTTCAGGGACAAAAACAAAAAAAAAAACCATCGTGAACAGTAGTGAATAGTAGGGAATAGAGCTTCATTCACGGATATCTTTGACTGAGAAATTCAGAAATGCATTCTACAAAAATGACGTTCACGTACAACATATTTAGTTTTCACCCCAACAACTGTCCTTCCGTTTTAAACAGATTACTGTAAGAAAACGTGTCAAAATTCTTATCCGTGGTCAAAATCTGCATACTGCGCTCTAAGAAAGGGTTCCTCGGGGATTCTATAGCCAGTTAACAGTGCTGGCTTCCTAAAGAGGTTCTCGCTGGAACCTGAAAGAAACCCCCAGTTCCAGCGTTCTAAGTAAAAAAAAATAAAAAACACTTTAGGATGCCAGATGCAACTACTTTTTTAAAAAAAAAAGTGAACAGATGAAGTAGGTAGAGATTAAAAGAAAAGCTCTTGAGTATTATTTTAAGGGAATTCTTTAGGTTTTGAAAAGCTGTTTCTGGTATGAAGAAAGAACTAAAAAAAAAAAAAAAAAAAAAAAAAAGGAGTGCACTCCAAGGGAGCCCCAGGACTGGGACTGAGAACAACTGGTCTAGTCCACGAAATTTGGAATTCATCTCCAGAGAGAGACAGAAACACACACCTACTCGCACAATGGCTTTGGCACGAGCCCCGTCTTCGTGAACTACAAGGGCCACTTGAGATTTCTGTTGAGCAGGACAAATTTCACTTGAGCAGAGTGAGGAAAAGCGGGAAAGAGGAAGAGAACCGAGACACAGAGCGATTTACAGGGTAACGGAGTGCGGGAACAGCCGAAAAGATGTACGTAAAAGAAACATGTTAGCATCATTAGAATCTGACAGGAGTATTTCATCATAAGGACACGTGTGAATAGGATCCAAATAAAAAAAAGAAAGAAATAAATAAAAGGTTCAGGGATGTGATCTTTAGGCGTCTCTAAATCCTGTGCTGCTAATGTCTGTAACAGCTCCGATTCTGCTAGAATATCAGAGATAAGTCTGGGCTCTTCTCTGCCGTGACACTCTTTGCACCTTAATGTCAGGAATAAGCAAAGCCTTGGAGATTCATTAGGAAATTGTATCGAATCAAGGGAGTGCAGGGGCTGGAAAACATCCACCTAATAAGACGGCTCGTAACATAAAAGGGCCCCTCAGCCAAGGTCCTTTATTTTCAAATCGCACCAGTGCCTTTGAAGAGGGCTTAGGAGCAGAAAAAGGGAATAGATGAAGAGAGGGAGACGGCAGAGAGGCAGGAGGGATATCCTTCAAGAAGTGTGCGTGTCCCAAGAGAGAACTGATCGGGGAACAGGAGGGTTGTGTGTGTAGTGCAGTCTCAGCAGGCTGTCAGGCTGTGTGTGTGAGTGTTTTCAGCATGCTTATGCAAGTGCACCTGGATAAAACATTGGCTTAGGAAAGGAAGAGCAGAAAGGCATTGAAGGCGTCCTCTCCCTCTCTCTGTCTCTCTCTCTGTGTGTGTGTGTGTGTGTGTGTGTGTGTGTGTGTGTGTGTAATTAATAATACACCAGCTCTTGTACCTGTCTCATTTGCTTACTCTGGTGTTATTTGTTACTCTGGTGTTAGACAGCCATAGACCTCGTCTTAGAAGGTACACTTCTACTTTGGTGAGTTTTATAGCTGGCAAGTGAGAGGTGTATGAGAATGTGTGTGTGTGTGTGTGTGTGTGAGAGAGAGAGAGAGAGAGAGTGTGAGTGAGTGAGTGTATGAGTGTTTTGGTGTATGGAGTAGGATCAGGGCTAAATCGATGTGGATTTATAATTTACTACTGCACAAGTCTATCACTATATGTAAGGCCTGCATCCTGCTTCATTTATATTGCATTAGGACAGAGGTTCTCACACACTCAAGGCCCTGTGGAGGAAAGCCAGACACACACACACACACGCTTGCACACAAATATGCACTCTATTCTCTTTTGCTGTCTCTACCAGTTAATATTGAGTTCATTTGATGTGAACTTTGGGGTTCCAGCGGAACAAAATCAATATATTACAGAACCTGGAGAGAATGAATGATGGATGATGTCAGAATCCTGGGCACACTTCTCGCTGGAAATACATGATGTCCTGTTAACGTGCTTACTCCAATATTTAGCCAAGGACTTGCGCGCAAGCAGCTAGAACATGGAGCGTGAATGTGCAAATGCAGTATATACACTTACCAGCCACTTTAATAGGAACACCCGTACCCCTGCTCATTCCTGCAATTATCCAGTCAGCCAAGTGGCAACAGCAAAATCTATAAAATCATGCAGATACAAGCGCAAGCGCTGTTCACATCACACGTCAGAATGTGGAAAAATGTGATCTCAGTGACTGTGGCACGATTGATCTCCTTCATGCACAACATTCTCCAGAGTTTACATAGAACGGTCCGGAAAACATCATAACATCCAGTGAGTGTCAGTTCTGCAGGCGGGAACGATGAGCGGGGTCAGAGGAGCATGTCAAGACTGGTTGGAGCAGACAGGAAGTCTACAGTAACTCAAATAACCGCTCTGTACAGCTACACGTCGTACCTAATACACTAGTACATTGAACTACACTACAACATTGAGGTGGATGAGCTACAACAGCAGAAGACCACAATCGGGTTCTACTCCTGTCAGCCAAAAACAAGAATCTGAAGATACACTGGGCCCAGGCTCACCAAAACTGGATAAAACTGCAACTTCCTTTTTTTTTCTTTTTTTGTTTTTTCCACACCATTCTGTCTAAACTGCAGAAGCTATTGTGTATGAAAATCCCAGGAGATCAGCAGTTTCTGAAATACTCAAACCAGCCTGTCTGGCACCAACAACCATGCCACGGTCAAAGATACTGAGATCGCATTTCCCCTGATTCTGATGTTCGACGTGAACACTGACTGAAGCTCTTGAGCTGAGATCCACGTGATTTCATACCTTGCACTGTTGCCAACTGTAACTGGGTAATTACACGAATAGATGTGTTCTTATTAAACTGGGTAATCACATGCAGGTGTACATGTGTTCTTATTAAAGTGGTCAGGGAGTGTATATACAGATACAACACGGCTATAACAACAGAGTTTCTGCAGGAAGGGAAAGACATACAGACACACTTTTCCAGAGAATGAAATATTCTTACTACATACGTTCTGTTATAGTAGAAGGACACACACACACAAATATACACATAACGCTGAAGTTAATATGACACAAAATAACACATACTCTTACCTGTGATCTAAAGCGGACGGTTGTGGTGCTGATAGTCCAACGTCCTTGTTTCCTTTTTCGCTTTTAACCTGTTAGGCTCACCCTGAGGATAAGCAGAAAAATATTAAACCAAACTTCAATGTAAGTGTCATTTGTAATTTTGCTTTAATTATTTTGCAGCATTTTTGCAGGGTGTGTGCGTGGGGCGGGGGGGGGAGGTGACACACTATTCCTGCTCTCCCTCTCATTGCCCCCTCATATTATTGGTCTCCATAGGTCTGTTGTAGCTATGATTCCTAATGAAAGCTCATTCTGTTCACAGTGCACATTGAGATGATAGCGGTGCTCTGGTGTCTCTGTTCTCTGCTTTATTAGCCCTTTATTTCCCGCCATGAAATAGAATTTACATCCAGCAATAACATCCTGCCATTCGACTCATTGCAGTAACAAATACAATTGCTTGGAAAAAAAAAAAAAAAGTGAATTAACACAGAACCCTCCCGCCCTCTCTCGGAGTGGCAGTGTCGAGGAGCAGGATGTGTAGTGTGTATCGCTGAAATGATGGTGGCAGGTTGTGTGTGTGAGACAGTGGAATAGTGGAAGAGGTCACGCAAATCGGTCGGTTCTCTCCCTCTACTGGTACTTGCTGAAAAAATTGACCTTATCATACAGCATTTTTGAGGTGTTACTGCTGCTTCGTTGGTTATGAATCTATAATTGTGTGTATATGAGACAAAACAGAGGTGCGATATAAATCAGTGGAGAAAGATTTAGATGGTCATGCAGAGTGTTTGACTAGGTGAAAAAGTTGTAATTTCTCTCTCTCTCTCTCTCTCTCTCTCTGTCTGTCTGTCTGTCTCTCTCTGTCTGTCTGTCTCTCAGGCAGATTGATTAACTCAATGCATTGATTACTCTCACTGCCTCTTTACCACTAAATGAAATGAGGAGCATGCATGTAGCGCTCTCTCTCTCTCTCTCTCTCTCTCTCTCTCTCTACCTCTCTACTCATTCACACACACACACACACACACACACACACACCTGCTCCACACCTCTTTTGACCCCTGCAGTGATGAGTGTCGTCATGGCAACTTGCAGCCAGCCATCACAGAAAAAAAAACATGGCTAATTAGCGTTGGAGCAGCTGATTGGTTTGCGGCAGTAATTAACACAGGTGAGGTTAATTAGTTCCCATGAAACCATCCTGTCTTGGCGTGTACACAAGAGAGGAAAAAAAAAAAAAAAGAAGAGTGGGAGGGCAAAAAAAAAAAATATACACACATGCACACACACATTTATACCCTGTTACTTTATTACTTGTGAAAGTTGGGAAGGATTTTAATATGCACAGAGAGCGCTCCCTCCTGGGACCAGTGGAGGGAAATTCAGCCTCATTAATGAAACCAGGACAAACCTGTTCTAGGTGCTCTCAGTCAGCTCTGCCACAGAGGATTACAGCCACATCGAATGTCTGTTTTTACTCCCTCAAACTGGGGTGGGGGTTGGGGGGGGGGGGGGGGGGGGGGGGGGGGGGGGGGGGGGG
>CM040981.1:13710195-13730485 GCA_022985145.1 Pangasius djambal | reverse complement strand
TCTCTCTCTCTCTCTGTCTCTGCCTCTGTCACTGTTAACTTTATGAAGGGTCAGGAAAGTCCACCAAATGCCATTATAAAGCTGTGGACTGAACTGGAAGCCAAGCTGAGAGCTGCAAGTTAAAATGAGATGGAAAACACATACAGGCTGCCTCCAGTGTTCCTCTATAAACCTCTATATCCCGGAGGGATCCTTGTGTGCCTGGAGTCACAATGACCGAGGCTGAATAACAAGCTGTGTGAGGGCTCCAGCTTCCTGTGGCCACTGCTCATTTCCTAGTGCTTCCTTATTTCCTATACTTCATTCCTTCATTATCAAAATATCTATTGGCCCACAAGATCTACACAGAGTATGTATGTGTGTGTTTGTGTGTGTGTTTAATAGAGTGATATTTGTTAGAAAAGTGTGACTATGTATTATCGCAAAGCATGAGTCTTTTGGCGCATAACGGAGAGCATGAAAGTTGGATAAGACCATTAAATTTTTAGTGCTGTCAGTTTCAGATGTCATGCGATTTTATTTCATGCACCTAAGCAATTTTAGAATTGAAAAATAGCTCAAATATTTATATATGTTTTAGGCGTATGGCCTGTATATATTAAGCTCTCTGTTGACCTCAAGGTCTGGTGTATGTGTATGCGTGTGTGGTGTGTGTGTGTGTGTGTGTGTGTGTGTGAGACACATCTCCTCCTGTGGTGTATGCTGAAGAAGTGCATCTTTGATTAGCAGCGACTTCAGAAAGAGGGACACTCCTTCTGGCGAGACGGCTTTCATGTCCTGTTTGTGAGGCGGCAACGTGAAAATCTTTTCACCCTTCCTCTTCATCTCCTTATCGAACATTATTATGGCAATGAATTGATGGCTCACTTTCCAGAATGGCGTACTGGTCTGCAAAGTAGGTTACGGCCTGTCTAGGTAAAAAAAAAAAAAAAACAGGTATAACTGAGTAAAAACCCCACATGCTCACGAAATAAATTAGACATAACCATGAATTTGGCCTTCTTGGAGAGTGTGGGTGAGGGAGTGATGTATTTTTCATGCTCACACATCTGAAAGTGGTGAAGGAACACCACAAAAGGATTAAAAGAAAAATACTCTAGACTCCATACAGTCCTGTTCTTCACTCTTTCTCTTAGAGTTCTTGGGCTCGCTGTGAAGGTTGGAGTGAAGCAGAGATGGAGGACTACACTCTAAAGGGTTCTTTGGCTGTCCCTCTGGGGAACTCATAAAAGTTCTATGTAGAACAGACTGTTTCCCTATTAGAAAGGTTTTCCTATCAAACATCTAATTATCCAGTGAGCCCTTAAAGAACCAATGAAGAGAGCGTAGAGAAGACTTAAATGAGCCTATCTTCCTGGTTGTTACCAAATATATGCAGAGATGCATTGAAAGTGTGGACAAGGCTTCTGTGTAGTCAGTTTTCTTATTGGTACCTTATGGGAGATTTCCTGAAATTTAATGCCGCCTATCCCGTTTTCTAAGCATCATGCACATTTCCTTTTGTCAGACTCCTGATGTCTGCTATGATTCCATAGTTGAATGTGTCCCCATAGCCTGCGGGATGCTCGGTCACAGATGACAATGGCATAGCGGGGTAGCTTGTTGTGGTGAAGAGGATGCCGCTGGCACTGCTAAGCAGCCTGTTGTTTGTCCCTGCAGTGAACCTTCACTGTCCCCCCACCTTCTGTCTCTCAGGCACATCTTCCTGCCAAAACACCTGCCTCCAGGTGCTCACGCTAAAAAACAACCAGGTTTCAGGCCACGGCTCAAGAAATCACAGATAAAAGAAACAGTTGGACATGCTGCTTAATAATGCTAACAAAAACAGGCATTTAAGCATGCTTAAAAAAAAAAAACAAAACAAAAAAGAAACAACTCATTGGATGAGTGGACACTGGAGGAGGAGGACGGCTTCTTCAGAGCACTTCAGACACCAGTGCTACGCAGATTTAGCATGAGCTAATCTCAGCATCGGTCACTGTGACATTATTTGTGACCGCTGTGATTTTCTGAAATATCCCAAAGAGGGAGGCTTTGCATTGCTAATGCACTGTACAGTATTGCGTTGCTGGCTTTTTTACTTGAATGAGCATAGGGGTCAGTGAAGAACCACTTGTACATCAGAGAATTTTAAGTTCACTTGTAACTGCTATCAAAACCATGCGGGCGTGCTGGTGTATGGAGTACACATGGCAGCACAAAGAAGCACATCCTCTGCCATTGCAAATATGAAGTTGGAAAATAAAGATCGACGTGAGCTGTACACAAGAACAAGAAAGAGACATTATATAATCAGCATAATCAGTGCGATGATCTTAGGCCGTGGGCGGCTAGTGGTGGTGTTTAATTGATGCTGAGGGGCTTTTGAAGTCTGGAGAATGCTAGCGATGCCAGTCTCGATGCCAATCTCGCCAGACTGCCGCACCCTGTGCTAACTCGCCCAGCTCCTCATTTCTGCTGCCCAGAAAATGAAATAAGTTTTTTGGCCCAGAAATCCGCCTTCTGGTTGTACCCCTTTCCATGGCATCTTGGAACTGCGAGGAAAGGTTTGTAATTATTTGGTTTCCATTGGTCTTGCAGCTAATAAGCTGGCCTAGCAGGGGCTAGCCTAAGTACCGAAGGAGTAATTTGCCTAATGCTTTTGAGGCAGGCAGTGCTAAGGGCTCGGGTCAAGAAAAGGAAGCCATGGGGGGAGGTCAGGAGCCCAACCCACAGTAATGAAGGCAATTGGCTGGTCATTTTGTGATTCAGTCAAGCATGAGCTGCACATATGTAGCCCTGCCTATGTGCTTATCTCTCTCTAAGAGGGAGTGCCAAGAGCAGTGGGCTTTTTGAACTCAGGCCGGGGGGAAAGGTCAGCCCACCCAGCCCGTATGGTATTCATTGCTACTATATGAAACTTCATTCAACTTCTTGTTGGCAGGACATTGGTTTATGATGCATGGCCCTGTTGCAGTAATGTCCTGCGTGCGGAATGAAGCAGTAATGTGTGCCATTGCTCACCAGTGGCGGCGTCAAGGAACAGGCATTGCAGGGATTGTTTTGTTTTTATTCCTTTTCAAATCAAAGAGGAGCGAGGCGGGCCTCTGGCGCACAGAGGAATATAAACCTGCATTTGCAAATAAAAGTGTGCTAGCACAATGCAGGGCGAGGCCACTCCGCTCAGAGGAATAAGCCCGAACCCTTCATTTTTAGCTACATAAAGTCATTTTAGTTCTCATTCCTGCCAGTGAATATATAAACAACACAGCATCAGCATAGTTCAGCCTGACATGCAGCAATGCAAACATACAGAGCTGCCTCCAGGTACAGTGTATCACATATCACACTCACACTCACACACACACACACACACACATTCATATGAGTAAGCAAACACTCTAACCCACAATAATGCACTAGCCATATACAGAGGTATGCAAGTACACACCCACACACGTTTGTCTTCCTATCCTTGTAAGGACCTTCCACTGACATAATTATTAAGGCAGCTAATTATCTACACCTAAATATAATTCTAACTTTAACCTCGGTAACCAAAAGGAAACTTTTTGCCTCATAGATTTTTTTTTTTTTTTTTTAAATAAAAGTTGTAGATTTGTGAAAAAAAAGCCATTTTTCCTCATCAAGACCAACAAAATCTCAGATATTTCTATCTTTGTGGGGGCATTTGGTCTCTCTCTCTCTCTCTCTTTCTCTCTCTCTCTCACACACACACACACACACACACACATGCACGCACATGCCCACTGAAAGTTGGATCTGTTTTGACAGAACCATGATAATATGCACTAGACACTTTTCACGCTTTTTTTTTTTTTTTTTTTTGTACCTTTTACATTTTACTAAGCATAATTATAGCTGCTAATGTTTTCATATTTTAATTTTCAAGAATTAAAATGGAAGCAGTCTATGACTCCTTAAAATTGTGACCAATTATTTATTAACAACAAGTTAATTGCATTCGCAGTGTTGAATATTTAGCAAAACTTTAAAATTAATAGTAGGGAAGGAGAGTCATGGATGGAAATGGGCAGAAATTTAAATATCAGACAGATACAGTAGAAGGACGGGAACATTGGGCCATCTTATTATACTAATGAATGTCTTAAATAATTAGTGACAGGAGTGAGTGAGTGACTTAGTGGGCAAATTAATTAAGGAATAGATGAACAAGTGAATGCATAACAGATGAGTGATCACACTAGGCTGGTGTCTCCAGTGAAAACCAACACAAGTGAGCTGGTGGCAGTTGATAAAGGCTTTGTAGTGCCACTCACCTCTGCTCTGTCACTGTAGCCTAATCACTTAATCTCTGTCTACCGTAGACATCATCATTCTCAAAGAACCCAGACTCCTTTGTCTGCTGGCCCTTTGTGTGTGTGTGTGCGTGTGTGTGTACATAACCAAGCTTGATTTGTCTCTGTGATGTATTTTAGTAGTATGATGAGATTTATGGAACCCTCCAGAATAGGAGCCCCCTAACCCCATTAAATCATGCCATCCTCCTCTCTCAGCCTGCTTCTCCTCCATTTTTGGGGAAAGGGAAGCACTGAAAACTGAGGCAAACCTGTTCTCCATAAAGGGAGATGGTGAGATGGAGAGATGCTGGGGTGGACGGATGGCTCTTGGACAGCGTCTGGATTCTGACATTTTTCTGCCTGGATAACCATCGCCCCTCTGTCCGTCCAGCCATGAAAGGAGGGCGGAGTGTGGGATGGGAGGATGAAGGAGTAATGTCAGCTGTCAATCAACCTGCTAGGCCTCAAATACCTGATAGACAGACAAAGAAATGACCTCTGACCTCTGGGCCTCCACCTCCCCCCCCACACACACTTTCATTCTCCTTTACCCTGTCCGGTCCATAGTCCTGTTCTGTCCCACTTTGTCCCATTTTGTTCAGAGGAAGTGGAACACAGGTGCATTACTATATAGACTACATCTTTCTGCTCTCTTAACCTGGAAATCTAACTCTATAGTATGACACACAGCTACCTGGTCCGTTCTTTTGTTGCTGGTTTTTCGCATTTCATAGAAACGCCTACTTATAGAGCGCCTTTAGATTTGTTTTGGTGTAAGTGTGAACACAGCTTTTGAAAACCTGGGCCAATCCAGGGAACTGATCTCTGAAAAATGAGTGCCATGGGAAGAGTGAGCATCACGGGGCTTATTTAGAAAGCATGCGAACGTGATCCACTCCCGCAACTAGGCGCTGAATAACATGATTGGTTGGACATAACGTTACTTCCTGTTTCAAGTTTCACAATGCCGGGGAAAGGTATGTTGTGGTCTGCAGAGAAGACGGAATGCCTTCTCTATAAACGGAGTGAAGAAGGTATTCAAATGCAAATCATACTAAGTTATAAAAACGCAGAATTCTGCTTTACCTGAACAGTTGTTGAGTGGTGAGCGAAGGTAAAGAAAAATCCAATTAAATAAATAGTATCTCTATTAAACAACAGAAGAAAAGAATTATGGGATGCATTGTGCACACAGCTTTGATTTGAACATGCAAAATGGCCGAAGAATTTATGTTTCAGAATAACTTTGTCTGTATTAAAATAGACCTGCGATGATAAACAGCTCCCCGAGTAAGCCCAGAATTAATCCTGTGTACAGACTCAAGTATTAGGGCCTAGTTTGAAAATGCCAACGTTCTTTCTCTAGATATCTTCCGCTCGCAGTAAACTAGTAATCTATCCGTGTCTTGGATGATATTCCTGCCCCTTCTTACCTCCACCCTGTCCCTCTTTTCTTTCCGTGTCTTTGGCCCCAGTAAAATGGCGTCACTGGTCTCTTCCTTCGCAGGCATGTAAGATGACACGTACAGGAAGGCAGATGGGATAAGGCAGTTGCGATGTGCTTGGAAGAGGTACCATAGCGAGGCAGGAAGTTACTGGTCTCTGTAGTGAGAGAGACATCGAGACATCACACTGATACCCAGTGGCCTTGAGCAAAGGGTTCAGGAAACAGAGGGCAGCAGTGGCACGTAGCAGATATAGACTCCAGTGACCTCTCTGAATCACACAGCTACTGACATCACACAGCTACTGGTTTGGGCGCGTTTTCTTTTTAAAGACGTTTCTTACTTTTCGGTTCTTTTTACCCCTCGAACCTCCAGGACACGTCGGCAGGTGCAGATGTAATTCACAAAACTACATCTTTGTTAGTAGTTCCTGAATAGTATGCCTTAAGATGAATAACTTAATTATTAATAATTTAACTGAATTATAATTTAACAGATGCCTGTTCGGCATTTTCCACATCATAACCAAGAAAAAGCAGTGAAACGTCAACAATCACTGACCGCCATTGGCTAAGGGAGATGTATCCTGGTTGATGAGGACAAGGTGAGGAGGTGAGACCACTGGACATCTCAGAGCAGAGCAGAAGAGAGATAGGTAGAAATGCAGACTAAGAGAAAGACAGGGGTGAGCAGAGGAGAAAAGCATCCTGCTGCGTCCTCCTGTCCAGCAGAGCTCCGGTACAGCATACAGCAGCCAGGGTCCTTATCTGATAGCTTGTGTGTGTGTGTGTGTGTGTGTGTCACGGGGCTGTGGGAAGGGGTGATACTGGGGTTTGGGTGGCTCAAAATACAGCTCCACTACCATTGTTTTGACCCCAGGCACGTCAAAGCTGTTTCCAATTACGCCCTCGGATCGGGTGGCAAGTATTTTATATGGTTTAGTAATTGACTATAACTGCACCCTCTTAACGTCAACCAGGTGTACCACTCGAGTGTGCAAGATTTGCCCTGAGGTCCTGCAGGCCGTGTGTGTGTGTGTGCGTGTGTGTGTGTGTGTGGTGAGTCATGCCAGGTTTAGACACTGTGCTCTGATTTGGCCCTGCGGGAGCTGTAGGGAGATTGGCCGTGACTTATTGTAGGGTTCCTGCTCTGTGCACTGGGGCTACAGGAGTGTGCATGTGGCGCCAGGCCCGAGTGTGTGTGTGTGTGTGTGTGTGAGTGTGGTGTGTGCTTTTAGGAGCCTGGTTAACTATGTTCCCACTTTTTTACGAGCTGTGCTAAGCTGCTGCTGTATATTTGTGTTAGTCATGCTCCCCTACTGAGCAGAGCTACTTGGACCAGTGCAGGATCCATGAGTGCTATATTTTTTCCCGGGCCACACATGGGGGTTCAGCAGAAAACGGCTTACACACCGACCACTGAACAATAACAACATGCTGGCACGCACTCACCTGCAAAGTAGAAGCAGAAGGCAGCTTTACAAGTGCCCTCTCGATCCCTCCTCCAGAATGGAACAATCCAGCACTCTGACAATGGAAACCAAAGGCCAAGCCACAGCAAAGGTAAACTCGGATCATTGAATTTAAAGATTCCTCATTGGAACCTGCCCAAACAGCTGCCCTAGAGTTCACAGTGGATGAAGGGAGGAAGTGCACTAGGCAGTACATTAGCAGTCTAAAGTGGGTGCTCAGACAAGGACAGTAAAAATGGCCACATCATCATCATCATCACCTGATGGTGCCATCGTTTTTTAGGCTGAAGACTGGAAAAAGACCAGGTGATTTTTTTTTCCCCCCAACTTTTTTCAATTTCTTCAACTGTCCAGTTTCACTGAGCCTGTGCCCATGATAGAAACCCAGTGTTTGATGTTTTGAGCTGCTTTTCTGCTCACCATGGTTAAAAGAGTGATTATATGAGTTGCTATGTCCTTCCTGGCAGCTCAAACCAATCTGGCCATTTTCCTCTGACCTCCCTTATCAACAAGGTACACTGCCCAGGCAAAAAAAAAAAAAAAGTCGCTGTTTAGATTTTAATAGGCTAATACATACGAGCCTATGAATGGATCATTATTGGAGTGCTTATAATGTTTCTAGCGTGTTATATCTAGTTAGATCTTGACCAAAAATTGATGCGCCTCTTGATGGAAATAACATCACAACATTTATTTCCATCAAATTTCCATCATCAGTTTTTGGTCAAGATCTTGTACTGACAAATGCAAGAGATGAGCACTGTTTAAAGTCTCCTCCAGCACATCCCAAAGCCTTCCACTGAGGTTAAGGTCAGGACTCAGAGGTGCCAATTCATGTGTGAAAATGATTCTTCATGCTCTCTGAACCGTTCTTTCACAATTTTAACCCTGATGAATCTTGGCAGTGTCATCCCGGAACATGGCCATGAGACGTCTTTCTACATGGTGATTAAAGAGCTAAAAAGCTACACACGTCATCTTTTAAGATTAAAAGAACTGCTGCCAAACATATAACATGCTCGAAACATTAGAATCACTCTAATAATGATCCATTCCCTGTCACACAGAACCCACAGTCGCCCGTTCGGTGTTTTTTGTTTTTCGCGCCATTCTGTGTAAACTCTAGAGACTGCTGTGTGTGAAATTCCCAGGAGATCAGCAGTTTCTGAAATACTCTAACCAGCCCATCTGGTACCAACAACCATGCCACAGTGAAAGTCACACTGATCATATTTTCTTTCTCCATTCCGATGTTTGAATCTGATTCTGAAATTTGAGTACCCCAGCAAAGTTGCACTCTACGTAAGACAGAGGAAGAGCATGCTGATAAAAGAGTTTGTTGTGTATGGTACAAAAAAGGGAAAGTGAACCGCCAATAACACTGACACTGACACTGATGCAGCCGTAGCGCATTATGTCATGGATATAACACACCACAAGTGGCTGGCCAATCAGTAATCAACAAGGCTGCTCGTCCAAGCCCAAGGTTTAACCCTTAGGTCAAAAAGGGGAGTATAGCTTCAGTTTACTGCTGCTTTGTACAAAGGCTCTTAGTCAGCATCTCACACAGGCTTGAAACGTACGTTAATAAAGGATGATAGTTGCATATATTTATTCGATATATTAAGACTTTCAGCCATTTCCAGAGACCTCAGTGTTCTCACGCATGCAGCTGGGTAGTCTGAGCATAAGGCGGAGAAAGGAGAGGGGAGAGAACGAGGGCATCATTGTGAGGCAGAGGAGCAGAAGGAAGGAATAAAGGTGCCGTGTGGCCTTGCCACTGATGACACTGTAGAATAAACATATTTGCCAGCACACTGGAGCGCTGAGTTGTCACTTTCAACAAGCTCATTACTGTCACTTCATTAAGACTCCCGCACTGTTCGCCTTTGATGCTATGGTAAGCAAGGAATGGGGGATAAAGTAAACAGTAAAGGGGGACATGGACAGAGGCACAGAGAGAAAGGGAAATGAGAGAAGGAAAGAGGGGGGCAGAACGCAAGTGATGGATTGCAGCATGCCATAATGGGTCCAATTTGTGACTCTTTCAGGGAAGCAAAATAAATGTTATTTTTTCATCCAATCAGGCAAATGATCCAGCTTCAATTGTTTGTGTTATTCAATAATCCACCGCTCTCGTTGATCATTCTCTCTAATGTGCTTTTTGGCCATTTGACAGTGGGATGGCAGTGATGGGCGATTTGATGGGTGATTGTGTGTGTGTGTGTGTGTGTGTGTGTGTGTGTGTGCGTGTGTGTATGTCTGGAAGGGGGCAGAGTGTTTTAATGATACAATACATGTTACATGGATGGTTAAAAAGATGGTGGGGGGTTGCCGTTGCAGGGAGAACAAGAGGCGCTCTGCCAGCATTGAAATGCTTGCTCCAATTCTTTGCTAATTAAAGCAGTGACTTCAGAAATGCATTAATAACCATTAATTAGGGGGATGCTATTTTCAACATAATTTGCTAATTAGTCGGAGAGAGATTGTGCTGAGGATGGGACTAATTATTGGTAGGCTGGAGTGATAGACACTTGTGACTTGAGTGAAAATCACACCATTATGAGGTCCAGAAGTACAGTGGTGAGCCAAGCCAGAAAAAATCGTAATGACTGCCGGCGCTTTTAACAGGCTTTCTTTATATACACAGAACATTCATATATAACATATACAGGTTTTAAAGACCTGGAACTGTGGACCACGTTTCTTAACATCTTGCAATGTCTCAACCTCTCCTAGTGTGTCATTTCCTACAGTATGACCTTTATGGCCTACAGATGCACAATCAGTTAGGCTACTTTCAGGCTAAAATTGAAATGCCACACAAGCTTTAGATATGACTGGTTTCCTTTAGGCCATTTTTAGGCCAGACTTCAAATAACATAAATGTGGCTGCATACAATTGGACCTTTTTTTTTTTTTTTTTAAACCACACATACACTTGCCATTGTTTTTAACAAAACTTTGCATTCATCGTTAGAGACTCTAACAGTTTAAAAGAAACTGTTTAAAGGAAAATTCTTTTATAAAATCCTCTACATTCCTCGACCAGGAAGTGAAATATGCTCATGGCCTCATTTATTGTTTTTGTTCTCCCTTTTGGTGGGAAACAGGAAACTTACAAATGTTGGGAAAACGGCACTAGTGCTGTGCTGCTAAATCTCTTCCACTGCAGTAGAGCTGGAACCTGCATAGCAGCTGTACACTAGGTCAATTTGAGGAAGATATAATATTGTCTGTAACCTGATAACGGTTAGGTTTTCCCTTGCTTGCCATATGAATGCTCATTCAAGACTACATTGAAATCATAATGCACTTGTCATCTGTATGTATTTCTGGATGCACTTCTCGATGAAACCGAATATATGGCCGTATGTATAGTATTACCAGCTAGAATATGATCGTTTGATATGGTTGGACATATGATTTTCTGGGGGGAGGGAGGGTGTTATTTTATTAGCGATTAATAATAAGAATTAAACAGGCATTGACACAAGTATTTCTCTTTTAAAGCTGGAGTCTGTGATTTTTAAAATCACAACAATTGGCAAAGTTCTCCGAACAGTGCCAGTAGACCCCGTGGTTCTCCCCATGGTTTGTTATGTGTAGTTTCCCTGAAACATTCCCTTCGAAAGATCTAGGCAGTAAGGCAGCACAACCCAGGACCAGTAGACCTGTTCCCATTTTTTGTGTATTTTTTGTGTTTTTTAAATCTCTTTCATAGCGGCAATCGGTGTTAGAGCTGGGGAAGTCATATGGCTGTTTCAGGAATTCCTGTTTGGGGCTTTAATTCATACTATAAGTGTGTGAAAGAAGAGAAGTGTGCTCCTCCAAGAGGGAGGGCAGAGGAATGGAGCGGGCTGGCTGTTTGCTTGGTTAAGGAAGGAGGGAGTGTGGCGGATGCTACGTAATTGGAGGCTGGGATGTAGAAGTGCTTCTCAAAGCCTGTTGTTGCCCTCCTCAGGCTGACAGGTCACGGGTCGTTTACATGAATGTGGACGATATGGAACATTAAAGTGTAGGATTCCCATTCCGCATGTCGGAGAAAAAGGGAGTCAGGGTTTCCTATTTCTTAGTTTCCTAATTACATTTTCTATTTTCTGTGTATTCCTTCCTGCATATGCTACACTGATTCTAATTGACAAATTGTTCTATTTTTGCATTTGCTCCTTCTTACTGGCTCTAAAAACAGCCCTGAAATACCACCATACCTTTTTATCGTTTTCAGTAAACCGATTTTTTTCCTTCGCATTTGTGTGCGTGTGTGTGTGTGTGTGTGAGAGAGTGTGTGTTCACATTTATTAATGCACAGTAAATCTAGCTGTGCACCGTGTGTGGTTCAGTTCCTCTTCTGCCTTTTCACATTTACCCCCCATTTGTCTCATATTCATTCTCATTATCCTCTCATTATACTACCCTTCTTTCTTTCTTTCTTTCCCTCTCTCTCTCTCTCTGTCGGATAGACCTTTACATATCACGGCTAATGACTTCCAAACACTTCATCAGCATGCGGCCTTAGCCTTGTTTCCAAACACTGTAACTGCTCTAATTAACTGCAGTCCCCTTCTGTTTCAGTTACCCCAAAACACACACACAGACACACACACACACACACACACACACACACACACACACAGAGTTCATTTGGTGTGGACTTTAGGGTTTTAGCGGAACAAAATCAATATATTACAGAACCTGGAGAGAATGAATGATGGATGATGTCAGAATCCTGGGCACACTTCTCGCTGGAAATACATGATGTCCTCTTAAAGTGCTTACTCCAATATTTAGCCAAGGACAAGTGCACAAGCAGCTAGAACACACTTGGAGCATGAATGTGCAGCACCGAGACCGATAAAGTATGTCTCAGCAAATTCACATAAGTTTTATAAACATTTTTTAATCGTGTCTGTGTGTGTGTGTTGGTGGGTACATGTAAAAGAGGGAGAGAAAGACTGGCAAACAGGTTCAAGGATGGTCTTTCTGCTGGATAAACAGATCTCAAGGTTCAGCTCTTTAGTTGTGGCAACCCTGCTGAGGGCCAGCCTGACCTCATAAGTTTATTAATCACTTTTTTAAAAAATTAATTATTCAGCACAGGCTTTCTGATGTCTGACCTGCCCCTGTGTCTAAAGCGGCCCCCGTATCCTCTCCTTCGGCCTCCCTATGAAGTCTACCAGGCCGCTGAACTTGATAAGTGCACCATCATCTCGTTAATCAAATTAGTTATAAACCAAAATTGACAGTTTTCATTAATTATAAAGGATTATTCTAATTGCGATTCAAATTTATTCATTTAGAACAGACGGCATTCGGTAATATTTCAGAACATTTGCATATTAAATGGAGAGGGTGGTTGATTAAGTATGGTAATGTATGCACGGTGCCTTATTTCGCTCCTGCTGGGCCATATGTGGCATGGTGGCGAGGGCAGGTGAACGCTCCAGAACGTGTTTAATTTGTTTGACAAACATGGAGGGAGACACAACATGTCCTCTGGCACCCTGCGCTCCAGTCACCGCCGTGACCCCCGCCTGCATATTTAGCTTTAGTTCCTGCTTTACCTTTAGCTACAAAGCTCAAATCTGTACGACTCAGCCAAAGATTATTTAAAGCGAGGAGTCATATATAGTTTATTATTAAGGGTCAGATGCTGTTTTTTATCATAAGAAGTTTGTGTGTGTGTGTGTGTGTGTGTGTGTGTGTGTGTGTGTGTGTAAGCCAGTAATCTGATCAACATGAAGTACAGAAATACTGCCTGTCTTCTTTTCTCCTTTTCCAAGCTACTGAGACTCTGAGTAGATTTCTTACCTGGTATTTTTGGTGTGGTATTTTCTCTTAAACCTGCAAAACCGTATTTACTTTTTTTTGGGGGGGTTTAAATAACAACGCTTATCCTCGATGAATAACGAAGGACAAAATGAGGACATCATTTTATATAACACCTTGCCCTATTTGCCCTTCTCTGCTCTGCTGCCTTTTGTCAAGTTATATATAGCTAGCAGTATGTCCTCATAATTTAGTATATGCACAGCGAATGAGAAAGTTTATACATCATTCTCCAGTGAAAAAACCGCATCCCCGTACTGCCACGGCTCAATACGGACACAACAGAGCAGATTTCACGCAGCTGGCTCTCTTTGTTAGCCGAGTCCCACAGCAATAAAAAGCATTATTAGATTTCTCACTCGAGGTCAACTTCTTAGCTAGGTTTGTAGTTGACCTTTGCCCCGTGTGTGTCTCCATGTGCTGGACTATTTGAGACCGGCCCTTCAGTAGCTGTTTATGTTTAGCCAGTATGGCTGCTGCTGCTGGGGTATTTGTGCTTGTAATGATGTTGAAACAGCGGCTGCTTAATGTCAATTTAAAAAAAAGGCAGGCGAGTGAGAGATCCATTCTTCATTGCTTATGGCTACAGGGTAAAGGGTGGGAATGAACCATTTTTGGGGTGTATGCACATGCGGTTGGCCAGGACTCATTGCCATGGTGGCACACGCAGCTGTGAAAGGCCCAGTGTGAGTCCTGTGACTGTCATCACTCCGTCTGGCTCAGATTTATGGGGGTGGCTTTAGGGAGGAAGTGTTTCAATCAGCCATGCCTGCCAAGCATGTCCATCATCCTGACAGCCCTTTATTTATTACCGCGTATGGTTAACGTCCCAGCACCTCCGCCACCCCCCCCACCACCACACACACACACACACACACACACACACATTTCACTCTCAGCTGTGCGTTTCCCATATTCTTGCAGGAGTCATAATATTGTTTTATGTGCCCTGGCCTTTCCCTTTGCTGGCCTGCGATCATGTCAGGCTTTCCCCTCTGCGACCCCGACTCAATTTCATCTCTCTGGTTAACCAGAAGAAGAGGATACTCTCTACGTCTTTGTTTTATACCCCTGTGGATGAGCTCTGCACTTGGAGACGAATCGGGGATTTCAAATATTTTAATGTTTCTCATGTAATTGTCGAATGAGCATCACACATTAGGTGAAATAAAGGAACACAGGTTCCAGAGAGGAAATTGAGCCTCTGGTTTAAACTGTACTTATTTTTCCACACTTGTTACCTGACGTGGCCGTGATGGCAGACCTCCCACTTTCCTACGTAACCACTGCCTGGATTGAAACAGGGGAATGAGCTGTGCTTGCACGCATATCTGTTTGTTCTGAGAAATATTTAAAGACAAGGTGGCATGGAATTACCAGACATGGTGGAGGATTAGGCAGAGCGTGTGTGCTGATAAATTTTTCAGTACAGTGAGATGTTGTGACTGAATAATACATTGCACTTTAAATTGACATGGGCCACTACAGAGGTGTTTCCTCACTAAAAAATGTCAGGCTTTCATAGTCACACGTTTCTGCAGCAGGCCCACATACTCAGCATGTAGCGTATGATAACAGCGGTTTCCTCTGAATGCTGAAACTCTTACTAGAAGAAACTCTTACTTATCTCATATTTTAACGTCTGATGATATTTCTGTATTTTAGTTTTTGACTCTAAAAGGTGTATTAACATTACCAGTGTGCTTGCATGTGTGTGTCCTGTGGAAGAAGCTGTAGATATTATCTCAATAACGTGGTCGCCATTCTGCAATGTATGACAGTGCACACGTTTGATCAAACTGAATTTAGTGCGCCTGTTTTGCACTTTATCACACTTACTCGTGTCTTTTTTTTTTCCCGGGATTTTATCTCTCCCTCCTTCTCACTCTCTTTTTTATTCTGTCAGTGACCCTACTGTTATATTGAGCCCTTACAGATGGCCCTGGCTCAGATAGCATCTGCCTCTTCCCATCCGTCACATTCAGCGGCTCTGTGGAGCTGCACGGCTGGAGCTCGGGCGCCCATGCCAGGCTCTAGCGGCCACAACTCCATCCACTCTGCCAGTCTCCACTATTGTCATATGGATGGATCTTGAGCGACGGTTGTGTGAAGCTCAGAGCAGGAATCTGAGCCGAGACCGAGGGTTATTAATGGGTTCCACTGCTGATGGCCTGGCCCCCAGGGGTCAGCCTGGCACGGGACTCCACCTCATAAATCTCCTTCCATAACATGCCAGCAAAGGGGGAAGGGGTCAGCATGGAAACAAGGGAGTCAGGCTGAGATGAAGTGTCAGTGATGCATGGCCGACACGCCGTGCTTGCAGGTAGCAGCTTCCTTTCCCCAGTTCTCACAGCAGCCACAAGACCAGATGCAGGGGAGCTGAGGAGGAAAACAGTATATGGGAAGAAAAGTGTAAACAGTATCCAACGTGTAAAAAAGTAAAAGTAACAGTATCCGATGATAAAGGAGGGATGAGGCAGCTTCTGGACGGATGGGCTACAGTTGGTGGGCATTGCAATGAGACACAGGCTTTGAAATATTACAAAGACATACTTCACATGAGAGCTACACCAGAGGAGTGTGTGGTTTGAATTAGAAGCCTCCCTTGAGGTCAGTCAGAGCGGGATGCTGAACCAGTGGACCGCCGAGTGATGATGTGCGCGTCCTTCTTCTTATTGTTTTTCTGTGCTGAGAAATTCCCACACTTTTAAATCCCCACCATTTACTGCGTACGTTACTTATCCAATAAAAGTCACAAACCTTTTTGTAATACATCTAAATGCATCATATACCGTATTTAATACGAATAGTTAACTTTCTCACATCAGGTAACATCAGAAGTACAATGAGAAAGAAATGGTTCAATCCAGTCCTTTTCAGCATATGTGTTAAAGCTTGTTTGATGCTAAACAGGGTGTGAATGTTAGTCCTCGGGGTCAAACTGCAGACAGCGATTTGGTTGCTCAGTTTCTCTCCTGAATCTACAGACTGCCCCAGGCCTCTCACTATACAGCAGCCTGACAGTGCAGCCTGCCTGTTTCTCTCTCCGTCTCTCTATCCTTCTCTCGCTCCCTCAGGCTTCGCTCTGGGTCGCTCTGGCTGTGTGCTGTGGCTGTGAGTGAGTAGAAGATTGTTATATATTAGTTTAATAAAGCCAGAGACAAATGAATCCCCCCCCCCCCCCCCCCCCCCCCCCCCCCCCCCCCCAGGCCCTCCGTTGCCGGAAAAGTCTGTATTACACACTTCATGAACCGAATTAGCGGTGCAGTGCAACAAGCGGGCATGTCGCTTTTGTTCAGAGGATGATCTACATGGCGGGACCCATTTCTCAGGCGGATAAATCTCACGGTGTGCCGTGACTCAGCCCTCCCCAAGTAAATAGTGTAAATAATGAAAGCGCCTGCCAGTACTGCTTGAGGAATGACTTCATCCTTCCCTAGCTATTTATACAGCCCGCCAGAAAGGAACCGAAAGGAAATAGGCAGGAAAAAGATGCAAAAAGAAACCTCCGTCTGATTGGATAATGAAAGAGTCCAGCTAATGCCTCCTGGCTAATAGAGATGAAGCACCGCTCCAGTGTTCATGTTCATGTGTGTGTGTGTGTGTGTGTGTGTGTGTGTGTGCGTAAGAGCTTTTAATTGAGAGGTGAGAGGGATGGCTCGCTCAGGTTAACTCCATTCTTCAAGTGCCATTAATATGGATCAGATAAGCCCTTTAAACAACACACTGCCTGTGTGATAAGACATGCTCTATTAATACCTTTAAAATTATGGATTTTCTGTTGAATTATAATAATTTAGAGAAAAATGCCAACTTTTTTTTTTAGCATTTAAGCAAGTAAATTAAGAAAATAAATGTAAAATAAATTACATAAATTCTAAAATAAATGATGAGGAGGTGTGTCTGTTGTTTAGTGGTATTTGTTGATAAGCAATTTTTTTTTAATTTTTTTAAAATCACTAAATTGTGATAAATGTACAAATTAATTTATAATGAAATTTTATTATTTAGAAGGGTATTTTACACAGGTATTGTGCGGGTCGATATTCGGCATGGCAACTATAAACACAATATACTTGAGTCTGAAAAGCAATATTGTACATTATAGGTCAAAGAGAATAATTAATTTCAGCACTATCAGTGTAAAGCAGTTATCTGAACGTACAGACGGCTTTCCTCAGTAACCAAACCCTCGCGCTCAGAGACAAAAGCGAACAGCGATACGTTGTCATTTCAGCTGTAATATATGAACTCGGTGCTTACAGCTTTCTTGCATAATCTCAGAAGCTCTTAGCCTGGGGTTTATTAATTAAATGACTCTCTTCTCTCAGCGGGCTATATTTAGTTCAAAAGTTACATGAATGTCGATGTGAGCAAAGTGACATATATATTCGGAGGTGGCTTGCACAATCTCACTCCGATTTTTCTGGGCTCCCCTATTCAGTTGTGTGGTTTCAGGTTACCGGAATGTTGCCAGTATTTTTGAGTAGAGAATAGTCCTTGCTGTAATTATCACATTAATCACTTTAATTTAATTCATAACTTTAAATAAAAATGTAAAGTTTACATTAAAAAAAAAATAAATCAGTCCTCAAGATAAGTAACGCCTCGGATTAAGATTCTGTCCTCCTTGCACAATCATTTTTTTAACCCGTGGATGATACTATTTATATGTCATATTTATGTATTTAATGTGGCACGCCATCATTTCTGAGCGTATTTACAGGCCAAAACATAAATCTCAGCCATATTGTAGTTCCATCAAACTGACAGACACCGGCGCTGGACTTATTACTGCTCTTCACTCGAGCTGATATTGCACAAGAGAAATGTGGTAAAGTTCAAGCAGTATGTACAATTAACCAACCTGCTTGTGATCGTGTGATCTACTAAACTCCAGATGACTTGTTTAAGCCACACTTTAAGCTAGTATTTCCTTTCATTTTGGCTCGTTCCGTCGTCAGTCATAAAAAAAAACCTTCTTCACGCTCTTTTATTGCACAGGTTTGTTCTCCCGTTTGCTTCGCAGAACTTCAGCTTGATGATGGCTTGTATCATAGATCAAAAATATCCAACTGAGCATGCTGTAACACTGGCAATTATCAAGCTGTTTATTATATCTGGTATAATAATTTTGGTTGCTACGGGGATTACTTAAAGCTTATTATTGCTCTGATGTTTTCATCTTTTTTTCGCGGGGGTTGATTGTGTGTTTAATTGTACCAAAGTGACACATAATCCCTATTTTAATTTAATGAAAGCAAGAAAGTGAGATTATTAAAATATGGCTGCATTGCCGGCCAGGGTATGTAATCATTTTGGCAAATTCGTGCTAGGAGGCATGGAACCCAGACTCCACTCATTTGCAGCCATTTACTCCATGAGCTTTGGAGGCTAATTTAATAAAGCTCACCTCTCATTTTATGAAGGAAGAATGTTTTGCGCTGTAACCCAATAGAAAGCCGTACCAATTTGCTGTACTAATATCTCCGGCACTTCCGGCGCTAATGACGCTAACTCCAAACAGCCTGGAACTAGTAGTTAACGAAAACACTAATGAAAAGGTGATGGCATCATCACAGAAGCAGCACAACTACTCCGCGTCTGTGGAAGATTTCTTCTAATGACCATGCTCCGCTGCTAATTAAGCATTGTATTGAGGCATGAGGAGAATTATCATCTCGTTCCATGAGAGAGGGGGAATCGACCAACAGTTTGCCTCTGTGCGAGAAGAGAAGAGAAGAGAAGAGAAGAGAAGAGAAGAGAAGAGAAGAGAAGAGGTTACACTATGTTGGTCACCTGTCTGCTGTCAAGGCAATTACAGCACCTCCTACTGCTAAATGTTTAAAGTGCACATTAGCATGTGGCGCGGTGGCATCCTATCCCCGTGATCCCGAGTCTGTCACTCGCAGACAGCCGTGCGCCGCCACAAATCACAGGAGACAGCACGCTGTTAAAATCAATATGCCGCAGTTTTGTACCACTTCCGCTTGACTGCACGTCGTTGCCTAATATAATTTAAATAATAAATTATCAGGGAGCCGATTAGCAGGCAAGAGAGACACTCCAGCTCGCACTGCACACCCACTGATGTACACAGCTACAGCCACAAACACATGGCTCTCCCCCCTCGTTCTCTCAGCATCTCTCCCTGTCTTTTTGCTTCATTTTCTTTCTCGTTGTCATCTCTAGACTCATCCTAGTAAACAGTATGTGATATTAGAGAAGCCATGATACCACACACATTTAAAGAATCTCTCCTTGTGCCTTTATAGAAGTCTTTTTTTTTTTTTTTCATTCACATTAACATATAGTGTGTTATTTAGGGCTAAAAGCTGATATCGGCCTGATGTAATGCCGATTCATATGCTTTATGCTTCATTAAGTTTCTGCCTTCACTATAATAAGAGCAAACTTTCGGGCTGTATTGCTGAAGAATAATGTAATCTTGTTTAAGAAATATTTAATAATGATGCATTCGTTTTTCATTAGTGCTAAAAAAAAATATTATTGGTTGTGGACTTACACTGAAGGTACATTAAATTCTAACAAGGCAGCTGACTGTACGCTGGCATTTCATCCGCTGCACCTAGCAGAGCGCTTCCAGACGACTGTTAAAGGGTTGGCTGCTACCTCTGTGACATTTAAAACTCAACGGTCAAACTCTTTTGCTTCACACAAACGCTGCAGTTTACTGGGGGGGGGGGAATAGAAATGGCAGAGCCGCCCTTCTCAGGCCGCAGGTCACGACGACGATTATTTATGTCTCGAGAAGGCTGAGTGGAGAAGCGAGAGATGCGCACCTTTAATTAGGTCAGCAGTAGGAGAAAGAGAGTTCCTGTGCCCACTTGTTTTCTGTGAAAAAAGGTCTCTCTGTTCTTTGCGTCCCGCCTGAAGGAGACAGGCGAAGGAAAGGAGAAGTGGTACATGTCAATACACTTCCCCTTCCACTCTGAAGGGATGAATTATTTGTGAGTACGCGCAATGACAAAAGGATGTCCCTCATGCTCGGAGCTTCACCTGCCATCACGTCAGAGGCACGCCGAGCTGATTCGATCAGACAGACACGCGGGACGACCCGCCAACTTTCTCCTCCCTCTCTCCGTCTTGCTCCCTCTCTCAGTTGTTTCTTTGGCACCATCGTTTCTTGGTCGGCGTACAGTAATTGAGTTGTCTGTGGACATTATTATAAAGGTGCTTTTTTTTTTTTTTTTTTTTTTTTTTTTTTTTTTTTTTTTTTTTTT
>CM040981.1:13688109-13710095 GCA_022985145.1 Pangasius djambal | reverse complement strand
TGTGTGTGTGTGTGTGTGTGTGTGTGTGTTTCTTTTAAAACCTATGTAAAACGGATCTTTCTTCACAATTCTAGCCCTCATATTTATAGCTGTTTACAATCCACTGAAGTGAGTTTCTTCTGCAGTCTCTCTACAAGGGCTATGGCTAGACCTATTGGACTTTACTCATGCAAACACAGGGACCATTTGCAGATTAAACATATTTATTTTCCTGTGATAAGTTAAAGCTAGGTCATCGTGTAATCCACTTTCTAATCTATCATTAATTTGACAATTACAACCAAGGTTAATCCTGAGTCAGCTGCATTTCACGTGTAAAGACTTCAGCAGCTGTGAAGCGGGATTTTCAATAGATAACTCCACTCCCACCCCCGTCCAAGCCTCCGACTTATCACATTCTTATCTTTGCTTCAGTACCGTGCGTTGCCATACCGATATATTTCATAACATAACAAACCCATGCAGTTGCTGCTACTCTAAGAGCAATAATAGACCACCCTGACATGGCTGCCCAGGACACCGTGGCTTCATAATCACTAATGTTAGCAGTAATGTTCGAATTAAATAAGGCAGTTGTCAGATGACAATCATTATCCCTCCTCCTCCAGCGGCTCGCCTCTGACTGACAGCTCCCAAAGCCCAAATGTGGCGGCTACGCTGCCTTGCCTGACTTCAGCTATCAATTATGAGCCTGAATACGAAGCGTTTATTATGTAAAATAATTCTCCCATCCGCACTGCACTCATCTCCGGGGTTTAGTTTGTCTGTCTGATGTAAAAATCTCACTCATCGCTCTCACTTCCTGCATTCTTTCTGTCCCCGCCTTATTCTTCTCCTTCATCTTTGTCCCTCGCACGCACGCTCTTAAATCGATGCACTTGAGGAGGTAACGACATAAGGAGGGGATTGATCACGTGAGAACACAGAGAGGACGGATACGGTCACGTGATAAGAGATACGTAAACAAGTCGTCAAGTTCAGCGGCTGTGCGCGAACAACTGGAAGTTACAAACTGGGTTCTGAGAGGTGGAGAACGCTTCAACGTGCAGCCATCTACAAACTCAGAATATTAATCATGTATTTCGGATGTCAACCTACTCTCTCTTGGCTCTCCGAAATGGTTTCGTATCAAAGTCATTCAAACGATGCTTTCTCAGTTGTTGAAATTCTAAAGAATGTTTCACAAAAAGCACAACATGAGCCCTCGCTAGTACAAATTCTCTCTGTGGTGAAGCTGGTCAGAACAAGTATTTGTTACATGGATTCAGCTGTGGAAAGCCAAGCAAGAGTTCTTTTCCTCATGTGTTATGATAAGCAAATTCTCTTCATTTTTTTTTTTTTTTTCTTTTTTTTTTTCTGAAATAGTTCTTGGGTTGCATTTGGCACCAAACTCGCAGGCCGGTGCAGAAATCCAGCCATAGCAAGGAGGGGGGCTTGAGAAGGAGGGGTAAGACATCTGAAAGACCAGCTAAGCAAGCCAGTGATATTTTTACTTTTTTGCCTGGGGTAGATCTTTTCGGAAATCTGTATTGTAAGCAATTTCTGAGCTGTCAGCACCCCATGCTTGCTTTTTGTTTTACAAAAGGGGGGAAGGGAGGGAAAGGCATTGTAACTGTCACATTGTTGTGCTTCTCTCTTTTTTTTTTCTATTGGGATGAATTTAGTTTCACCTATGATGGGTTATTATTTCCTGATGTTTACTCGATGTGTTCTTTGTTTAGGCTGAATTGAAACAGAGTTCACCAGTGCTGTCATTCATGTGCCTGCCTGGCCTGGTAAAGGACGTGTTGCGTGTATTTTTGAAGTGTGAGCGCTGTGTTTTTTTAGCGAGGAACTTTATGTAAGGCAAAGAGTCACCGGGAACAGACAGAGAGACACAGTGGGCTGGCAAGCTTCGACACTGTTGCTCCAAAGATTAGGCCATCACTCTTCAGCCCGGTGTCCTGTTACTCAATTAGCCACGACTTGCATGACACGTTCGAAACAACTGCAGCATTCCTGCCGTGCCCACAGCACTGGAGTAATGGAGAGTTGGGTGCCTAAGCTGCACCGGGGACACTTTAAGATGTTTCATGCAGATCGCTCTGAGGCGAACCAATACAGCCACTGAAGATAAAGACAGAGTGGTGCAAGGTGAGGAGAGAAGGGCAGGCTGAGATCACAGAGATGAAGAAGGATATCTAACTATAGGAGAGTAGCAAGTTGAGTGGGCTCCATGGTGAGAATTGGTAACACTGAGTCTCTTAGGGCTAAACCGCTATCTCTCTCTCTCTCTCTCTCTCTCTCTCTCTCTGCATCCCCCTCACTCTGTGTTAACCTTCATAAAATATTCATGCTGGTTGTGCTCAGTGCCATAATTGCCATCTCAGCCTCTGAATAATTGATGGCCGGTGCCGTCAACTTGGTCTCATTTACTGAGGGTGTGGGTAACACCATACTCACACATGCCACATGCTCCTATGCCACACTGCTGCATTTAGTGCTGACATTAGATTAGCACATGCTTTCTATCTGCTCTGCTAACATTCATTCTTCACAGCCCACGCAGCTAGAGCAAGCAATTTATGGAATGACGCTTGCTCTTTAAGTGGCGAGACAGTAGTAACTCAGGGTGAAGGATGGTTTGAAATTAAAAACGATTGTTTTGTTATGTGCCTTTAAGAACTGATTAAAAGGCTCAGAGATTTCATTTATATATGAGTCGAAGAAGTGTTTTTGTGGCCATATATAGTCCCTTCTGAAAGTAATGGATTGGCAAGGCCAATTATTTTGTTTTTGCTATACACTGAAGACATCTGGGTTTGAGATCAAAAGATGAATGTGAGACAATAGATCGGAATTTCAGCTTTCATTTCTTGATATTTATATCTAGAAGTGTTAAACAACTTTTGTTTGGGCCCATCCATTTTTCAAGTGATCACAAATATTGGAACATGTGACTGACAGGTGTTTCGTGTTGCCCTGTTAGATTGGTTGTATAAACAATTAATAACTCCGAATGTCTACTCTTGGTTTGAGCTCTGGGTTTCACCTGTGAAGACTGCATTTATTGTTAAAAAGTATAAACCAACATGAAGATCAGAGAGCTCTCTATGAGAGAAAAGCAAGACATTTTGAAGCTAAGAAAGGAGGGAAAATTGATCAGAGCCATTTCACAAGCATTGGGCATAGCTAATGCAACAATGTGGAACGTCCTGAAAAAGAAAGAAACCACTGGTGTACTAACAAACAGACATGGAACAGGTCGGCCAGCGAAAACAACAGCAGTTGGTGACAGAAATATTGTGATGGCTGTGAAGAAAAACCCAAAAACAGTAGTCAATGACATCAGCAACAACCTCCACAGGGCAGGGGTGAAGGTATCACAATCCACTGTTTGAAGAAGACTTTGAGAGCAGAAAGATAGAGGCCATACCACAAGATGCAAACCAGTCATCAGCAGTAAGAATCAGAAGGTCAGATTGGAATTCACAAAGAAACACAGAGATGAGCCACAAAAGTTCTGGAACCAAGATGAACCTCTACCAAAGTGATGGAAAGGCCACAGTGTGGAGAAAGAAACGATCTGCTCATGATCCAAAACCTACAAGCTCATCAGTCAAGCATGGAGGAGGTAGTGTCATGGCTTGGGCTTGCATGGCTGCTTCTGGATTGGGCTCACTAATCTTTACTGATGATGGAACTCATGATGGTAGCAGCAGAATGAATTCAGAAGTCTACAGAAACATTCTGTCTGCCAATTCACAGAGAAATGACTCCAATCTAATTGGGAGAAACTCCATCGAGGGAAAAAGTGGAAGGTTTTAGACTGGCCAAGTCAATCACCAGACCTCAACCCAATTGAGCATTCACCTCCTGAAGAGAAGACTGAATGGAGAAACCCCCCAAACAAACAACAGCTGATAGAAGCTGTGGTACAAACCTGGAAGAACATCACAAAAGAAGAATGCAGCAGTTTGGTGATATCAGTGGGTCACCAGCATGATGCAGTTCCTGCAGGCAAGGGGTATGCAACCAAATATTAAGTGTTATTTACTTTAACACTATCTGTTCCAGTACTTTTGCTCACCTACAGATTGGGTGGTCTGCCACCAAAGGTGCCATGTCCCAAATTGTTTAACAGAATTTTACTTCTGTGTTGATGCAAAAAGTGTCTAAAGTGCAACATTGCTTTTATGTATGCTTATGTTTGAGTCTTGGTGAGGCATAAAGAGCAATCAGAGGTGGAGTTCAACATCCCAGCACATACAGATGTGACGCTGAGTCAGAGGTGCAGGGTTGATTATATTAACCCCTGTGACTAGGCTTATGCCCTTCTGCTTGTCTTTTTCTTCCTTATTCTTCCTTCTCTTTCTGTCTGTGTTCTTCAGCATGTCTTTCTTGTGTTTACATGTTCATATACCCAGCCATTGCCCTTCTCATTCTCATTCCCATTCTCAACCTCATAGCTGTCAATATTAGTATGTACTGCAGAATATATCTACTGCATACTACACATGAATATGTCGGGTAGAGGAGCATGTGTAGTAGGTCACATTGTTCTCCGGCGCTCTCCTGTTATCAGAACATTGGACTCCTGTTACAGTCCAGTAATTGAAGTGCTCTTAATAAATCTGCCATCCAATTGCTTCTGAAAGCATAAGGTCCCTGTCCAAAGTGCCCTATGAAAGGGACAGTGTGCGCTTTAATAAACATTACACATGTGAATGAACTCTCCAGTGCTGCAAGGATCAATGGTATATATACATTGCACTTCTTATTTCTGAAGTGTAGGTTAAAGCCCTTTAGTGTGTGTATGTGTGTGTGTGTGTGTGTGTGTAAACAGTGCAGGCATGAGACACAAAGGTGTAGGGAAGCTATACCCAGCACACCCTGGTTTTTGCAGGGGATTTAGTAGGACTGAAAGAGTGTGTGATATGAGTGTTGGGGTTAAGCTGAGTGTTAGAAGGAATGGGTCACACTCTCTGTGCTATTGACACACAGGGGCAGCTGAGAGCGAGAGCGAGAGATGGATAGAGAGATCATGGAGAGCTCAGACAGGCGGCAGCAGTGGAGAATCAGACAGGAACACTGCAGGGCTTAGAGCCCTTACAGTAAATGATATCAGAGAAGGCTGCAGACCCTTAATACAGCCAGCCATCAGGGAAGAATCTGTTTACCTAAACAGCACTCCACTTAGTTATCTTTGTGGACACACACACACACACACACACACACACACACATACACGCATTGTCACACACACACGAAGTCCATCACCACGATGGATTTCCATCATATTGATCATACAAAGGTCTTTGGCCATGCTTTACATTAAGACTCCCTTAACTAACACCATTTACGTAAATGCATAAATACACCATAAGTAATGTTAACAGTAATGAACATTTGAGTTGTGCTTATTCCAGGAATGAGTACAAATAAGGCCACAACAACCAGTATGAAGTGATCTCTGTTGCGAGTACACTCGCAACAACTTGTGTGTGTGTGTGTGTGCGTGTGTGTGCGTGAGTGTGAGTGTGTGTATGCTGTCATTGTGCCCTCTGCTCATTAGAGCTACTGGAAGAGGCACGCGTGTTTAGAACAGATAGATGACAAAAGGATGAAAGGATGCAAGAAGATGAGTGTGGAATGTGGAACGACAAGGGTATCAGACAGACAGCAGATAAAGGCCAGAATCGGCATGGATCTGTGCGGACTACTGTATCGCCGTATCACGCGATCACAGCGCATGCAAGAGGTGGCACATGACGGAGCCATAACTGTGATCTCCCATAGGGCATAATTGAGTGTGCGTTAAAACCGCAAGTGGAGGGGTGCACGCTGGTTCTTCGCTAAGGTGCAGCAGTAGAAGGGAAAAGGGAACACACATAACGAAGAGAGCAAGTGAGAGAAAAAGAAACCCTACTGTGTTAATTAAGAGTGAATATCAGGACATGGAACGTGCAGGGAAAGCCCGTAAGGTCTGTTACAAATATCAAGAGGAAAGGCAAAATATTCCTCAAAACGAGCTTTAATTGAAGACAAAATAATTCTTGCTGAAGCGAAATGAATGAAAGAAGTGATTCTGTATAATCTCCATTGTTGTTTGTTTTTTAAGGCTGAGTAACGACCGACGAAAAGAACTCGTTCATGCAGCTTGCTCCTGCTAATTTTCTTGTTTTCTCCCAGCTGAAAGTCCTTCAACGAGTCTCATGCAGACTGGGTTAGACGCTGATGTCCGCCAGTGCAATAACGCTGCACCAGCCATGCTATAATATATTTTGTTATTCTGTGTCTTTTCAGATTTTTCTTAAAGTTCTTCCTGAAGTGCAACCAGAACTGTCTAAAGAATGCAGGGAACCCAAGAGACATGCGACGCTTCCAGGTAACAGCTGACACTAAAGCCTGTGACTGTGCACACGTGGACATTTAGGAATTTTATACATCGATGTTTGCTCATTGGCAAAATGCCCGTTGGATGTCCATTCTGTACTGCACTGTAAGGTGTAATGAACGTTCAGTTCCTCTCCACCCACCTGCAAAAAAAAAAAACAACCAATCAGACCAAAGTGCCCCAAACACAGCTTTTGGCACAATCTAGAATATCTAGAATTTTTGGCACCCTTCATGAAAGTGAGAAAAATGTTCTAAAAATAAATAAAATATATAGAATGATATTTTAAGCTTAAGCTGTGTACTTATACAGTGGATGAAATCACGGCATAGTTATGCCAAGTACTTGGAGACTGAGAGAAATGAAAAACATTAAAAAGACGTTTTTCAAATATTACATTTAATTTGGATTTATGAGTGGCAAATATTGTTTGAGAGAAAATGCTATCATTTATTTATTTTTTTTATTTTTTTTTATACCTTTGAGGGGGTCCTGATAATTCTTAAGCTGACTGTTTCCCTGCTTTACACTCTTTGTTATTCCCTCAGCGTGTGTACTGAGTTTGTAAAGTATGCTGAATTTATTTTTGGGGGGGGACACAGTTTGAGGTCCTGTTGCCTTGTTGTGTTCTGTATGTAATGGTATATTTTTCTGCATTGAACCTTCCATTAAACCATACTGTTTGGATGATGTGTTATTGACGGCTTGACTAGACTCTTCAGCCTGCACACGCTAATGATCGTGTTGATCCTTGACTCTAATTATTCATTTGATTTGTGGTGCTGCTGACACGCAGAATGACTTTGCGGTCAAGTTTGATGAGTACTTGCACTCACTTGTATTCCTACAGGCTGTAAGTAAGCAGTCAATGCATTTCCACATCGTTTTGGAGAACTGAATTTAGTCTGATTGAAAGGAGGTAAACGAGATCGTATGTTTAACAGTATATGTATTATTTACTATAGAAAGTAGAGTGTGGTGAAGATCAGCGCTCGGCTAAACCAAGCTAACCAGGCCTTATCAAGCATCATGTCTCTTGAGAATAAAACCTCTGGAAGCTGCTGAGCTGAGATTTGAATAAGAGGGTCTCTGCTTCCCAAGCGCCATCATTAGTCTCAACAGTTTTCATTGTCCTGTGAATACGGAGGGTTAAAGGGGGTGAATGGACTATCTATATTTGTACTAGAAATTAGGAGGCATTGATATGTCTGGTCTTCCTGTAGGTGGTGGTCTCTACGACGGTCAGCGTGGATGGTCATGTTCTGGCTGTGTCTGATAACATGTTCGTACACAACAACTCTAAACATGGGCGCAGGGCTCGCCGACTGGACCCCTCAGAGGGCACCCCCTCATACTTGGAACATGGTGAGTATATTTGTGTCTTCTTGTTCTTGAGTCCTCACAATAATGGGGAACATCTTGACATCTGGTAATCAAGATCCCCACATTTTAAGCAAAAAAAAACAGCTTTCAATTGACTGTGTGAAGGGACAAAAGAAGTCTTTTTGGTTGTTGCTGTTTAAATGTAGATGTAGCAGAATCTGAGGAAGTTGACAAAATCAGGTACACGTTTAGCCCGCATTAGTCAGGGTCAGGGCAGCAACCGTACCTGTCACTCCGGAAGATTTATCTATATATACCATGAATGGCGAGCTCATGATTTGCGGAGTCTTGCTCCAGCATTCGTGTCTGTGAAGATACTGAGCCGTATTGTCTATTCATGTTTTAGCTTTGTGTTTGTTTCATGCCGAATGACAACAGATTACACTAGTGGCGTTAAACTTGTGGTCCAAACCAAGTCATATGGACAGCTTCATTCAGAATTTAACCTAGAAAAGATTTTCCCAATCATTAATAGGCCAAAGTGGCAGGAGAAGGTCTGTCATCCCCAGGTAATCCTGCATAACTGAGACGCCCCCTTGTTTTAGGCTCACTCAGAGCCCTGCACATACAACCCGCACACAACAGTCTGAGTAATATGTGACTTCATCTGAGGTCTGAATACTGATGTGCATAATTTGAATATAACCCTGCATGTCTAATCTCTCGGTGCCTCCTGTTTTCCATCCACTGACTCGTTAGAGAATTTACTTCACAGTTTCTTTCCCCAGACCAACACACTCCTTTATTTGCATGAAAATAATTAATAACACCGAGATCTGAATTCAGCAAAAACAGGCCACTTTGTCACACTGGGTAGAGCTTCTTCACATCAAGAAGGAGAATTGCAGAACAGAGAGAGATGACAGCCTCTAAACCTACTGAGAAACTGTGTTGCGTCATTATACCAACGCGCTTCTTCCCCTTCTGTCTCCTACTGCTTTTTTTGTATTTAGTTAAACAGCTGACTGCTCATAGGCAAACACAAGAGGTGCCTGACAGCACTGCACTGGTTCCCCCTTCTGCCTCATGCATGCATAAAACACGCACAAAGTAGCTACAGGAACACCCAGTTTACGAATGTTATTATCTACAGATTACGCACTTAACCAGTCGTGGAGGAAAGAGGGTAAAGTGATTGCTGCATGTGGAGGAAGCCCTCGCAAGGTTCCTACAGGCTAGAGTGCTCTAGGCACCACTGTGGAGATGATTATGTTCCCAGTCATGACTGAGCTCATTGCAGGATCTGCCACTGCTCGGCAGCAGTATCTCCTGATTCACAACCACACACCTTATAGGAGTAAAAGTTACAATGAACTGAATATGTGCTGCAGTGAAACACTTCTTGATCAAATCTACACTGTTACAATGCAGTCACTCCACTCACTGGCCTTGGCTCTTTCTCTTGGGTTAGAGACAAGTTCTCTAGAGTTTTTCTGCTAAAGGAATTGAGTTGCCCTGTCAGTTAGAGTATGTACTCTCTCAGAAAAAGATTGCATATTATCCTCTTGTATTTGTCTGGATGCCACAAAAAAAGTCAGCCCTCCACTTAAAAGGCTTGTTCTAATTAAGTTAAACCTATAACATTTGGTCAGGGTTCAGAGGTCAAATAATAAACAGTGTGCTCCTAGAGTATTTCTCATACTCCCTCTGCTCAGGCCAGCTTGTGCAGTGCTGCATTGATTTGGAAACATAATTCTCGTTCCCTGCTGGCTAACAAGGCTGCCATCTCAGAGGCGGTCTGTGCAGTGAGGTCTTTAAGCTGGAGGTTGTGAAAACAGAGTGGGACACCAAGAGCCAAGGCCATGGCACAAACTGAGTGTGGAGTGGGGAAAAAAGCTGCCCTGGTCAGTTTCAGGCTACAAACTCAGAGGAATAAACACTCTGTGTGGCTGTTCAGGACATGTGCATGAGTGTTCAAGTGTGTTAGTGTGCATGTGCATGTTCTGTACACAAGCAAGCAGCGCAGGGGAACAGATGGCGGCAATGGAAGGCAGCAAAGTTTAATCCTATCAGATGGATTCCCAGTACACCATCTGGTTAATCCATGCACAATTTCAGAGCACTGCAAAAGAGTCATCCCAAGCCAAGATTACCATCACAGATTGCTGCATCGTACCTCTTTATCTCTCCCAGTTTAGTGCAGCCACCATATTGAATTATGCCATGTCTCTGCCATCACCCTGCGCATGTGCGCGGCAACAGGAAGCAAAACGCACAGAGCTGGAAAGCGCATTTTACAACACTGCTGCAAAGTAGCCTGACATATGCAACCACCTCCACCGATCACCATTTTGCCCTCTCCTATTCTTGTCCTATCTTTTTCCTTCTTCCCATCATCTTTCCTTACTTCCCCCATCCCCCGAACCTAGAATAGCAGTAATTAGTCAAATAAAGTGCCCTCGATGTGATGGCGAGCTCAGATTCCTGAGCCAACATGGCGAAATGAAATTGCGGGCTTATTAAGGTGTTGAATTTTGATGGCCTGCTGCTGTTTTGCCAGTGTGTCCCGCAGCGGCTGGCCTTTTGATCGACTCCTGTACAGACCTGGGATCTCATGACATTTACACGAGTGTCATAAAACAAGCAGCCGCACAGGGCCCTCCCTATGTGCACGGGTCGAGGTAATATTTAATAAATATAATCATCCAAATTAGCATTCGCCGCCTTTGGGTATGGAGGGGCTCGGAGTCATCACTGTGACGTGATCACTGACAGAACATGAGAAGGGAAGAACGGATTATTTTTTTTTGACAGACCCTTAGATTCCTCTAATTATCCCCAGACCCAAAACAAAACCTTACTGGGAATATCAGCTTTCCTATACACAGTCTTGTGTGAACATTGTGTGTGTGTGTGTGTGTGTGTGTGCCACTGATGACAGGCACTTTCCCTGTCCTCTCCTTCATTTCGCACTCCTCGCCTTCGTCTTGAATTCCTGTCCACTCCCAACACTCCCACCCTTTCCGCACCACTTTTGATTGAAAACAAAACCGTGTACAGTTTATCCAACAAAGGCCGGTGTCATGCCCTTGGTGGAAAGTGATCAGAGCTTCGCCCTTCCACCTTGGTATGCCGGAGTAGTAAGCAGGAGTGTGTAGTAAAGCAGCAGGTTCGGGCTTCACGTAGTGTAGTTTTAAATTGATGGTTGGGGAGTGCAGGCCATCTCTCACTCTCGAAATAGTGTCATGAAGCGTATGAGGTTGTTTCGAAAGAACCAGCCTCAGAATAATCATATGTGACTGCTTTAATGATTCTGTCAGTTGTCATTAGGTTGGTGAAGCCTCAGTTTCCAAATGGGCCCCATAAATCTGATCCTATAATCAAGAAAAGATGTGTCAATTACTTTGACTTTTGTTATGCTTTACGGGCAGTTCACGGATTTAGTGTGTGACGTCGATAATATGAATGATATTTTCCCTTTTTTATGGTTTGTCATTCAATTTATGCAGAGTGTCTGGCATCAGAATGTAGACGGCTCATTTGTAAATGTTTTATGCTTTGATTCTGACTGCTTTATTTCATAAGTTTAAGTCCCTGGTGCAAAAAAAATGGCAACTTGACTCTGACCTACAATCAGTCTGAGTGGAATTGACATCTTGTTCTTCTTTAATAGTAACCGGTTTGTTGTACAGTATCTGAGTGGAGTCCTTCTCTCTCTCTCTCTCTCTCTGTCTCATTGTGAAAGCAGCCACACCCTGCATTAAAGCCATCAGTCCCAGTGAGGGCTGGACTACAGGAGGGGCCACCGTTATCATCATCGGGGACAACTTCTTTGATGGGTTGCAGGTCATATTTGGCACCATGCTGGTCTGGAGCGAGGTCAGTCCTTCTGGCGCAACACGCCTAATTATGTATACTAATTATTAAATTAAATATTAAATCTCTTTAATACCTCCAACTGTACAGGCATTTGACTGTCTGTTTATCCAATCCTAAATACATTCTGCTCACATCAAGTTACGCATTGCACAACACATACCGCAGTTCGTGCAAGAAAGACGATGGGAATGTGCGAGTCAAGAAATGGCAAGAGAATAATTCAGCAAACGAAAAGAAGCATGGTGTAATTGTGAGCATTTTAGTCTTATTATTTTGCGTTTTAGCATCCCCATCATCAGACTGGCAACATACTGACATGTGTGTAACCTCATGGCAATGCCTGATGGAGCTCCATATGTCAGTTCTACTAAAGACATCAGTTTTGACTCTGGTAATGCTCCCAGACACATTACCTCTGTCCTGCTGACTCACCCACTGAGAGATGTCTACAGAAAAAAAAGATTCATTTGGAGGAATATGGTGTGAGAGTGAAAATTATTTCGCCCCTTAGAAAGAACGCTCACCGCGCATGCGGTGCTTTCTTTAGCTCATAAAGCTTTTGGTTTAGTGTACAGTGCGCTCCAAGAGTCCCAGACCACAGTGAAAATCTGGAAATAGACCAAAAGTTTTAGAATTTTGAAAATTCCAAAACAAAAAAAAAAAGGAAATGTGCAATGTTCAATATTCAAGGTGTGGCACAATTCACTATTTAAATGTAAGCAAATTTGTGATATTGGCCATGTTTAAATCCTTGTGTCGGAAAGGTGAGATTTTCCATGAGTTTTATCTCTGCCATTGAAGCACATGTTCAGATGACATGCCAATGGATTTGATCTAACATGGATCATCAGGTTTTACGCAAACTTGTGGCATCTGTGTCTGTCATTAAAGCTAAAAGGTTACATATCAAATGCTAAGAAATTCTGAAATTCGTGTAAATATTTTCAAGACTCCACTTTACACTCGAGTTTGTTGCTGATAATATCAATTGTAATGAAAGCGTTTTAAAAAAATATTTTTAAAAAAAACCCTTGAAAAAGAATGCCAGACAGACGCATTTTCAATTGTAGTCTCCAACTTTTGGACCCCACTGTACATGGAGATTCTTTGTTGTGATGCAGCAGGCACATTTAAGAGATATTTATCGTGGCCATGTAATTATAGTGATAATAATGTAATATTTAATATATAATAAATCAAAAATTAATAATTACTTACAACCTTACTGTTACTTTCGTACTTCTTGTTGGCAAGGGGTGTTTTATCTAATTTTATACCACTGCACTGTTGAATTCTCAGTCCTGATGACCGTAGTGGCAGGTTCAAGCAAAATCACAGGTTTATTAAAATGTGTTCTAATGTGTTCCTGTTTCTGTAGTAACATCTAATTCACAGGGACTTATAACTGAGCCTAATTTCAAGAAGCAAAACAAAGCCATTGATAAGAAACTTTCTGCAAGGAGATGCTTATTTAACATTTATGGAAGGTTCTCCGGTGTCAGTGCCGAGATAAAGCCGTCCGTATAGGTTTATCTGTCGCAGGAAATTCCTCCGAGGAGCTTTCCGGGTTCTGTTTGTTGTTTTTTTGTTGTTGTTGTTTCTGTTTTTGTTGTTGGTGAGGGAACAACAGTGTCTAGCTGCTATAACGTAAGTGAACTAACTTGGTTCGGGGACATTCCACAACATTAAATGTAAATATATATGGATAAAAATTGTATGTCCAATGTGTTGTTCTTTAATAATATAAAACTGTAATCATTGGCAAATTGCTCTGTTATAATAATATAATAGGAATTAAAAAAAAAAACAGGGTGTTATTAGAAAATAATAACAGCGGTAACCGTGTAACAGGCTGGTAACAGAAACTCGATTGTCATCATTGATTCTTTCTTTCTCCTTCTTCTTCCTTAAAGCTTATCACACCTCACGCCATTCGGGTACAGACTCCCCCCAGGCACATCCCCGGGGTGGTGGAAGTCACTCTGTCCTACAAGTCCAAACAGTTCTGTAAGGGAACACCAGGCAGATTCATCTACACAGGTAAAAACGGAAAAAAAAATGAATGAATCCAAATCTCATGAAAGTGCTTAATAATGGCATTTGGTTGGAAGGAGTATGTGTGTCGTGAAAATGTTAAGAGAGTGTTTGTTCATTTGCAACTTGCGATTAGAGTAATTAAAGCTTTAACACCCAGGAGATGAAAAATAGATTTCATAAATGCGTTTAAAAGGTGCTCAGCTGTGGCTATTGTCTGCTCAGCATGCGCCTATGTCTGTGTCTATGCGTCCATGTGTGTGAATGAGTGTGCTCATCGCGTTTATGGCACTAAACCTGACCTCCCTTCATAGTCCGTTCACTAAGCACATGGCCAGGCGTGAAGGGAAGGATTTCCGCAACTCAGAGAACGCAGCACTCACACCTCTGAAGCAGAGCTTGGATTCACATTTAGCTCTTTTTTTGCAGTCAAGAGTCTGTCAAGATTGAGATTCCTCGCAAATACGGCTAGCGATGATAGAACAGTTCAAAGCAGAATCGCCAGTCATACTCCATTGTGCTTTAGTTTCATAGGACAGTCATGGAGGAATTTGTGCTCTGAAATTTCCCTCACTTTGACACTGTTTGCCTCCAGATTTTCATAAAACTCGCGAGTCTTCCTTTTCTTCTGGTGCCCATGTCCCAGCAGCCCCCTTGGTATGCAGTGCAGTGTTTGGGGCATCAGCCTGCCATTCCTCTCCCCTGGCTCCAATTGGCACCTTGGCCATGCCCAGTTGCCAGTGGGTACTAATCATAGAGGATTGGCCGGACTGCATGGCAGCTGGCAACAGAATTACGTATGGGACATCTGGCGCCTCTAATCAACTTCTGTCAGCCAGAGGAAATGGAGACCTAATTAAATCAATGGTGCACCGATGCTGCCATGCTTGCACGCCACACAACCATGCAGAAACCTGGGGTTGTACCTGAAGAACGGCAGAGAACCACACTGGAGACTATCAGTAGCTGTGCTCATTGTGACCAAACTTAATTGAATTTCATATAGATACTACAGCCCTGGTTCCGTTTTGGTTGTAAGGTTAATATTAAATGTATTATTTTAGAATTCAGTGGCATCTGATGGCTTCAGATGATCCAGCTGCATTATAGCACCAACTGCTGTGTCTGCTTATGAACCCGGAGACCACTCGGTTAATGGATTTCTCAAAAGCCTGCCAGATAATGGATGATGTCATTTTAGGGGTCTCAAATTCTTGGCACATGCTGGTCAATACAAGAGTTTGCAGTAAAATGGAATCCCACATTCACAAAGAGGCTCAAATTGAGCCTCAGATACAGTCCAACGAACCTCGCCACCATTTGCCTTTTTTCTTGGGTGCAGAGTTTTAAGGTTTTCTAGTGATAAAGAAAGCTCAGCGATTGTGTAAGTAGTTACTCGGCACTTCTCTCTGCAATTAGACATCCAAGGGCTCCATGCAATTATATTTATCGTCAGAAACAATTAAGCACTCTCCATCTGGGACATTACCCTTCCTGCATGGCATTCTGCAGATAAGAGGACTGAATCATTCCTCTCTTTCTCTCTCTCCCACCATCAGCAAAAAATGCATTTCCATGTTTGGTTGCGTATTACCTTGTACAAGATTGCCACATTTGAATCATTAGTCGAAAAGGCTTTCCATCCATTTCCATGCAGTGGGAGGCAGAGTTATAACACTATCTCCCAACAGGCGTGTGTGCGCTCAGCGCGACCAATAGATTGGAGGTGTTGATGAATCACTTGTGAGGTTCAGCAGGCAATTCTTCCCTGCTCAGTATGCAGGCCAGTGGGCTGAACAGCACCCATCAGGCCTGATATTAAAAAGACTCTGCTGGATCACATTAGGGGAAGTTCTCTAATTCCAATCCAATGATGAGGACTATGGGAAGCATTATTCACCGAAACTGAGGAAGAACAAAGGCTTTTGACCCGGACTAAAATGGAGCTGGACAAATAGTCTAGTGGAACATTTAATTGTCTCTTTTTTATTTTATTGTAGATGGGATTAAAAACACAATGATTCCAAGCAAAGGCTTGGAACGTTATCATGGCAGCTATTAACACAAATATTCCTTGACT
The DNA here is from genome assembly GCA_022985145.1 of Pangasius djambal. Taxonomy (NCBI): domain Eukaryota; kingdom Metazoa; phylum Chordata; class Actinopteri; order Siluriformes; family Pangasiidae; genus Pangasius; species Pangasius djambal. The sequence goes on along the minus strand of CM040981.1, from coordinate 13,694,403 downwards.
TTTATGTCAAATATGTTTAACCATAATTGTGCTTCTAATCATTCTGTTACAATTGATTTGATAGATAGCATTTGTCCAGTGTGTTTAGCCACCAATATTCTTTCAGGTGTATTGAGTGATTGCTCAATTTTGATAATAAGGCTCTTTAATTCAATTGATAAATGGCGCCATGCTCCTTGATCAGCGGTAACCAGTCCAAGTAAATTGCTGATCCTTGACATGTGAAGATTTCGCTATAAAGATATAGTGAAATTGGTTTGCTTTACAGCATAAAGTCTTCAGTGGGCCATTTCGCACAAATGTATTTGCCTCACAGCAGCCACCACTCACGATCAAGGAAAACAAGTCATCCATTTTATGGCCACAGATTCCTCCTATACGTTTTCCCCTTTCTTAAAGCAATACCTTATTTAGTTTGTCGTTTTTTCCAAATAAACGCAATCACTGGTTTTATGGAAAAATGGATAAAAATGAGATTGTAAGATATTGATCCCAGTGTGGGGCGGGTTGGGGGAAAACAGGCCTCATCTATATAGGGAGAAAAATGAAGCAATAATTCAGGCAGCCATCGAACACTCTGCCACTGAGCCTATTGATTCCCATCCACAGCGTATGAGATCACACCTGAGAGAGAGCTCTGGGGAAAAGAGAGAGAGAGAGAGAAAAGAGATAACATTACCACCCTGACATTAACAGCTCTGTACAAAGCCCACAAGTGCCTGTTAAAAGGTTCCGCTAAAGACCAATTACCCAGCATGCCTCTCTGTTCTGTCAATCAGGGATACAGCTGGAGCAAGTCTGGTCACCTGACTCGATTCAAAACCAACAACTCAGAGCAAGTGGCAAGTCATAAGAAGCACACTGTTGCAAAGGCTGTAGGAAGGCGCTGTTAGTTTTAGGCATGGTTGATGTCTCGGAGAGTTCTGTGAATTAGTGTGATTTTAATGGTTTGACTGGCCAGTCCTGACAGACCTATTCAGATTATCTTTTAGGTTGAGTTTCTCCTCCCCTGCCAGTCTACCCCTGTAGGCCTCTCGTTATTATTGTGAAATATGAAGCGATCTGGCTGTGCCTTCATGAAATTTCGATGAGCATTGATCTGTGTGATTGCACACAATCCTTCAAGAAGTGGTTCTTGCTCATTTATATTTTTATTGTTCATACGTTTCAACCATTCCGATACCAAAAGCGGCCATCTTGGACAGTTAATATGTCTGTACCTCTGGTCGAAGGAAACAGCTTTGTCCCTCACCACTTTGTCAGGTCAGGTGGCAGAAAATTCAATTCGAAGATCATCAAGGCTCCAGCACCAGTGAGCACCAGCTTTATATTCGCTTATATTGATTACACTGTGTAAACATAATGAGACAGTATAGTATACCCAGGATATTCTTTTCTATATTGATTGAGAATATTCGGTTTCAATGTTAGAGTTATTATTTATGACATCACACATAACCTTGTTACCAGCACCCACCCCCACCCCCCACGTGTGAAACCAGAGAAGAGAGACTGATACTGCAATGAAAGCAAGTCTCCCGTGTATGTTGGTGAATATCCAATACCTCCAATATGTGTTATTTTGGTCCACATTTTATATAGTGAGCATAGATAAGTATGTACACTAAACATTTCAAGTTCTTCACCTGACTGTGTGAAAATAAACAAGGGGACAAACAAAGGATGTTCTCTGGTGCTGTTTGTGGAAAACTGGTCCCTTTGCAGAGGAATGCTGAGGAACTGGACATAACTAGACCCCACTGAGATTGTGGTTTCACCATCTGGTCTACTGGGATGGTCTACTGGGATGCTGGCTTTGTTTGGGTTATAGAAATATCACATCCTGTTGTCATTGCTTGTCAACATTTTTTTTGACCCTTTCTAGAATATTGTTGACTGTGTTTATGAAGTGTTTCATCACTATCATCCTGGGTGTGAAAGTACAGTAGGGCTGCCAGAAGAGGAACACCATATTCCACCTCTTTTCTTTTACCATTCAATACATGCTCAAGCCATTTCTCAGCCCTCTCTCCCTTTCCCTCTCTCCTCCCTCTCTCCTCCTCTCAGTAAGATTGCATTATCGGCCTGGCTGGTGAGGAGATTGTACAGAATGTGGAAATCAATAGCAATGAGGAGGAGTAAACATGTGAAGATGTCTGAGAGGGCAGTAGAGTACAGTTTAGAGATCTTCCCCATCCATCTATATATCAGCACATTAAAACACCTCCTTCAGTTGTGCTGGTGTCCTGCCTCATTATATTCTCTTAAAGGAGTCGCATCTACACTAAGTACCGAGTCTCACACACTTTGCATCTACCACCTAACACTTCATTACCCATTCTATCTCTGGAGATGTCAGCTTCCACAAATCCCAGGCTACCTCTGTTCGACATGTTTTATACACATTTGAAAGGCTAATTTAGCTAAGCAAGCTAGCCATGGTCTTAATAAATATCGCAGTGTGTTCGTTCGCGGTTAGATGTGAATTGTACATGCCTTTTTCTAGTACAGTGTTCACTTGAGTCCCCTTATACCATAACCCTGTTCTGAGCTCGTAACTCAGCCATCCTCTCAGCCTCTTTCTCTCTTCATCCAGCATTATACATTTATTCCTCCATTCCTGTTATACCCTAACCCCCGTACAGTGTACGACCCACCCAGGGCCTGCCGCATTCTGATTCTTGAACCACACTTCCTAATCCTTGACTTGAACCTCTAGCAGGCTTAATTACAGGAAGTCTATTTAGATATGATGTATTATCAGCCTTAGGGTGGCTTTGCATCATTCTGTCACATTCGGCTGTTTTTGTTTTTCTTTCCCTGGACCTGGATTGTTTTAACAGTTTTCGTGCAGCTCCTTCTGTAAACACTCGGTCAGTCATGAGCCCGAGCAAGCAGCTGTGTTACTAGGTTGTGTTATGATTCATTTCACGTTTCTTAATGCTGGGGTTCAGTCAGGGAGCCATTCGGATCTGCAATCTGTCATAAACTCTGAACACTGTTAGCTGTTCTTAGCCACGATTATGGCATTATGCACTGTAGTCATATCATATGTAGTCACTGCAAGGTTATGACTCCAGATGTATTTCAAAGGCACACCCTCCTTCTAAGCCTTCAAACTCAGTTTTTCTAGAACTGAACCTCAGCTGACCTCCTATCGAGTTTTGTTCCAGACCTAATCCATCACATCTTGATCTAGTAAGCTGATGAAGTTGTTAGTTATCTGTATCAGGTGTGTTGAATTTGGATTTAGACTCTCACAGCTATCTAGGAGCAGGAGCGAAGACACTTGATCTAGGTTGAGAGCCATTTGTTCACTCCACTTTAATACCCATTAAGTGCTAGCTCCCACCTGCTGCTTGGAGGTCTTCCTGCACTGTAATGAGGAGTGATGATCAGGATTCAGGCTTTGCCTGATGTGCCCCAATCCCCAGCGAAAGAGGGCCAAGCTGGGCACATCTTTTTTCTGTGCAGGCCCTGTGCCATCTGACTGCGCTCCACTGCATCCTCTCAGCTGTGGGGGTTGAAGAGAGCTGAGCACGCTCCCTCAGGAAATGACCAGCAGGGTGGCCTACAGGGCAAACAGAAGTGTGGCCAGGAGAGTCCAGAAAGGGACAATGCATTCTACACATTCGCTGTGCCTTGTTTCCATCTCTATCAGAACAGTCAAATGCAGGCTAAACAGTCCACACGATGCTCCATCGTCTGTTCTGTGCAAGAGCTGACGCTGCAGGCAAGATGAAACTATCAGAAGGAAAACTAAAGCAAGTAAGAAAAACAATGTGATGGAGCTTTGCTCTGTTATGCCAGTTACTTAAATCCCATTTTATTTATTTATTTATGTAACATCAGCACTCACAGAGCCACCTCCTTCAGTATCTACGTAGTCCCCTAACTGCCTCTGTTAAGTGCACATTACCACATGTGTACATTGAGATTGAGCCTGAGAACACCAGCTCGCTGTGTCATGCTGACACCTTTTTTGTTAAGTGCTTTTAATAAGACCCATCAGTGGGAAGCCAAAAAGAAAGAGAGAATAATTACAGACATTACAGTCTTCAAGGCAGAGCTACTATATGAATTTTGCCACTTCACTAATTGATCCATGTTGCATTCAGAATGAATAGATGTATTATATTATATGTGTTTTTACAGCATGTTTGTGTGATTTCAAATGACAGGGAATATAAATGACCTAACCCATATATATAAAGTTTGCAGGGGTGAGTGTGGTTAGTCATTAGCTTTTCTTAAAACTTCATCACTCTCCTCACCCATTCCTATGAATTTTGTACTAAATTGTATTGGCCTTTCCTCTCTCTCTCTCTCTCTCTCTCTCTCTCTCTCTCATATTAAACAAGGGGGTTCTGTGTCAGTGTGGCCCCACAGGATCTGCATTTAGCAGCACAATAGACAAACACACAAGCAAGCATAGCAGGCCGGGGAGAAAGGCCTATTGTGTCAGTGCAAAAGTAGCTCTCAGTCCGGGGAGGTTAGAAAAACAGTGCACCGAGGCCCGTGTGGTCTGACTGTGCAGGATGTTTGGTTCTATTGCCCAGATCATGTTCCTTTTTAAATATTGCCTTATTGCCATGTTCTCAGCAAGAGTCCATTAAGCTGTTCCTATATCTATGTGGACTGGAATCTTGTTGCCTCACAGAAATCAAAACTTTAATTGAATTATTGGACCTACAAATATTTTTGCAGATTAACAGTGCTTATGTATTAAACAGGAGTGAGATTTATAAAGAGCATGGCTTCTTCAAAAAGCCATCATTTATTAACCTGTGTGGAGGAGAATATAGTAGTTTTTGGCAGACATTTGCTTGCTATCTGTGAGCCGAGTGCCAGAATGTGAGTAACTTTGTTTCTTCTTGTTTCTATCCATATAGCCTTGCATGTTCAAAAATCAGAGTACCACACTTATTTAAGTTCATATAGACTTTTCAAGAGACCATGTTTTGTCATTAAAGTAACTTCAATCTACGGAAACTAATAGCTGAAACCAATAGGCGGCCTTTGCACAAAGAGGATCGGATGCGATGTTCACGCAACATCAGTATGGATATGTTTGGGTGTTTTAAATACAGTTAATAACCAAAGATAAAATGCATTGATTTAGCTGATAGCCAAGCAACACAAAGAGTCATGAGGAATACATGAGGAAGATGTTATTGAATGGCATTGGATTTTTATGGAAATGTAATGGAGTAATAGTGCAAACATACATTTTTAGTTATGATCAGGTAAAGCGCAAATCTAACCGGAAAGCTGTTACTTCTTTGTTACCACATTGTTACAATTATGTATGTACACAAGTGCGACTGCTTAAAACCAAATGAATGTTCAGGGAGAAAAAAAAGCAAAAATGTCCCAAGAGTTTGTAGATTTTAACCACAGCTGCACTTGAGCAGTAGGTTGGATGCCAATTCAACAAAAGTTTAATTACACACACATATATATGTATGTGTATATATATATATATATATATATATATATATATATATATATATATATATATATATATATATATATGTATTACACCAAGGATACAACTGCGACAATAACATTAGGGTTTTTTTTCGTAGCAGCTGATAAATAGCACATTCTGTAGTGACAAATTGCAGTTAATCAGTCATACTGAAGATAATCTAAAGGTTAAAAAAAAAAAAAATCCAAAGATTTCTTAATGGCTGAAAATCTGTCATAGTGTAGCATCAGCAGAGCTGTGTGTGTTCTGTTATCCTAAACAGCATGTGCACAGTTTTACATAACCACCATGGGGGGGCTTCATTTGTGAAGGCTGATGTCTGATATAGAATGCTGTGTGTGAGCTGCTGCAGAGGGAGCAGAATGAACTGTTAGAAGGCGTACGCATTGATTCCTGGAGTCCTGTTTTATTCATAAAGCGCTGCCTGGCAGCACTTGCTATTTTTCTGCTCGGTTGTTCGGGACCATTCCTCATTTGACATTGTATTTACTGTTTTGACATATTTGTTTTCTTCTACATGTTTATTCTGGGCAATAGAAATGTGAACAGAGCATTCACTGTTCAATCAGCACAGTATGAAAGATAGCTAATGAAGGTGAATATGAAATTTTAGGCCATACAATCCTTTGTTTTTCCTCCTCAGCACTGAATGAGCCCACCATCGACTATGGCTTCCAGAGGTTACAGAAGGTCATCCCCAGACATCCAGGTGATCCCGAGCGCTTGCCAAAGGTCAGTTCCAGTTTATCACTCCACGTGTCCTCTAGTTTTCAGTATTCTGTCACATTAACGAACACTGTTCC
>CM040981.1:13672452-13686318 GCA_022985145.1 Pangasius djambal | reverse complement strand
ATCCGGGTGATCCATCATGGTGAAGTCAGCTGTCCTGGGCTGCCTTCACCTGGGTCATGCGATCGAAGCCACTGCCGCCCACACTTTATTATTGCTCAGCCAACAGTAATTGAGTCACTACAAGGGGGAAGAAGCAGCTGGAGTAAGAAGGGAGAGAGAGCGAGAGGAGAAAAGAAGAGACTAGCGAGCATACAGGGGAAGTCAAATGAGAAATCATTTCTCGGCATGGCTCTACATGGCTGGTAAATTGTGGTGACAGGGTTGATGTGTGCAGATGGATTTTACCCTCAATTTCTGTGAGGAGTGGAGGTTTTAATCCTCCACTTCTGTCTATGTCTGTCTCGCCCTCTCACTCAGTTTGTCCTCTGCTCCCTCTAACACTCCCAGCCAGATATTAACAGCATCGGCCGCTGGGCCCGGCTGCTCATTTCTGCACTATCGATTTTGCCCTTTATTGAGGTAATAACAGTTTGTTGACGGCACTTCTCTCAACCGCTGGACTAAATCACAGGTGAGGGGCAAGCAGGGAGCAAGGCAGTCTAACTTGTCTCCCTCAATTCTTTGGCAAATCTGTGGACATGTTAGGCAAGCCCCTAAAAATAGTCAATTCAGCTTAAGTACTGCTTTTTTTTCCCCCCTGTGGATCTGTGTAGCATGTTAGCTTTAGAAATTAGTTTTATTTTCAGTTAAGCATTAATAAGTAGCAAAATAGCACAACGAGAGCACACTCAGAGAGTTCAATTGTTTACTTTAGCGTTATTTTTAATATTAGAAGCGTTCACAGCGTTCAGCCCGTTTAAGCAGTAGCACGTAATCAGGAATTGTGTGCATATTAAAAAGGGAGAAAGAGCGAGACAGTCATTCGAAAGAACAGCCCCTAATTGCTCAGTGAGCATTCGTGTCTGGATCCAGAGACACAGCTCCGGTCGATGAGTTTGGCTGGGGTCCAGTGTGGCCAGTCTGTGGGCTCGTTCCTTCCCTCTCCCTCTCTCCAGTCAGTGTTTGTTCCTCCCATTTTCCCTGTCACTTCCCATCCACCTGATCCCCTCTTGGCCACCTCTAAAGGGCCCAGGATTCAATCTGTGCTCTGATGAAACAGTCCTCACCACTGGGAAGCAGCGTGCAGTGTTTTCCTTCATCATGCTTCATTGGTGAATGACAAAGACCAATACTGCTCGGGGTCTGAATGTGCATGCTCATATTATTTCAAACCAACTGACTGTTAAAATGTCTAGATTCTTATGTGCAGGTGTCATAAAAAAAAAGAAAGCTGGTCTGAAATATACAATTGGGTTACTGTTGGAGACAGTATATTGCGACTGAAGCAGTCCTGAAGTTTCTGCGTGTTTCGGGGGGGATACAGTCGTCACTTGCTCGCTGTTCAGACGCAGGCCGACAGGTTGTTATTGACTTTCAAAAAGTAACCTTTTAAATCTGTAGAGACAGAATATGAATTATGCAAGGGAGCCGGATTGTTAAAGAGTAAAGGGACTGATATTCGTGATGGATAGAAATTGACAGGTTGAAGACATGAAGAAGGAAAGAGGAGCCCAGGGATAGAATCCAAGGGTTATAAACGCTCTTTATCTCCTCATCGATACAATCAGTTTAATTAAAAGAATCAAGTCATAGCATGCACTGCATCAGCTGGTCTCATCCGCATGGAATGGACATTCTGCTCTATTTCACATGCGATAGTTTGGGCTTCCTCCAACATGGTGGCCAGACTGGGTTAAAGCAGCATTCTATAAAAAAAATAAAAAAAAACCTTTATAAAATGACATTTTAACGCGGTATTGACTCTTACCTCGTTATGCTGCACATAACTATTTATATTTTTATATGTAGTTATTAAAGAGCTAAACAAGGTTTTATAAAGCAGTATGAACAGTAACACAAAATCACTTCATTTAAGAAGTAGGGAAAAAAACCGATCTAGCCTTTGGAAGTTGTAACGAATGATTAAGCCATCTAGCTTTTGCAGCTAGGAATTATGTAGCAATAATATACTTTTCCTAACTGCTTTCATACATCATCGTTTTTCACAGTTCATCACGATGTTTTACATTAGTGTCATCCCACATTACTATGACTGGACTATCAGCTACACTGTCTCTAAGGGACCAGGCTTTTTATAAGTTAAAAATGATTCTACATATGATTCTATAAATAAGTGGTCTGTGTTACTGCTGCGTATTTTTGTCATGTGACTAAGAGGCTACGAGAAGCTGACGGTCTGTCCACTGTCACTGTAAGGAATAGCTCACTGTATAAGAGGTCGCATTCATCAGAACGTGCTGCAGCTCTGGCGGGTGTAGCACACCGATGTGGTCACAATTTGATGCTAGCCTTTAAATTCACAACCAAATAGAATTTGGGTCCGTAACAACCTCTTTTCAGCATGCTATGTTTCTGCCAAAATAAAAGCGCGATTTGGATATTTGGATATTTCTTTCAGTTGACCTTTGAAGTATTTGTGTTAGTTAATTGTTCCAATTACTTGTTAATGTTCTGTTTTATATTATATAGAAGAGGAGATGTAATCTAGTAGAAATTTCTCCACTAGGACCAGAGTTTAATGTTTTTGCGCTAACAGAACATTAGAAAGTGGTAAAATTGCAAAGGGACTAGCACTGGATTGGATTTGTTGGGGTTTTTTTCTTTGCTTTGTTTTGTTTTTTACAGGCCTAGCTCCCTTGTAAAAGTACAGATGGTGATGCTTTAACATTCCTGATATGATCTGGCCATTATTTCATCTTTTCAGCAATACTTTCTCTGTTGGGCATATATCTTATTACCAGCCATCATCATTTTACACACAGGAACAGATTTGATGTCCAGAGTGCGGCAATGTGTAGGTTGGCCTCAGTGCCGAGGCTGAGCCTCATATCATGCATTACCAAAACACAATGCCTGAGGGTTGTTTACCTACTATACTGTGTGTGTGTGTGTGTGCGTGTGTGTGTGTGTACAGTAGCTTACATGTAGGTATAAACACAAGAGAAAAAACTTTTCTTAGCTAAAAGGGCCTCAGTCATAGTTCTGGACTGAAGTTTTATAACCGTGGGTGTTTCGTGCTTCAGCATGGCTAGAGAGTTGAGTGCAGAGCAGGAAGTAGGGCATCGTCAGGATAATGATGGCTCTGACTGATAGGCAGGCGCGCAGACACGCAGATCTAGGATCAGGTTTCTTTCCTGTTTACCGCTCTCAGCTCTCAGCTCTCAGCCCTTACTGGAAACCCTTCTGCTCACCCAGGAAATGGGTTCTGCTTCCAGACACAGGGCCACCACATACAGCCCGCTGTTAATAGCATTTATTTGTTTATCTGGACCAACTTTTGGCTTCTTCCTTATTGGATTTGGACTCTCAACAGATCCCCTCACCCAATATTGTAATGATGGAAAATGGATACAACCCCGTTATAAGCCAGCCAGAAAGGGAGCGGGTAAGAGGCAAGGAGAGAGAGGTACATGCTGTAGATGTATGTACTCTACTGTAGATGAGATGTAGGATGGATAGCACAGTCTGGATGCAGCAGGGAATCCAGCTGTGGGCTAATGCCTCTCATCCCTTATGTTCTTCAGCTTTCCTGGGAAAGCACTGCCACAGAGAGTGCAGCAAATCTAGAGAGAAATGCAGGCGACCAAGGCGGGCATCCATACAAAAGCAGCACTTTAGGCCTCCCCAGGCCCCCTGCGCCTCCTTCAATCACCCGGACCAGGCTCCCCCCGCCCAAGCATCCCTAACGAGGGGTTAACGCAGTGCCAGCACACCCATTATTGAGTGAATTTAGCACCTCGGACAGCGCACTAAAAATCTTTATTGCTTCGCTGACCCCCTCGTCATGATCGTGCCTGCATGTTGTGGGGGTGGCAGCAGAGACGGGCTCTGATTGAAAGGCAATATGTCAGCTAGCGGGCGGGCACACATGCTCGGGGGCTCGTTCACAGCGAGGGTTACACACCGAGGGTGAGAGCAATTTTCTGGTTGTCGCGCCCCAAGCACATTTCCTCAGCCCCGGCACATTAACTTTTAAAAAGGGTTCCACGGGAGCTCCAGGCGTCTACTTCGCCTATGAGAAGAAAAAAAAAAATGAGAGAGATGGAAGTGAGAGGGAGAGAGGAGAAAGAAAATGAATACAGAGTAAAGAACACAGTAAATAAATGTTTAATGTGTGGGAAGGTATGGTAATAAATAGGCTTCTGGTTGAGGAGCTGAGACTCAATTACCTACAAGAGAAGGGTGTTATATACACACATCCATCCCCTCCCAGCCAATAGGGCATTTATTTACCTCTACAAGCGTGCATTCGTCTGTTTCTCTGTGTATTTGTATACATGTATTATACATATAATAGACTGTATTAGTATTGGATGAGGAATGGAGGCTGCTCTACAGTAAGTGTGTTATGAGGTTTAGTGTACTGAATGGGTGACTCATGCTCATGGGACACACACACACACACAGCTGGGGACATAAGCATGGGTTGGAGTGCAGGCAGGACTCTTAATACGACATATAGAGAGTCTTATATGTTGTTCACGTGTTTAAATGAATGTGATATTGGCCAGGAGGGGTGGATGTGTACACCCTTCTCTTGCAGGCACCGGAGTATAGACCTACATGACACACACGTAAATATAATCTCTGACCTAGGGCATGAACCATCATTTTGTCAACTTTCCATTTGTCTTGTCTTGTCTGTTCTATTTAGTTTTTATATTTATTTCTATCTATTACTGAATATTTACAGTATCCTTGCTTTACTTTTTTTTAGCTAGTAAAAATCAAGAAGGGCTACAGTAAAGAGGCAGTCACTAATCACTAGAACTGTAACATTACAACTGTTTTCTTGTCAATAGGAAGTGATTCTGAAGAGAGCGGCGGATCTTGTAGAAGCCCTGTATGGGATGCCTCACAATAATCAGGTGAGTGGCCTCCTCATAAGGCCTCACAGCCATGTAAAGTACAAAACACAAAAGGATACGAGCAGACCAAAGCAAAATACAAAACGTAGCCATCTTTAAACATGATGTACTTTTACAATCATGCTGAATTCGGAGGAAGGATAAAAGTTATAGAGACAGTGTATCATGTCACAATGTATCTCTCTATTCCCTACCAAAAAAAAAAAAAAAAATCGATCCTTGCATACATATCAGCACAACTCATCAACATAACATAACTTCTCTATCGATGGTTAAAAGAGCTTGAGGGGCCTCCTCCCTGCAGAGGAGCAGTTGGCCACTCCTGTAAGGCAGGTCATCGATTGCAGGGTTGAGTGCTGAAAGTGCAGGGCTGCTGAATTATTTAGCTAGTGAATGGGGGTCTGCCTCTGGTCATGTCTGTCTCGGAGGAACCTCTTTCCTATCCGCCTCGCCTTTCCCACAAATCCTCAGCCCTTGTCATTTACCATACAAATATTCTCATAAGGACTCAATTGTGGGGGCAAATTCGGAGAAATGTATGTTCTGTCAAGCATGCCAGATCCCCTGCTGTTTGTTTGCAGTGCTTTCTGCTCGTCTGACTGATAAACACAGCTTTTTAGAGCGTGGCGAAGATGTCTGATAAATCTATTACTCATAATCTCTTTCAACCTATCCCACATTATCGTCTGCGCATGAAGTCCCTCAGACATACACTCCACACCACACATTACAGCCTCGGCCTTGCATTTGACTTGCTTTGCAGTATCATGTGCTGTATTCGATATTGCAAAGATTCGATATCCGTACAGCTTGTTCCTGTTCCGTTTAACCTTGATGTCAGTGTTTGTGATAGTCTCTGATGTGACGTGGTGCTCATGACAGGAGATCATTCTGAAGAGGGCAGCTGACATCGCCGAGGCGCTCTACAACGTACCACGCACCCACAACCAGCTCTCCGGTCTGGCAAACAGCTCTGTGCACACTGGCATGATGGGCGTTAACTCTTTCCATGGCCAGCTTGCTGTCAACGTCTCTGAATCTACGCAGGGAGCCAATCAGGGTAAGAGGAGCTGCCCGCAGTCTTCTCTCAGTTTAGTAGCCAAAGGAAGATTTGAGACAGAAACAAGCGCAGTAACATCTTATTTCGCTCAGAGCCAGTGATGTCGTGCTAGTGTGCTGAGAGGGCTGTAACCAGAAGGAAAAGCGAGCCTTGTGCTCTGCTCGTAGGATTTTTTTTGCGGCTCCCTTTGCTCCCTCCGTGACAGTGAGTGATTTGTGTTAAGTCAGCGGTAATCTATCAGGCATAGGATGAAAGTGTTGTGAGCCGAGTCACGATGTGTGCTGCCTTTTGTAGCAGACAGCGGGGGACTTCTGGAGCAAGAACTTCCTGCTGCTTTCACCCATGTCAGCGTATAATGCATTGATGTATATTTATAGTCCATGTCCCCCTTTTCCTCCTTACCTCCTCCCACGCTCCGTGCACGATTTTTATTGGTCTTGACCTTTTTATTGACAGAATTGGGGGAAATATAGACTCGGAAAAATTATACGGCAGTTCCTGGATAACGCAGACCTCTGTGACAGGGGAAATTCAGAGGAATCTGTAAGAATCTAGGTTTCGTCCACGTGAAGATTTGAGCCGATGTTAGCAGAGAAGGAAACCTTAGAATAGACAGACTATTGCTGTTACCAAATCGATTATATGCATATATATATATATATATATATATATATATATATATACATCCTCTTTATAACCGTTTAATCGCATGTGTGTGTGTGTGTGTGTGTGTGTGTCAGGTTTCAGTCGGAACACAAGTAGTGTGTCTCCACATGGTTATGTGCCCAGCACTACACCCCAGCAGAGCAGCTACAGCACCGTGAGCACGAGTATGAACGGATATGGTAACAGCGGCATGACCACGCTAGGAGGATCGCCCAACTTCCTAAATGGCTCAGCTGCCAATTCCCCCTATGCCAGTGAGTGTATCCCACTTCTCTTTTATCTCATCCAGCTCCAAATCACAGTCCATTCATACACGCAGGTTGTACTCACTGTTAGAACTGCTTTGATCGCCGACCCTCCCTCCAAGCAAACGGACTGGTCAGAAAATCTGAATATATTTCTGTAACTGTGGTCATACGCAAGACCATTTCTGGCGTGTGTCATAGAAGCCTTTGCTACTTCGTTACTGGAGGCCACTTAACCCAGAAGAGAGATTCAGCTCGACGACAGGACGTTGTGGTGTGAAACAAACAGTAATGCTCTAATGGTGAAATACTCAGGCCCATTAGAGACAGCTGTGATAAAGCAACAGATAAAGCTATTACTCTGTGTATGCGTCTATAAGCACAGAGATGAATGTACGCCCATCCTTTCCTGGAGCACACTCAACCATAATGTCCAGCCATTCGTATAACACCAATCTTCTACCTTGGCTTCTAAATTAAAGAGTCTTAATTAAATCAATAAACTAATTGCAGGAGAGGCAATTCAATTTAGAAGCTTTGATTCAGACATGTTAACAAGTATTTTAACAGGCTCAGTGACTCTGCACAGACACTTTCAATCAATGTGGGAGGGCAGACTTCAGAGGCTCCAATTTTCATTAATTGATTAGCAGGGCCTTCATAAACGGATTATGACATTATCAAGAGACTTCACTTGGGAAAGGGTCATAAAATTTTAAGCGCAGCACAGTAACAACAATAAAGGCAGAAGATCATTTCAGAGGCAGGCCGTGACTGTAAAAGCATTGAAGGAGAAAATGCTCTTAATGTATTACAAGGAGGAGGAGCAAATACTGACGAACCAGGGGAGGTGCCAGGATTATGGAGGATGTCATGTCTGTTCAAGGCATTCGATCTTCGGAGTTAGTGTTTTTTTTTCATCGCTAACTGGCCAAGAAGAAAATACATCAAACGAATTAAGCCTCGTAACAGCTACATGTATGTAACAGTGATATGAGGTGATTCAGTGAGCATACGCTTATTATCCTGGACGTACACATAGTGACCCCAGTCTCCATGCCTGTTGTCTGTACGATGTAGGACTATAAAGCATGTCCTTATCCATCCACTCATTTGCTTTCCCCTATACCTACCTCGCTTTTCTGCTCAGTCGTGCCCTCCAGTCCCACCATGGCCTCCTCCACCAGCCTGCCCTCCAACTGCAGCAACTCCTCAGGCATATTCTCCTTCTCGCCGGCCAACATGGTGTCAGCTGTTAAACAGAAGAGCGCCTTTGCCCCAGTGGTGCGTCCCCAAGCCTCGCCACCTCCCACCTGCACCAGTGCCAACGGCAACGGTCTCCAAGGTGAGGGCAGTGCCAGGCTCTGCAAAACACGCAGCACAATGTGAAAATAATAGATATAAGCGTCGCACGTAGGATCTTTAATCCTTATGTTATTTTCTGGTCAAGATGGCAACAAAAACTCATTTTACACCATGTGTTTGTCTCATGTTTTTAGTAAACATGAACTGAAATTATTATTATTATTATTATTATTGATGGTTGATGTAAACCAGTATGTAAACATATTGTTTACCCAATTGTTACCCAATAAACCCAAATGAAAGGGTTTATGTGCTGTATAATGCACTTAATGAACCTGGTTGGGTACCTTATTTGACTATAAATTATTATTATTATTATTATTATTATGACTTAATAATATAGCATCGCTATAAAATCCAAAGCGATGGCCCTATAGTGAAGAGAGTGTTAATATTAATATGGCGTAGTTAATATTTCACTACATGATATAGCACAGATATGTTTTTATTCTATTAACCATTGCCCTTTCCACTCTGATTCCCAACGTATAACCTACTGTGTAACTTTGAAAATACTACGTTAGTATTGTCCTGTACTAACCTTCTGATCTGTGGCCCTAATGTTTAATCTCTCTCTCTCTCTCTCAGCACATAAAAAATAACACTGTTCTTTTTTTCCCTTTTTTTCCCACTCCATCCTTCCTGTGACCCTTCTCCCTCTCCATGCCTCCAGTAGATCAGTCTTTTGTGGACTCTAGCAAGTATTCCACAGCCAGCTCCCTGCAGGGACTGGCCTTCTCCTGAAGTATGTGACATCTCTACCTCTCTCTGTCGCTCCCTCTCTCGGCCCATTAGCCTTCCCGTCATTTCAGCCTCCTTTGCACCCTGCTCTTCATCTCTGTCCATGCCTCTCTCCTCTGCTGGGTCGCTGAGGACCTACGTCCATCACTGAGAGCATGCCATGTGTGTTTAATTTCCTGCCTGACTTCCTGTTTCCTGTTTCCTGCCCCTCTCTGCACCTTCAATAGTGCTGCTTGCTGATCTTGTTCTCAGTTGTTTTTGTATATTCTTACTTTTATGATCATAGTTTCATATACCTAGTGTAACAGTAACCACGTATAACCTCAGTGATACTAGATTCATTGTAGCCTCAGGCCTAATTTCCTAATTTTCTCTCCCAAATAATGAGCACCACTTAATATGTGTATTCAGATAAATTATTTGTGCGTGTGTCGCAGATTATGTGATAACGATAGTTGTTGAATGACACAAATTGGGGGGGGGGGGGGGGGGTCACAATTTAAATGAGATTTTGTGCGTTTTATTTGTTCTCATTAGCCACAGGGAGCAGTGATCTCAAAGAGCCTCCTCGAAGATTAAAACTAAATCTGAAGCTCATAACGTCGATCGAAGGTGATAAGATAGTCAAAGACCGTTCGGAATAAAACACGAATGTAAAACAAACGAGTGTAAACATCAGTGTGTATTGTGTTATGCAGGGCAGCTCGTAACAATGGGCTAGCATGGCTAGCATGGGGGGAAAAAAACAAACAAAAAAAAACAGTGTAAGTTTATTTTCGGCGTCCACATCATCTTATTTGTGGTTACCAAACATTTTAAAGAGTATTATCTTGGATTTTTCGTGAAGCCGAGTGCAACAGCACCACCAGCGGCCGTAAGACAAACACACAGGATGATATAAAGCGAGACTGTGGGCTGACTGTAACAAGCCCGGAGCTGTAGCTTCATGCAGCTAATCAGGGACAGTCATGTAACGTGATTACGCACAGCCCCCTAGTTTTAATCTCCGTATAGGCTGATATCTTTCAGCCGGGTTTTAGTGACGCTTCCGTTATGCGTCATCAGTAGGTGTGTCACGCACTCAGTCATGGGTGTAATGAATGTGGATTATTATTTATTATCTATCATCTTCTTTTTTTTTTTTGCTTTTTTCCAAATACGTTTGGAGGAGAAACTAAAAGTTAATACATTGAGTACACTGTCTAATCAAATAACACAAAAGGACAGATGACAGGACCATACGGTTTTTTTTTTGTTTGGGTTTGAACGAATGGGTTACAGATTTTCTGTTTACCGTGTCTGATATTCAGGGGAAACACAGCATGAACTCAGAACATTACGAGCTAATAATCCAGCTCCCTACCTACCTTTAAGTGTGTGTGTGTGTGTGTGTGTGTGTGTGCTAATTTGCCCCAATAGTATTTACATTTACAGCATTTACAACACCCTTATCCAGAGACTTACATATTATTATTATTATTATTATTATTATTATGAATCAATGCCACTACGGGATAGACCATGGTAGTGAATCAGCTTGGAAGGTTTTTGTGGGTATTACCACGTTTGCGTGTGTTTTACACTCACACGCCTTTAGTGAATCGGGGCCTCGGACTAAGTATAGACAGGAAATAATAATCCTTAAGCTTTCACCCAGTGTGGTCGGACAGTCTGTGTCGAGCGTTCAGTGTAAAAGTAATTGAGTCTAATAGGCAGACAGTGCTTATCATGGTACAGTGAGTGCTTCCTCTCACTGTGCAGAGCACCTCTGACCCTGATGAGCTGCAGTTCATCCTTCCCACCCTTCCTGTGAGCAAGCATGAGGCACTCAAGCAATAGCCTGAGAATTAGAGCAGCGTATGGAGGGGGGCGATCGATAGGGCGCCAGTATGGGGTATGAAAAATCCCCAGTGGTGAGATCTGTAGAGCATAGAGAGGTGAGGAAATACTGCACGATCTCTCATGTGGGGAACCTTACATTCTCCCTCTGTCTGCTTCAAAATTTATGCGACTATTTTTTTTTTTTTCTTTTTCCAGTATTGCTGGAATTATCAGCTTTATGAGACTGTGAGGAACACATGCCGTTTGTCTGTACTGGAGCTATTCATGCAGGCAGTCGAGCTAATGACACTTAGAATATGAATTTACGATATTCGGTTATTTATCGGTTGCCAGGTTTGTTTGTCGTTTGTCACCTGAAGGAATAGATGAACAGCAAATCTAGTCTGATCTAGTCTCAGGGGATGAGGAGTAATCTATAATCTGGTTTATCCATTTTTTTCCCCCAAAGCAATTGAAATGGCGTTTCCAAAAGGCATTCCCATGCCGTGAATTTGACCGAACTGTTCTCAGGACATAAATTTAGCAAGAGATCAGTCTTTTGACCATTGGAACACAATCCTGCTCTCCTCGAGCCCTAAGCAGCTAGGTCCTTGTGGGAGACAGACATTATTTAATGCATTCCACAGCACTCTCAATCATAGCTCAGGCACGGAGGTTGTCCTATAGTCTTATCACTAATTGTGTAGATGAATTGTTCACATAATGGGTCCCTGATGGAGGAGGGGGAAACTGATTTACAACCATTAAGCTGAGTTATTTTTTTTTTTTTCCTGACAATCGACTCTAATTAAACATCGAGGACGTACACAACCGCGGCGGATCAAAGAATCACACGGCGTCAGGGTATCATTTAAGGAAAGAGATTTAAAACAAACAGCAAGCCGCCAGGACTCAAAGCTTTTCGCTGTAAGCGACTCATTCACATTCTCTCCGTCTGTTGTCTGTTCTTCGGTCGTCAGCTTTTGTCTTTGCAGTTTGCATGCATTCTACAGTACGCGCCTGCAGTTTAACTCTCTTTTCTTATTCTGTTTTCCTTTTGTATCCTATTTCCTCTGTACAGTAACAAATAATTATTGCACAATATGTAGTTTATAATCAATCAGCGGAATAGTTGGACTCGAGGCCAAGATAACCGTGGGGCGCAGAGATTTCGATTTTGTTCATTTCATTTCAACAGCGTGTGCATTCCAGATGCTCAAACTGCTTTTATTTGGAACTGTTTCATGGAAGTAAACACACAAGTAAGTTGATACATGACCTAAAGGCCTACTTTCTCACATTCTCTCTCTCTCTCTCTCTCTCTAGCGATCACAGGGATGATCGTTCCTCCCATGTAGTGGCTCCTGGGCTGCTGTTGAGACACGTTTTATATCAACTCATGCTCAAAACCCCCCTCAGCCTGGACCCCGAAGGTCTGCCTGTCTCCATGAGGACAAGGGAAAAAAAAGGGAAAAAAAGAAAAAAAAAGAGAAAAACCCCAACTTTGAAAACTCAGGCCTTTTTACAAGGAATTTGAAATGAAGGGAAAAGTATGGGGTGTTGGTTTGATTTTTTTCTAACTTCATTTTTAAACTCAAAGTCGTTTCGAAGCGGACATTATATGCGTTTTATACAGACTGTACCATACACATACGACACTATGAAAGCAGCTTCATCTGTAAAGTTCCTGTTGTATAGCAGTGAGGGGAAAAAGAAAAGGAAAAAAAATCGCCGTTCTGTTTAAAAGGTGAATTTATGTTTTACGTTTCTGAGATGTTTAAGAAATTTATTAATACTGAGCAACTGTGTACACAGGTGTTTTCTGTACAAACGAAAGGAAAATGAACTCTTTATCATGGCGCTAGTCCATGGCCAACAAATGACCTTTGCCATACATGTTGCTTTTTTGTGTCGTTTAAGTTTCTACCGCCATATTCGGTAATCGTTGCTATTGGTTGTCCAGGTACATGCTGGTTTGTTTATCTGTCTTTATGGACAGGAGAACACTTTAAAAAGCGGTCATGAGCTGATTTTCATTAGCCTTCTGGCCCACTGTGAAGATCCCCAACTCACATCCTGCTCCCAGGCAGGAGTGCTGGAGGAATAGAATTTTTTGAAATGAATCCATATTTATATTTATACAAAAAATAATTTGCTGCTCATCAGTGCCAGAATATGTAGTACACACACACACACACACGAAAAGAAAAAAAAAAAAGAGAGTACACTATGAGTTGCTATGCTTTGTTAGCTTGGAAAATATTTTTACGTGTCCTGAAGGGTGTTTGTATGAGGCGACATGATGACGTCATAAGACACCGTCAGTCGATTTGAATTTGAGTAGTTGCTGGTTTAGGACAAATGAAAAAGAACAAAATACCATCAGTCTGTGATTATTACTTTCTCTCCATGTGTCATATTTGCTGCGAAGGATCAAATGAAGGGAGGCAGGAGAAGAATGCATGCCTGTTCCGCCTGCTGAAAGCACCAGGAAGAAAGCGAACAGAGGAAGTCGATCTTTAGCCCGGCATTGTAACAGCCTCCTCTTGGAAAAGTGCTAAACATTCAGCTAATGCTAATGCCCATTTAATCCGCTCTCTCTGCTAGTCAACTATTTTGTATGTATGCATTTTTTTTTTGTTTTTTATTGGGTTACATATATTTATATATCGAAATGTCTTATGGCAGCTTTTCAGTTTAGTATCACCTGTACTCTAATCCGATCTATTCTAACCTACTCCTCTCACTGACTGTAGTAAGGAAAAGCAACAGGAACAGGAAACCAACACGAGTCTGCACATCAAAAACTAGGTTCTGTACAATGTTCATATACATGATGTATTTAAAGTTTGTACATTGCTTTTCTCCCCTCATTTGATTCGACTGTGTAAGTTTATACGTGATCACGTGCCGTTGTATTAGCCACCTCTGTCTTCGTTTTTGAAATGTACTTCGCGGATCGTTTGTATTTACTTTTCATGTTTGCCATGCTCTCGTTTTCAAGTTGCGTTCGTGAAAAGAAAAAAAAAAAAAATCCATT
>CM040981.1:13661413-13672352 GCA_022985145.1 Pangasius djambal | reverse complement strand
ATATATATATATATATATATATATATATATATATATATATATATATATATATATATATATATATATATGATGAATATATAAATCTATACCTTTTTTCTTGTTGAGGCTTACAAAAGTTGATACTGTTAAACTAATAATATGCATGGGCTCTTCTCTCCCGAGAGTGACAGTTCCATTTTGTGTGTTGAAACCAGAAGGGAATTTTTTGATGAAATATGAAAATACTTTCTTTCTCTTTTGGTTTTACTTTTTCCTATTCTTTCTCTGTTCTTTTGAACTTGTCGATTATTTATGCCTGCTTGTATATCTGTGTATTTCTGTCTTAGTCTTTTCACTTTACCAGTACCAGCAGTTTAGATGCCTTAACAATGCAAGCTAATAAGCATACAATCACTTCTTGCACAGTCCCATCACCACCATTAAACAATGCCATCGACTTTCTTATGGGACAGTTTTATGACATCAACCGGAACAAAGCACAAATTGGGCAGTTTTACACAAATACTGTTAATAAGACCCCGCTAATCAGAGCAGGGAACGAGCAAATGAAGGGTTTGTGGTTGTTTTTTTGTTTTTTTTTTGTATTGGTTTGGATTATGAAGGATGACGTGGAAGCTAATGTTGCGTATGGAGAGACTGTATGATTCATATTTAATGTTTGTCGTAGCTATGTAATTTTGCAAGGGGAAATGGGGTGCACTTTATTATTAATTTAAAACGAAAACTGCCTTTTTAATTTTGTTGGTGTTTTATTAGTGTATGAGTTGGGGGGGGGGAAGACCCTAGAAAGCCATACTGTTTAAGCCAGAAGTACACATTTAGCTTACAGAGTGCCGATTTGATGGTGGAACTCTGAAGATGGTAGCACACCTTGCTGTGTGTGTGTGTGTGTGTGTGTGTGAGAGAGAGAGAGTGAGATGCTGTCTTAGTGCTCCAGTAAGTAGCACTGACACATTTCTCCCTCTGGAGTGAGAGGTCTGAATGTCAGAGCACAACATGTTGCCTCTCAGGCTCTTACACTAACTCGGTTTGCTTCGCCGTTAACTCCCTTTCTTCTGCCAGCCAAATTGCCTGTTGGAACAATATTGCCAACAGAGCCCCGAGTGTTTAGGCTGTAAAGTGCATGGCCCTTTGTGAGCAGAATAAAGTGTTGCTTTCTGTAGTGTGTGTTACCATCAAACAGAGAATATGGCTTTTCATGAACCAATGTTGAGTTTTTTTTGTGTGTGTGTGTGTGTGTGTGTGTGTGTGTGCGTAGACTTTTTTGACAGAAGCCACTGATGACAGAGCAGCGTTTGGGCTCTTCTATCACATTCTCACTCGGCGTGGAACAAACTTTTTCCTTTCATATGAATTATAAATATATGGCTGTCCTACAATGGCCTCTTTGTACATGTTTCCATCGTAATGATCAGGACGGGCAGCTGATAAAGCAACAAGCATTCTATATAAAACGATACTCAAACCAAAAAAAGCTGGTTCCCTTTTTTTTTTTTTTTTTTTTTTTTTTTTTTTTTTCCTCTTTTCTTTTTTTTTTTTTTTTTTTTTTTTTTTTTTTTTTTTTTTTTTTTTTTTTTTTTTTTTTTTTTTTTTTTTTTTTTTTTCTTTTTTTTTCTTTTCCTCTATGCTTTTCTCTCTGATGTTATTTTTTCTTTTCTTTTTTTCCTTCCTTTTCTTTTCTTGTCGTCATATCTTTGAATGGATCCACACTGAGCAGTTCTGTTGACAAAAAAACTACTGTATAGATTGTTATCTTTTTTTTCTTTTTTTTTTGGATGAAGGCTGTAAAATAACTTTTAAAATTCACAATATTAAATTAAAGTTACTTCTTGTCTGTGATCTCGCAAGCATCCTTTTCTTGTTGCCGTTAGTGCTTTATTGCCACATGTACAAATGGCTTCTCAGGCGATTGTCCTCTATACTTCACACCTGACGCCGCAATGGTTTTGCCCTCTTCCATTTCCTGCCAGACGCTCTTTGACTTCCTGAATGTAACAGTATTCCAAACACTTGTTTTGGGGATTAGATTCACCAAGCGACCCTCGATCCCCTTCGACATCCCTAAATACTATTACCACTTATTTCTCTTAAAGGAGCACATTTGAATCAGTCTTATTCATTACGGTATTGTTATTACATACCGAACAGCATAATGAACGTGCCCTACCGTTGACGACGGGCTCCTAAACTTATTAACTGACCTGCACGTTGCATTTAATTGACTCATCATTTGCATTTTTTCATTCATCAGCAAAGAAGAAATCCTTTTTTACTGCGTGTAACTGGTTCAACACCCTCCCGTTGTAATTAACTTGTAAAAGTCACTGGCAGCCTTTCTTGCTGAACTTGACCTCAGTGGCCGAGCTTTGGAGTGAGCTGCAAAACAACCCTGACAGCAGTAATGAAATGTGAGTTCGAATCATTAATATCAGAGCATCAAAGCACTGCCTGGTTTCAGCACTGCAGGGATTATTGTTGTTCGTACATCTGATTTGTACTGAATAAAGAAATGATGTAGCTAGATGACTAAAGGGAGGAGGGTCAAAAAAAAATAAATAAAAAAACCTGAGCAAGAATCCCAGACTCTTCCAGGACAGCCAGGTTTTTAATCATTTACAGATCGGTGAGATGATTTCATAGCACTTGCTCTGTTCTGGTATTAATATTACACAGTAAGTCAGTCCTGCTGTTTTAGTACACTAGTAAACTGAATGAAGAGTAAAGTGCAGCGGTGCATGGTTCCTTCTTCGGCTTAAGCCGAGTTTTATTGTTCAAACAGCCGCTCCGTGGAAGAAGGAAGAAGAGCTTTAGATAGCCATTAGCTAATGGATTATTGAGACACAACCACCATCCTCTTCACCTCCAGCCTGCACCCCTGCTGAGAGCCACTTAGCACACAAAGCCTGCTTTAAACATTATAGATCCCTGGTGCGGTATCAAGCTTCTCCTTCTGTTCTCTCTCTCTCTCTCTCTCTCTCTCTCTCTGTCATGGAAGCTTGTGCGCAGGTGAGTGTCGATGTCACTTATCACTGTTCACAGGCAGAATCTTTATAGACCTGAATTGACCAATCATCATTAACGACACCGTTGATTACCGTCAAACTACATTTATAAGGGTGTTTATAAGGGGAGTCCAAATTTGTCGCCTTTGTTGAAACGTTATCCATATTAACACTGCAGTTCTTACAAGAATATCAGTATATTATAACCTATACACAGTATTACTGTAATCTAAATATATCCTCACTCTCTCCCTCATTCTCTCACTTACTCACTGCTATCAGAAAACACCAACAATAATAACAATCATATGATATTAAAACAATAAGTTTAATTTAGGTAGCATTTTTCCAAAGGCCAAGGACACAACACGGCATTAACAGAAATACAAGCAACCCAAGGCAGTAAAGCAGCATTACGAGGCGCAAATTAAAACTAACACTGAACAGAATAGTGTCGACTGAAGAGCCGTTTTAGCTTGAAGAACACTGAATTGTACATTTTGAGAGACGAGCTAAGTGTCACTTAACGATGAGTGAAAATTGACTCTGTGACTTTGTAACATGTGACCTAAAGCAGCATATAAATTACGGACTGAAATGTGCCAAGAATAGACTCCTACATTGTATAACAGGCGCAGTGGAGAACGGTGACAAAATGCTGCCCGTTTAATTGGTTTAGTAATTGATTATGATTACATTCATTATATGCTGAATATTTGGTGCACACGCTTACTTGTTTTGCACATGTGCAGCACACTTCCTTTTACCGAATTCAAAGTTACGACGTGAGTAACGGACTCATCATGTGAACACTGTCACAAATGCCAGTCTTATCCTTAACCCCAGCTTCTATCATTCGCAATTTTTTTCAAATGCCTAAATGTTGGTCTGACTATTGGTTTAAAAATCGCATGACATTCTTCAGGTTCCCTTGTGTTCCCCTTAAACCTGGCCATGCCAAGCATCAGGTTCTCACAGCACTGAGGAAAGTACAGCCGGCAGTTGCCACTATGGAGGTGTTCTTCACTGCACGAATAGCCCTCCCCGGGCAGCATACTTTCACTTAATACTTGGAGATCAAGAGAACTACATGCCATGCAGGAGCTAGCCTTGCCTGTAGCAGCAAAATAAATTTAGAAAAGCGGAGCGTCTGCGGCTCCCTGGATGAACGGCAGTGGAGGATAGGGAGAGCTGAAAAGCTCCTTTGAGGGGGGGAAACAGGAGTCCCACCAGGGAGCTCAGGTAGACGGGAGAAAAGGGCCAACAAGGGACGAGCAAGACAAAGATGGCAAACTTAAGAGGGGGAAAAACGAGAAAGAATAACAAGGCAAGAGAGTGGAGGGGAGCTGCCAAAAGAGGAAGAGAGAGTGAAAGAGAGGGTCCTGTGAGATCTGTGCGATCAGAGGGAGACGTTGGAGACAATGGGGGAAGGCGCCAGGAGAGACAAGAAAGCGACCAGACTCGGAGATGGAGGGGGTACAGGTGGTGGTTGGAGGGGAGGGTCTTCCCAAGGGACACATGCCTGTCAGCGCACAACACAAAAACACAGGGGCCAAGCTATAGAAATGGGGAAGATGGGGAGAGTGATGGGAAGAGGGGGGGAGAGACGGCGTTTCAGCCCTTGCCTCTCTTTGCATCACACATACTGACACACACACCACACATACACATGTGGTGCAGACATTGCTTGTCTTCCTGTGTACATGGCACTCTTAGATACATCTTTATAACGAGCACAGAGGAGCTGGTGGCTGGTGGCATTAGGTTTAACAAAACATGATGGGACAAAAAAAATGGCAAGACGTATTCGCTGTCATGTCCTGTTTGTGACTCTAGTGTTAAAATCTTCTGATCGGATGTCACCCACAAGGCAACGGGAGTAGAAGGAATTACTTAAGGCCACGTTACACTGGGGAGAAAAAAAATGGGCAATTGTCAATTTTCAGGTTTTTGGACAATTTCTATCGACAAACGTTATGCTTTCACAATATGAAAAAAAAATATCTCCAATTATTGATATACTGTAATTTCATATTTTTATTCATAGTGGGCACGGTGGCTTAGTGGTTAGCGCATTTGTCTCGCACCTCCAGGGTTGGGGGTTTGATGCCCTGTGAGTGTGGAGTCATGTGCATGTTCTGCCCATGCTTCATGATTCCTCCAGGTACTCCAGTTTCCTCCCTCAATGCAAAGATATGCATTGTAGGCTGACTGGCATCTCTAAATTGTCCATAGTGTGCGAATGGGTGTGTGTGTTTGAGAGATTGTGCCCTGCGATGGATTGGCACCCTGTCCAGGGTGTCCCCTGCCTTGTGCCCCGAGTCCCCTGGGAGGGGCTCAAAGCTCCCTGAGACCCTGTGTACAGAAAATGGAAGGATGGATGGATGGATTTTTACTCATAAGTATATTTTATTCTCGTATTCCAAATATATTAAATATACTCTTAGCATAAAATTGCTTGCATTTTCCATTTTTAGGTAGTCACTTTTCAATCTATATCTATGTACAGTAAATCCATATCTAATTCCACATCTTTAGCAAGTTCATTTCAAAAACATGTTGAATTGGTTAGTTTACTTTACATAAACTGCTTCTCATGCATAGCCTTCCCAGCCTTCAAAGAGGATACGGTCAAATAATTTCACAAACCAGCTCACAGGACTTAAAGCTTTTAGGTGACGTTTTATCAAACCAAGTTTTGTTAAGCTGTTATGTAAACATTTGTCCACTAGGGGTGCTATTACAAAAAAAAAAAATTCTGAGTACAATGCATTTGTTGAAAAGATGCATTTGTAATATGGAAATTAATGTGCATATTTAATGACCTACTGACTCATTTGCCTATTTGAATAAATGGTTAGCATGCAATTGTTACGTTAAAAAAAAAAAACCCTGTATTTGTATTTAGCCCGGTAAGTTCTATTCTGATATGAGCGAAAAGAAGAGAAAAACATACCTGGCCTTAATTACTGTTGAAAGACGATTTGAATGGCAGAGAAAAAAAAAAAAAGGAACACATTAGCACAGCTTGACTGAATGATGTCACATGAAGGCTAGCTGCTCTGTGTTATGTGAGAAACACAGTAGCCGACCTGAAGCTACTAGCTTTGTGTGTTTTATGACTTCAGATTAGCCTGTCAAAGAGTCGTATTTTCACTTTATGCATCCTTGCATGGTTTTGTGCAATCTACATTTGTAAAAGCGTGCCTATTTTGCACTGTAGACACTTTTTCTCTTCTTATGAATGCAGAGAGATTTATAGCAGTAGAGAAAGATACAAGGAAAAGGGCAAAGACATAAATTGAGATTTACGTCAGAACTTCATCTCTGACCATTTTTGGGCTGATAGTGTCTGTATTGCATAAGCCCCTTTCTTCTATTGTCTGCTAGATCAAGGCAGACTATTTGCTTCAAATATATATATATATATATATATATATATATATATATATATATATGTGATATTTTCATTTGTGGTTTCAAACGTACTATGGTACGCGTTAACGCTGTCTGCTATGCTGATCCTTATAAAGGACTTGTAGATTGATAGTGGCACATTCTGCTAGAAAACCAGAAAGTTTAATTAATATAGTGCACTGTGAGCAGCACATGCAGTTAAGTGAACTGGCTGCTCTACATTGCCTCTAGGTGTGAATGAGTATGTAATTGGTGTCCAAGATGCCTGACAAGGACTGTCTTCCCATTCAGGTGCATTCCTGTGTTATTCCTTATGCCGTTCTAGGATTGAACAATTACTGAAATTGAACAAATGGGCGGTTCACTGTTGGCCAGGTTTCCACCACATCCACGCCTCAGTAACTCAGGCACCACACACTTGAGTCCACGTTAGCTCTTCTTTGAGTGCAACGTAGTAAAAGTAAATGCTCGATTGCATGTATTTAGGAGTTGAAAAGAAACAGGCAAACACATAGCTAAACTTTATTTCAAGTGAGTCTGCAGAAAATCATCAGTTACGGTCATGTGGTTTGCCTGGTCAGCCCAGTGCAGTGCTTTTGTCTGTATCTGGTAATTTTGCCCACTCGGGACCTTACTGTATCTCTGATGAATAGAGAAAGAAAGAAAGAAAGAAAGAAAGAAAGAAAAGTCTCTGACTCAGGCAGAGCAGAAAGGCCAATGTGAGCCTTTTAAACGGCATGTGTTACACTGCACAGGCTGCGGGGTGCAGATGTAAATTTACACCCACAGTAGGTGCTGCCATGTGCCCCCAGACACTGAAGCATCTCTTGTTGGGTTTGATACATATTCTAATTGCCGTGGGTAATTTGCTGTGAGTTGTACTTAATGAGAGGTCTGAGGGACCTAATGGATGATGGAAACTGCATTTAGCTGCTTAGCTCTCACCCATGCCACCAGTGAGGGACACACGAACTCTGTTAGATAAATTCATATTATATATTTATGGGCCTTTTTGACAAGATGTTTTTTTTTTTTTTTTTTTAAATCTGCATATATTACCATTCTTTTGATTGCTGTGGCTAAAAAAACAAGCATTTTCTTTTCTCGTAGCTGTAGCTGCTGCCAGTTGGCAGTGATTCAGCTCGGCAGATGAGAGACGAGAGATGGCTGCGTAATGAATGCAGACCCATTAGCACAGGTATCAGTGTGTTTTTAGCAGTTTATTTATTCTTTTTTTTTTTTTTTTCCACTGTAGTAATTATTTACCTGAATGTGTTTTTGTGATTAAAACACCATGGCTTTGATAAATGGACAGAGATCACAGTAAATACACAAAGCTAAGTGTTTCGGTCATGGGGGCGTAGCAACAATATATTACATCCAGTGTGTCTGATAGCTGTCATAGTTAGGTGATTTTTGCCTTTAGCTTTTGTGATGTGCTATGAATGAAATATTTATCTGCAGCTTTTGATGATTTCAAACCATTAGCCTACAAAGTTACACAGAGAGAGAGAGAGAGAGAGACTGGGGTCATAGCTTGATCGCCTGTGAGTAATGGCCCACGTTTACCACATCATCTGGCCCACATACCACTGTGAACTCACGGTGATGAACTCATCCAAATCTGTCACACAGTCACACAGTCACAAGAGCAGAGCTTACAGCTGGACCATGCTTAACCCAAACTTTAAATGACACACAAGCACCCTTTGCATTTGGGCCAATCTTTGGACCAGATTACAAATACCATTAAAAATGTAATATGATTGCGTACAATTGGATCACTTTTGGTCCACAATACATCACAATTGCCATCACCATTTAACTGACCCTTATAAACGTACTTATAAACCAAATCCTCTGCTATTTAGTACCCTTGATGATATTTACCTGGGAAAGTAGCGTAACTCATTGAAGGGCCTAATAAAGGGTGCCGATATATCCGTACACATCACCATACACATCTCTGTCTACACTGTGAAACAACAGACTATTCGTGGTTCCTATTAATCTGCTTAATCAGTGTTTCACAACAATAGTCATCACAGTTGCACACTGTTCTGGCTCCGGAGGACGTGTGCACAGGGCCACATCAGCCCTTGATTCACTCCTAATGGGGTCACGATGGTGCCACGTTCGGCTGACTGGAATCTTGTGCATCCAATTGACGGAAGCACGTTGATTGATGCTTGGTGGCGGCTTCACATGTTATATATTCTATTCATTTAATTAAGTTTCCTAAGCATCATTAAGTGCCATTATATTGTAATAGGAGAAATGCAGAGTCACAAGTCAAGCTAATTTGTGATTAATGTTGTGTATCAGTGAGAGCAAACGGAAGATTTGCAATTTAATGAGACAATTCTGTATTTAAATGCTGAATTGGTAAAAAATGCAAACAGTGACAGAAATTAAGGCAATTTAATGAGAGTGGCAACGAGTTTCACAAAACATAACAAGACCACTTACTCTTGATACAAAATATGCTCCAGTTGGTCTTAAAACGATATAAAAATGCCTGTGAAAGGAATTATGGTTTATTAGGGGAGAGAGATTTGGCTGTTTTATAAAAAGAATTTAAAAAAATAAAAAAAAAATTAATGTGCCTTTAAGACTTATTTAGTTTGTAAGTTTGCTCTCCCTTCTCTCACTCCAGTTCTCACTCTCACTCCTGTTAGGTATGTCTTCATAGAGCCCATTTGGCTTGCTTTTGTCTCTCTGTCCGTCCATCTGTGTTGTCTATCTGTGTCATGTGTCTGATTGCAAAATATCTCTCCCTCTGTCCTTACGTCCGCCTGAGACCCCCCCCCCCTCCCCCTCCCCCCTCCTTCTTGGCAGAGATCATGCCCAGCTCCTGGCTCCTGTCCTCCAGGCTGGAGGGCTTGTGAAAGCTTCGTGTTTACAGGCCCTGTTGCCCACAAAAAATCAGCTACAGATTGCCATTAATCTATGCTTGTTGCTGTTGTAGCTCAGCCAATGAAGCAGTGTGTGACCACGGCACGGCCCCATCCACTTTGGAGCCGAGGCTGCCAAGGCGCTGTTTAACCCCGGTGAGCCAGAGAGGGCACGCACATATAACTCTTCCTAATGTATTGTCCCTCTCGCAGGTCTCAACAAGCCCCTTCTGCTTGCACGCCGCTATTTGTTACCACTAATTTGACGTGTTTATGGCCTGCCTCCCTTATATTAGATACTCAAAGGAATCGATTGGGCTTAAATCGAAACACCTACAGCCACGCCGGCACGTCAATACAGAGATGAGTGCTTAATCTCAAGGACCAAGGAACACAGGGTCCGGAGGGAGCAAACTTTGTACTTCTAATTTATGTATGTAAGTATCTCAATTACGTTTGAGTGTACATGTTGGTGGGAGTGTTATGTGCTTACTGGAGAGGTGAAGAGGGCTGTGATTTAGCTCGCAGCCTGGAGATATCAGGAGGGACTGTAAAGGGGAGAAATGCTGAACGCTGGAGCTGCATGATCTGGCACTTTGTCATGTAGTCGTGTAGTTTAATGAGTGGGGACCATGATTCTGTAATGTTGGACTGATCTGTCTAAATGTGTTCCAGGGTGAAATCATCACTGCAGGAAGATAAGATTATTTCGACATTATATTGATTTCGACAATATCATGTTATTTTTGTTTATATTGAACAGTTCACAAAAAGAGTGAAGCATCCGTTCACTGCTGTCCCATTTGCCATGGGTGACTGCATGGCCCGTGTCTTGCTTCGGACTGGTCTAATGACTTCCAGACCAGCAGGTTGACTGTGTGTTCCTCCATTACTCCTGCCGTCTCGGGTGTACAGTTTTAATAGCAGTACCCCAAAAAGCCCTGCAGCCTTCATTTGGCCCCTCACACTGAAGCAGCGAGAGCCAGAGATCACTGCACGGTTCTTGCCAGATTGAGATGTTTCCGGCACTAAACTAAGATGCTGGGAAAATAATAATAATAATAATAATAATAATAAAATAAACAAATAAAAAGCACTGCTATGTTGCAGTTTGCCTAATCTTCTGGAATTTTCAGATTTTTCCTCTGTACCGTGTTTTATTTGGATTGTTTTTGGGAATTTATTCCTGCAAAATTTATGATAAATGTAAATAAGTTCTTTTCATCCCAGAATCACAGCATGGGAACCACAGCCTGGAAAGTGGACACTCCAATCTGACTTTTATAATAAACGAGAGGGCAGTAATTTTTCCATTGGCCCTCCTGCCCCTCCTGCCAAAGCCATTTGCCCTGCTACTCCTGAGCTGGTGCGTTTTCTACAGCCCACATTCATTTTGTGTTTTCTTCTTTCTCAGCATGGTGTGGGTTTGGGGGGCGGGGGGGGGGGGGGCATCCTGAAGAAGAGAAAATAGAGCACAAAGCATATTTCAAGTTTATGAAGCTTGTTCACTCCTCACGTTCCTGCCTGATTGCTCTGAGGGAGAGACAGCCCGGGAAAAAAAAAAAAAAAGAAGACAGAGGGGAAAAAAATCCTCATCTGGAAATGATTAGTTCCTTTTTTGTCTTC
>CM040981.1:13620106-13657153 GCA_022985145.1 Pangasius djambal | reverse complement strand
CCCCCCCCCCCCCCCCCCCCCCCCCCTCAGAGGACAGTCCTTATTTCCTCATACATATGACATTTTGACTGACAGGCCATGATTCGCTTGGACGCCTCAGTTCTAAAATTGCATTACAGCAGAGGAACATTGGACACCTTTTCATCCATGTGCAACTGAAAGAAACATGAACCTGTGACAGGACTTAAGATGTTACACAGAAACAATTCACTTCACTCATAACCTTTAGTCATACTACTGACTTGATACCTCGGCAGGAAGATGACTTATTCTTGTTTATATTGGGTTTAATGAGGCATGAAAATTGCCCAATTCACCTCCCCATCCGAATTCCCAACTATGGTCAATTTGCTACAAATGCAATGGAACACTTAGCTCTGAGTATAATGAAGACAGATAATTATACAATATCAACCCCTCATTAGTATACCTTAACTGAGACATAATGAGGAATTCATTACCCATTTCCACATTCCTCTGCCTCTCATGTCTTGAAGGCACAGAATCAGCATACATTACTTATGTTCCTGTCACCATCAAAGAAGACCATCTTTCTTTCTTTCTTTCTTTCTTTCCTTACTTCACTTTTTTTTTGTCTCTGTCCTCCTCCTCTCACTCTCGTTCTCTCTCTCTCTCTCCTCCTGCCACTTTAGTGACAGTTTGTTTTACATGAACGAGCGAACGAGTAAAACCCCACTTCAGGCATCATGCTGTGCAGTAGTTAAATCTTTAAATCAGTAGCTTCACGATGTCTACCATAAAATGGTCACTCCAGCCGAATTAAATGGAACAGCTACACTTGTGTACAGAAGGCCTAGCTGAAGGGTTGCTCTCCCAATCATCATTAAAAAATTTGTAGAATCACCTTCTTCCACATTTCAGCCTTGATACATTAGGTTATGAATGATAGGCCAAAGACCTCCCTTAATTGCTTTTTTTTTTTCTCATTGGGTCTCAATTTATTTCTCAAAAGCCAAAGTACACACTCTGCTTTTTTTTTATGATTGATGATGCTGCAAAGGAGCTTCAGCTCCAGTAAGGCATGAGGTACTTTGATTAACGATGCTGCATGGGATCTCTCAAGAGCCCCCGAGAATAATATAGTTGTGTGGAAACAGCTGCTGTGGTGAGAGGTAGAGAGCTCCGGGCAGGAGGCGATCATGCCGAGGTCTGTGGACCTGTCCAAAAGCACCGCCAAGGAGAAAAACAGCAGAGCTCAGAAGATACGATGGCGTACAGGGTACAAACACTGGAGAGGAGGTGTTTTGAGATGGTCAAAGGAGAGGTGAAAGTGAGGAAGAGTGCAAAGAAGAATTGAAATGACATCCTGATGCTTCCTAGTTTGTCCATGCAAACTGTCATAGGCTATAATCTGCAAATCCCAAAAATACACCTGGATTTTATATAGGTAATGTTTTCAGGAGTGCACTGGAGGATCTATTTTGTGCCAGCCTTCACTGTGACACCAATTTCCTAACACCGACATCATGTAGAGTCCAGCTCTTACATAGCCGACACAGTGAATAAATTCAGGGTGCCTCATATTTTGATCTATTAAATCTATTTATCTGTAAGGCAGATTTTCTGAGTAACTGCCACCCCTCCTCAAACAAAACTCCGCCATGTTTTGCTAGACTAGTCGCTGTGTTTAATATAACACAATCTGTGTTAGATAAATGACAAACAACATATCAAAATTGTAGCAAATATCATTTATTATATGCTTTTGTTATCATTATTTGACAGGGTTAAATTATCGTGGCATTTTGTCAACGTGGCCAGAGGAATGGTTGATTATGAAGGATCTGAAAATGACTGGACCAAACGCTCTACGAGGCGCGTCCACTACATGGTTCAGGCAAATCTTTGGAAAGACCAGTGCGACACTATGAACGTCCGAACAGCCTCACCTGCACAGCCTGAATTCTAAGGTCAACTGTCACATTCATTCAAATATTTTCGGTGATCCTGGAAAGTATGTTGAATCTAGAATCTCTCCACGCCTGCTGAAAAATCCAGTGTGGTGTGACCATTTTAGCAGCTGCCAAAACAGAGGCTGGCAAAGATGGTCTACCAGTTTGACCAGCACAGAGCGTGTTTTGGCAGCTGGTAACTGGTCCCGCCATGCTGGACGTTTCAGCAGAGAGATCAATATCACACGATATCAGTGAAATGAATTCTTTGGCAAGCCACCGCTTTCATCTCACTGATGCCACGCAAAAGTTCCAAAAACCTGCTTTCCTATACACAATGAACTGCAGGAACGGAAGAAAGAAAAAACACTATAAACACTCCATTCCTTACACAGGAACTGGGACACACTCAGGAAAATGCAAATGGAGGAGAAGATGATGGATTTTGATAATGAGACCTTTACCATGACGCGCTGTTACACTTAGATCAATTACAATTTCAGTAATGAATTACCCTGTACCTCAATGTAAATATGCAGATATTTTCGTATGCTATAGAAGGTCTCTCTCTCTCTCTCTCTCTCTCTCTCTCTCTCTTCTTCTTCTTCTTTCTCCACTCTTTTTATCACTCCTTGTGTATGCTTTGCTTACGCTCGCGAGGTGAACAGTAAACAGGTGGAGATTTGCTCCTTGTCCATCTTCATCAAATTCTAATTTAAAGCTGCTGGAAATAAGATCTCAAATATTTCTAACCCTACGTTGCGCTGTGCTGTGCTGACAGCTGTGAGAAGCATGAAATACACACTGTGAATGCAGGGCTGCATCCCAAACCATATCCTCGGCACTAAATAGGAAGTATCAGAGACCTCACTGGCGTTCTGAGACCACCATATGTAGTACAATGGTTTGAGAATGTAATTATCTGCTATCGTTATCAATGTCTCCACAGTAGTTCAGAAGTGTTATGAGTATAAAAAAAACTTATATAGTGCTCATCAGCGTTAGGTTAAATCAGCAAGCTCTTTCCTTTAACAAGATTTTGTAGTTAGGATTAGCCAGTTAGCTTGCCGCCGGCAGCTGTTAGTACTTTATTTCACCGTCCCGATCGCCAGTGCCACGGTCTAACACGGAACTAACAGGAAGGGAGTACAGTTACAAGAGTAAGATGTAAATCTGGACCCGCCAACAGGTCCTGGGAGTCGAAAAGGAGTTAAAAGGAGGGAAGTGAAAGATAGATTATTAAACAAGAGAGAGGTACGGATACCAACTGATAGTTCTGATCTCTGACTAGCCACAGATCGAGAGAGAGAGCAGGAGAGACAGAGGTGCACTTATACTGAGGCTCACAAAACGATGCATGCATGGAGACATATAAATGGAAGGGTAATGGTTGTCAAACCCTGACAGCTTTAAATGGCCTTTTAGTTCGCCGTGTTTATCTGTCATAAAGAAACATTTAGAGAGTGGGTGCAGACAGCTGAGGCAGCAGGGCACATCATCATCACAAAATAGTGGGCTCTTCCCCTCCCTTTGTCTCTGTCTCTCTCTCACACTCTCTCCCTCTCTCTCTGAGTCAGGCCGTGGATGTGTTTCAATTTGTCTTGCCTCACCCCCAGCCACCTTAACTGTTCTCCACCTATCAGGAGAACAAGACACACACTGTCACAAACACCTTTTTTAATTGCCAGTCATGTACCCACTAGTGCTGCCCGTTCAGCAGACAGAATCCTGTGTAAAAAAAAAAAAAAAAAATTAACACACATGTTGGTTTTATCATACTGACTCCAAAAAAACACTGAACAACCATTTAAT
Organism: Pangasius djambal; assembly: GCA_022985145.1. Taxonomy (NCBI): domain Eukaryota; kingdom Metazoa; phylum Chordata; class Actinopteri; order Siluriformes; family Pangasiidae; genus Pangasius; species Pangasius djambal. Next base: position 13,653,428 of record CM040981.1, on the reverse strand, counting down.
GCCAACAGCATATTTTGTTTATTTTAATCTCCTGATTTGTTTATTTCTTACTCTGCTTTTTTTTTCCGTAGCTTTACATTATGTTGTTTTTTTTTTTGGTTAGAGGTTTATGTCTATCAAGTCTATCACATAAAGGGAACTGACCCTGTTTACCAGTTCATACATAAAGCCTACAGTTTCACTCCTTTCTGTTGTAGCATTACAGCATAATTTGAAATACGCTCTCTAGGAAATACAGTTGTCAATAGCTTATCTTAACTAGCTGTGACTAAACAAGCTATATATGCTAGCTATGGCTAACAAATTAATGTCTTGTACCGCCACAGGTACACTCATGTAAGTTTTAAAGCCTTAATCTCCCAACTTATTCATTGATTTATCTCAAAACATATCACTTATACAATATGTAACTACTACTACTGCTACTGTAACTTCACCTGAAATCTACTTTAGCTAATGTGTTTAGCCAACGTTTTCCTTTTTGCAGTCGCTTGCTATTTTTTGTGGTTAGAAATGAACACATCTTAAGTAACATAGCATAACCCTGGTTGCAACACACAAATCTCTGTAGCGCCGAGTATTTCCAAACCTACTTTAGTGTGAAAATGTACTTGCGTTACTGCGCAACACCCTTATCCAGAGCAGTTTATACAGCTGAGCAGTTGAGGGTTACGGCCCTTGCTCAAGGAGTGGTAGCGCTGGGATTTGAACTCATGAACCTGTCAGTCAGTAGTCCAGTCTCTTAACCGCTAAGCTACCGCAGATACCACCTTTTAATGCAAATGCAATACCAAAACAATATTTTTCTGCCTCCAGCTCATGCTTAAAAGTGTTGTCCCCTGTCCTGAGTGGCAAAACAGAAAAATATTCGCCCTATCGTTGAGAGATCACGAGTTCAAATCCAACAACGCCATAGCCACCCGTGGCCAGCAACCAAGAGAGCAAGATTGGCAGTGCTCTCTGGGTGGGAGGGGTGGCGTTACTCTTTCTCTCCTGTCAGTCAGAGTGACACTAGCCAATCATGGGGGTCTGGGAGCTCATGTATGCAGAACAGGGTAGATAGCACTTTCCACTGAATGCATTAGGCTGCACTGTGATCTTGCAAAAATTGTGATCTAGGAACCCTGCTTCAACGTAAATCAGCTACTTCACCTATAATATGCCAGCCTTATCCTCTGTCTTTCTGTCCACATTACTCATGTTTTCCTGTTTGGAATTCTGGTTTAGCCGTATATTAGTCTCCATTATTTGAACCCGTTATTGTTTTTTGGACTACTGACATTAAAAATAAAAAAACTTCTCATATTTTGATGCTACCACTGCCAGGCCATATTCAGAACTGACTGGTATATGCGTAGTGATTAGTTAGCACTGAAATAGTTTACATGAGCTGCACTCACACCTGTAATAAAATGTGCTGTATTAAGTGCTACTGTATTCTGGACTCCAGTAAATACTGTTAAATGGAGTGACCAGGTGATTAACATGATTATCATGACTAGGATCCTTTCAGTGTCCTGATCATGCCAAATAACCTTAATATATTTGCTACGTGTTAGACAGCTAGTAATACAGGGGTTCCCAGACTAGGGGTCGTGATCCTGTGTGGCTGCGCTTGATTTACAAGTGGGGTCTCCTCTTTTGTTTCATCCAATTATTTTACAAATTAATAATAGAAATATCAAAGACGGAGTTTGTGCGCTAATATTTTTAATGCTACTACGAGTCACATTCAGGCAACTCAGTTAATAGGATATGCTGTTTTAGTCTTTTTTTTGCTATCTTGACATGCTGCACTAGTGAAGTACTATAGCAATAAAAATGGACAAATTTCTCCCGTTCTTCTGAAAGTACTCTAATGGTCTAGAATACTAATGCTAACCAGTTTTCCTATTACGGTTAGTATTTGAATTTTAGAAACCTCACACATGGGCTTCAAACCTACAGAAAGGTCTGTTGTTTTGTGTGCCAGTCTTCTGGATTTTCTAGATTAGTAAATACTACCGAACGTAAGATCAGATTTTTCGATTTGAGATGTAGCTCAAGACAACCGTCATGACCACAGTGGATTTTTTCAATTTGAGACACAGCTGATCAGTCTGACAGTCTGAACCCCTGTACTACTAGATGTCTATTTGAATCTTTGCTTCTCATTCGAATATTATCATTAGTCTCAACTGCAACTGCCTCTTATTTTTATGCGACATTGGATTACAATTGACAGCAATCAGGGAAAGTGCGATTTGCTTTTTCATACATTTTTAAATTCAAAATAGGCCGCAGCACCTGCGTAAGCTGAATCTGAGTGCACCCCACATAAATATTGATGTCATTTTTTTACTTAAGCTGCACACTTAAGGTGCCAATTCTGAATATGGCCCTATAAGAAATATAATAAGCTGCAGTTTTTTTAAGGGAGTGATACATTCATTTGATTTCTTCATAAAACGTTTACTTTTTTAAACTTTTTTATCACTCTTCACCAGGCTATTAATTGCACTAATCATCACAAAATGACATGTATGTAGTACTAAACTGCACCGTGGCACAGCCTCGGAGCTCCAGGATCCCCAGTTCAGTCCCGAGCTCAGGTTACTTATCTAGATTCAGGTTTCCTCTAGATTCTCCATTTTCCTCCCAAAAAACATGCCAGTAGGTGGAGTGGCTACTCTAAAGTACTCTAATTGTGTGAATGTGCATAGTACCCTTCAATGGACTGCCTCGTGCCCAGTGTTCCCAGAATAGGCTCTTGATCATGAAGGCAAATAAATGGCACTTGTACGACGATCACAAAACTAAGTCTTTTTTCTAAAATGAAAAGATAATCATCTGTTAAACTTGCCGTGGCAACTAGTTCCCCCACTGTACACCTAACGCCCAGGAACTTCAGTATCTGCCTGGATCCATAAGTACATCGAGTTCAGCTCTCTGTGGCATTGCTGGTGCTGTGCTTTCAGGGGTCACTGCAGTTAACCTCTGTTTAGTTTGTGTTTCTTGGTACCCAGCTACCCCTGGGAAAAACACCATATAGACATGACACCTGTATGTAGCTCCTCTGCCACTAGCCGACCCCTCAGCCAATGAAAGTGTAAACGCCAGGCTGTTTGCAAACAAGAGGGGAGTTGTTGAAATTGGAGACGAGCGAATGACGAGAGGGAATCTTGTCAGATAATTAAGGCAACTCACGACCCCAAACAGAGTCTCCATTTCCACCCATCATGGTAGCTGCAAAAAAGAAAGAAAGAAAAGAAAGAAAGAAATCACAATGCAGTGTTAGAAGACACACTTATCCAGAGCTATTCCCCACTTTGTATGCATTTCATCTAAGCACTTATTCACTTAGTAACAAGACGAGGGTTAAACAACAGAAGCCCTGCGCAGTGAAGTATAGTGAGATATGTTCCTCTGTATGGCATTATCAATATCATGGAATTCAGATCCTCATTTCTTCTGCTCCTGTCAGTGCTGCTTTCACTGCATGTCTATGAAATGTAGATTTTTTTTTTTCCCACTTTAAATGCAAAGCAGTAACCCAGAGGCACAGTAACAGTGCTGCAGTAACAGGAGAAACAGGCACTGGTCCAAACTGTAAGGAGGCCATAAATTGAGTGCTTAAAAGCTTTGTTTTCAGAGGAAGCACTTGCCTAAGATGTTGTAAAATGTGCTCCTGGCCCTGTCACCACATTAGAGAACAGACCTTAACTTTGACAATCCAGTACAATATCTTCCCCGCTAGTTCAAATGACACGTGTGCCCACACAGTATCGCAACTCTGCCAAGAGAAACAGAGGCAAATATCACACAACCAAATCCTGAACAGCTACCATATGAAATAACTAAAGAGTGATCTCCCTGTTCTGTTTGAGGGGATTTCAAATAAATATTGCTTTAATCACTACCCTCTCACATTATTCTGCATGTAGGAGGGAACTGTTTTTTTTTTTTTTTTCCTTTCTTCATAGCATCAGAAAGACAGCTGGATCAAGGCACTGCATCATGAGCTCATCGGCCAGATCTGAAGTGCAGGGGCTTTTGGGTAATGTCTTTGTCAGGATAGCTCATTCACCACTTGCTCATAGTTTGTCAGTAGCAGGAGGACACATGTGGCTGGACTATTCCAAACAAAGTTTTAAAAAGAGCTATTCAAGGTGACAGGCAGTAATGATGGCTGGGTGGGTGAAGGATGGTGGTGGGAGAGTGTAATTGTGTAGTGTGCCATGCTTAACCACCGCTCGGCGTGACAGGTGAATTGCAGATCTGTGGGTCAAACTGAAATCCTGTACCAAAGGGCATCTGCAGGCAGCCTGAGAACATATAACTGGAGAGCAGATATGTCTTAATTAGCCTGAGCTGTTAGGCCTGGTCACATCAATGCCTGGGTTTAGAACTTTAATTGGTTGTTGCTTAAAAAAGACATTCATTTATTTCTTGGATGTGAGACTATATTAGTAGTATGACCGTGCTGTTAAAATGAATTTGGATCATTTTAAAATGTAAATAATTTTAGGTTCTCGCAGTCTTTCCTGCAATGACTGCATAGCAGTGATTGTAAGCAAGTTTTGATAATTAACTCGAAATACAAGATAAACCGTGGTAAATACAAATGTATGCTGACCTGAGAATGAAATGAACCAGCAGCAGATTTGCTACACGTGTTAGAAGCTCTCAAGTCTTCAATCTGGCAAATAGTGCTCATTGTTCATCATCAGTGTTCAGCCAAAACCGCTTTACACATTGTTACCATACGTCTAAATGCAGGTGGGCTTTAGGGATAGACTTGTGAAAGCATATCAAATGAATTACTAACCATTAATACATTATGAGTGTTCCTCTGACGTGCTGCGCCGCGTCAGGGCCGGAAAGTTAATGGCCATAAATTATTTCCATGACCATTTCTCTGTGGATATGCAAGTGCTTCTCTGTGTCAACTGGGAGTGATTTTGTAACCCACACAGTTGTACGGCAGTAATGGAACACGCCTCGGCTGAAATCTGTGGGTCCACATTAACCTTTAAAGCTTGGGCCTGGAGCTTGAGAGTGGGGGCCACCATGCGCTCCTTGCAGGAGGGGCCCTGCTGAAAGACAGCACACGCCAGCTGCTCTCAGTTATTTTTAAAGAAGCATTTGTCCCTTTTAGTCCCCTGGTGACTGGCTCAGCTAACTATCCATCCCAAAATGCCAGACACTGACAAACGCACGTTTTGGGCCTTTATACTAAGCTCTAAAAGAACAGGCAGCTGGATAACTGTTGCACGGAGCTGCCTGAGAGGAAGAAGTTTTTTTTTTTTTTTAGCTCTTTGTGAACACTTGAATTCTTATGTCTATCTATTTTATTATATACCACTAGATACACCATGGGTCTAACATATATCTTTGGATCCCTCGTGTGTCTTCAAATGTTGCAATAGTGTTTCGCTAAAAAGTTACTCAACTCCCCTCAGCATGTCCTCATTCTTCTGTCCAAAGTCCAGAACGATGTAGAGCAGGAACTACTTTCGACATCAGGAAGAAGGATGACAGACTTATTTTTGCTTCTATTTATTATATGTTCGTACACGAGTGCAAGCATATGTGCTTGTGTGTGTGTGTCTGTGCTCACCCATGCCCTGTGCGCATTTAACTCTAGGCTATTTTTCGTATAAAACCAGTAGTTGTCGTCACTTTTGCCAACATGGCATTGTTTCACTTTTACAATATTGCCTTGGCAGCTTTGCGTCTATACATAAATGGGCCACTTGAGATTAGTTTTTCGAGTTGTGAGATTAGTTGTGTTTTAGTCTAGTTTTGTTTAAAGCTAAAGGCCTAACGGATGTCCATGAGAGCAGACTTTGGGTGAGCAGATCATCACGTGAGCGTTCTGTCGTTCTACATAGCTCAGCTCAACGCCCCGAGTAAACATGAGTTACAGCTCAAATATCAGCCCTGGATCTGCAAACAATGAAGCCTATAACCTCATTAAAAAATTATTTATTTTCATCGCCGTGGCGGGCGAACTGGCACTTAAAATCTGTCAGCGTTATGAAATGTCAAACGATTGTGCCATGGCATGATTGTGCCATTTTTCAACAAAAATATGGCCTATTGTGCATAAATAAATACCAGAGCCTGGTATGGAATTATAAAAATGTCACCACAAACCAACAAGTGCAGCTGATGCATATTAAGTCGCTGCAGCATGAGAAAAAAACGGAAAGAAAAATGTGACGCTTAAGAGTCATTAAAATTGTATGATGTTGTTCGGCACGCAAGTCAAATATGAATATGACTTCTTCCCTTCACAGTGGAGAGGAGGAATAAACAATGCAAACTGCCATACAGCCTGGTCCATAAACGTCTCTAGAATAATGTTTACATCCAAACTGATCTGTCATCAGCCAGAGCCATGTATGGGTTTACTGCCCTGGTCCCATGCAGCTCTGCTCGGATAACGTAGCGAGACAGAGAAAGAAAGCGAGAGACGGAGAGAGAAACATTCCATTCTGCCATTTCCCGAATTTTCATGATCTGCTTTCTCTACGGTGTCAGTCAAGTGAAAGTACAGATACGTGTCTCCACCAGAGTAATATTTGATTTGGTTGCGTTTTGTTTTCATTTCAGTTATTACAATTATTTCAAACGGTATTAGGTATGAAGCTTTAGGTGATATTAGGCAGGATTTTTTTTTATAATGGAAGGCGTATATGATTTAGAAAGATGTACATGATTTGATATGAAGATGTACAAACAACAAGCAATTCTTCTTTTTTTTTTTTTTTTCAATTCCATGTGATTTTTGTGTGTGTATGTGTAGATACTGTGTGTGCGCAAGAGATGGTTGTTCGATTCTGTATAGTTTTAGGTTTTGCAGATTAGGCAAGGCTTTATGGTATAGAAAAAGCAGGAAATATGGTTAGTCAAGAGTGTTTCTGATTTAATAAACGTTTATTACACTATCTGTCTTTTCAGAAATATATTCATATATCAGTGTAATAAAATATTTATTTATGTAAATAGGTGATAATGGAAATATCAAATTAGGTGAGAATATTACTGTAATTTGTATTTTTTTTATGAACAATTTAAAACCCCCAGTATATGTACACTATATATAGATGCGTATGTATACGCGTGTATTATACGAGAGCAAAACTCTACATGTCGTTTACAGAGAACTCACTCGATATCAGATTGAGTAACATGTAGCAGACTATCTATTACGCTGTTATAACCACGTCTGTTACTATACACAGGTGCTGCAAATGCTGTGGAAGAGCTAAATTTCCGTTTAACTGGTTTTAACAAATACATATGGCAAGGCGCTGGTGATGAGCCCCTGTAATTAAATTCTGTAGCCCAATATGTGAGGTGCTTCAGCAGCGATCTGAATTACATCAGTGGAGTCAGTGACAAAGTGTGTGTGTGTGTGTGTGTGTCTGTGTGTGTGTGTGTGTGTGTGTGTGTGTGTGTGTGTTCTCTTATAAGCAGCTCTATGCTGCCCTCTTTTGGCTTTAGGAAGTAATGTGGCTAAGTCATGTGGTTACGGGTTGGGGAATAACAGGAAGGTTCCAAAGTTGGTAAAAGACAAGAAGCGCGAGAAGCAAAGAGATTTTGACACAGAAATAAGAGCACCGACATCTAACGCCCATGATGTTTGGCGTAAACAGCGCCATTAACAATTCAATTCGCGCTAAATCTGACTTGCACAATAGAGAAATGTACACTATGCGTGGACTGAGCTATGAGAAGGATTGGAACAGGGATTAGATTGAAAGCCCCAACATTTCCAGAGTGGATATTGTATAGACTTTTATTTGTCTGAATGCCCATTCAAAGCACTGGCGTGACGAATCCATTAGCCTCTGCTGTCCCAGCCGTCTTGGCTGTCTCGTTCGAGTGCTGGTGTCCCCTTGTAGACAAGGCTAATCTGGCCTTCTCTCCACCACAGTGGGAAATCATATGCACTCAGGGCTTGGAGCCCGTTCCAGTAACCCTTCTCTGAACCCTCACACCAAGCCTGTTGTGAAAAACACCTGCCACCAGGAGCGACCCTCTCTGGGAGGCCTGGAGTGTGAAAGAAAGCACAGAGAGGGAAAGAGAGAAATGTTGATCCTGTTTTGCACTTGTTATTAGCGCTGCTTATTAGCGGTACTTAGCAGGCTCTCTGCTTCTCACTAATAAAAGGCAAACAAAAGCAGCATTAGCAGGGCTGCTACTGAGAAAGGAGAAGAAAAAGTAGCTTTCTTGGACGAGATCTTCCTAAGCGTCCAACCAAGAGTTGCGTTCAGGAGTAGCGTTCAGAATGCGATGAGGCTATGAGAATCACGGCCGTCCTTGCGAGCATTCAGACAGCCATGAGAAAAAAACAATCGTGACCGTCCTGTGAACATATGGGTGCAAAGGGTGAATTATGTAAATAGGAGGAGGAGCAGCTTGTGCGGTTGTATTCAACTTGCTTACAGACGTCTGTATGTGGTAGGTCACCACCTCTTTCTCAACAAAACAAAAACACTTTAAACCACGCACTGACGAGTGTGTGACATCAATATCCATAGAGTAATAAAGAGTAATCGAGGCATTATGTGTAAGGATTTTTTTTTTTTTGATGGTCATTTTTTTTTTTACATGAACATGTAAAAATCAGTGTGCGTTTTTTTTTTTCCCATTCTGTGACAACAGCCGAAGAAACCCTAAGTGTGTGGTGTTTGTGTGTGTGTGTGTTGTTTGTGAAGTTCTGTAAGCTTTTTTTTTTTTTTTTTTCCACAGATATCAATTTCTACCTCCAAATCTCAAGAGCCTCACCTTTGCAACTGTTTTTCTTTTCTTTTGTTCCTCTGCATCCTAAAAAGATTATTTTTGTTTGTTTTCGTAAGCCTGTGGGGTTTTCTAAAATAATTAAAACAGAGCCGTAATACAGTCACATCATTAAATATTCACATTCGGCGGTCAGCCATGCATGGTTGTCTCTCTGAGGTCTTTTCACATGCTAAGTGTTAATAAACTCCCAGAAGAAATCTGACTTGATTGAAATCTCCCATGGACCGCAATGGTTCGGGCCTGTCGAGGCAGAGTGCACTCACCGTAATTGTTCCTGATGCGCTCATACTAATTACCAGCACCCCGAGTAGTCTCGCAAGATTACAGCAAGCTGTCACAAACAATGCACCAGTCACACGGTACCGCACCGAGGGACAGAGGTCTGTCACTTTTTATTGTTGCTCCACTTGCCATGACAGTGACGACCCACTGAATGTGAGGTTAATTTCGCCTGCCGTAAACCTCCCCCGATGTACAACGCTCTGCTGAGGTTTCGCCACATTTCCTGAAAGAAATCGAGTTGAATTCATTCTTCGTCTGACACCTCCTTCGTGGTTTTATCAGGTTGGATAAATAGGATTTGATATTGTTTCTGAGGAGTGGAACTTGCATAGAGGCATGTAAGTGACTTGGTAAAGCAGGTCTCATTGATCTCAAGAAGAGAGAGCTATTAGTACAGGGGAGATATATACGCCTGTATTACTAGAATCTGTCGTATTGGCCTAAATGATCACGTCAGCAGTCTAAAAATACATCACGCGTGTGTTATTGCACCGTTGTCGTTGATAGTAAAAGGAATACGGCTGTCTTGCTGTCGACGGAGAGCGTGGAGGAGATGAAGATAAAGAGAGTGAAGACAGGAGCAGTGCTTTGTTCCGTAAGACGGCGACTCCCGCACCGAACTTTTAAGATTCTCCGAGCGCATCACGTGCTAGATACGCCTCCGTGAAGTTGTGCTGTCACATGTGAGCATATGGATTTATTAGCATATGAATGTATATAGGGATTTATAGTACCGTTTTCAGATGAGCGTTCAGGCGCAAAAACGTCACAAAAATTTGTCGCAATTTTTGAATATGCTTCACATTGTTCCACTGTTTGTGTGGGAGATCAATTACGTTGATATATCAATTATAGGGGAGAGTGCAGATGGTGCAGTGTGTGTGTGGTTTTATATGTGGTGTTCGACCATCTGTATGTCCCTATACTTTTATCACTTTTACTGTAGATTAAATTTCCAGTACTCACACTAATTAAACTGACAATAACATCACCATCTGGGTCACCATTACCTAGCATTGCCTAATTAAAACACTTTAATTGCATGAACACAGTACAGGTATGCCCAACCTTGACACAGCGCTTCAAATCACTTAGTCTGAAGTAGCATCTTGTGTCCAATTTCCACAAGTTTCTATCATACGTGCTAAAAAAGACACAAAGTGCTTTGATTAAAAATTAGAGGATTTAACATATCCCGTCTCCCCAGTGAGTAAGTTCCTCTTCAGATCTGACCTTGGCTTGACCTCTGACTCACACCTTTGATTGTGACTACAGGAACCCAATCAGAGCAATGAGACAATACCGGGCTCCAGCGCTGTGCTACCCTGTATACAAACTCCGTAATAAGCCGTTAATTCTTCTTTTGTGCCGGGAAATGGGAAAGATCCCGCCGTGTGAGAGCAGCAGCCCGGGCTGAAAACCAATGCATTCTATTCAGTAGAAGTTTTCCCCTGCCGGATCCATGCAAAACTTTCTCTTTCTCTTTCTGAGATACCAAATGCCATTACAACTCAAGCCTTCAGTAATGTTAACCAGATACTACAGGACTAAAATCCCTCAATGGCTGTATTGCTCACACTACAACAAAACAACATAAATGCTCATAGTGTTTATTATATAACTGACATGAAGCCTGACAAATCTGTAGTAGTCGTTGTCATAGTTGTTGTGCATCAAGCTCCATTTGCGAAGTCTACAAAGAATACAGGGCTTATATGGGTTTTTTTTTTAAACGGAATTCAGATCATTGTAATTGTCATTTTTAATCATCATTATTCCATCCAGAAAGCTGCGATAGGGATGAACAAGAAGAGCTGGAGGAAAGAGAGAGAGAGAGAGAGAGAGAGAGAGAGAGAGAAAAACAGGGGGGAAAAAATACAGCACAGAAAGGAAAACACAGTAACAAATGAAAAACAAGCGCACACTGTGTCTATTAATAATTAAAGATGAGGAAAGTTAACAAGTCATATGAATAAATATTTTACTAAGAGAATGTGTGGAAAGAGGAATTAGTTCTCGGCGTACGTCGGACGGTTCTATAAGGAAGTGTGATCAGAAGGGGAAAATCTATAGTCAAGGATTTCATTTGATTTCCATCAAGCTATTTGGGGGGGGGGGGGGGGGGGGGGGGGGGGGGGGGGGGGGGGGGGGGGGGGGGGGGGGGGGGGGATTGGGGTGTGTGTGTGTGAACAACCCCCCCCTCCCCAAATAGCTTGATGGAAATAGCGACGAGCAACTGCTAATGATGAAATCTTGGAGGGTTCCAAGAGTTCATCATTAGCAGTTGCTCGTCGCTATTCTTATAACTTGTTGTAGATGTGATCACACCATAAGACTCATCGGCAATACTTTCAAAAACACCAGATAATGTTTGGTGGCTTCAGACTGGGTAAATCATGTACTTAAGAAGCAAGAAGAAAAAGCCAGTGGAGTATGCTCTCGGCATGCTACTTTGCTGTCTAGAGAGCATGAGATCCACAGGGCCATTAACTATTTGCCATCAGTTGTTCCAATTTACAGTAGTTGGTACTAGCTACTGTGCTACTGTGAGTAGTTACACCCCAACATTCCCAAAATCCACCACCACTAGAGCTGCAACCACAAGCGCACATTTTATATATCTATATGGAGAGAGAGAGAGAGAGAGAGAGTTTACCTAGGTAGCATTAGATAGCTAGCTGCTGGTTATGTAGTCTTGATTGTGTAGCGTTAAATGTATTATGCTAATAATATAATGACCACGAGATTTATAGTCGATGTTAATCTTACTTTCTACGTGTATTCTGGTAGCAGCTCGCTAGTAGAATCAACATTCACAGGGGTTTTCATTGTAAATCTAACTTAACCTGAAGTCTAATCCACATGTCTGATCCTCCGAAGTGTGGACTGGAGCTGAACACCTGTATTGCAAATCCTTTAAAACTTCGAGAGACACTGACAGAGCAGGAAAAGAAAACAGGCAAACGGGCAGACCCTTTTATTGTTTGGCTTGAGAATGCTATTATTTAGTGCAGAACTAAAACTAAGTTATAGTTAACCAAGTTAAGTTGTAGGAATTCTAGCACCATCGTCAGGATTATTGGTGCCCATTTATCATCAGAGTCAACAGTGGGCATGGCATGATGAATACTACAATATAACTGACCGGTTGTAGGAAGTGCTACAGCGTGTTCAACCCCAGCCTGCATCTAGATTAAATCCCTGTACTGTGGAAGGCACGATGCCTAGTCCCAATAGCAAAGAGGAGTCAGTATAGGAATAGGACTGGAAGTGTTATAAAGGATGTTTTTCAAATTTTGCCGTGCTTTTAACACTACCAAACCCCAAAAACTGCTGGGAAGGAAACGGGGAAGAAATGCAGGTGTGCCTCTATTGTCTCATGGGACACACTACTTTACTAGAAGACCACAGTGTGAGGCTGTGGAAGTGTGTTTTTCGAATGGGTAGCGAGCAACACGGGGGGGCTTCTCTGAGGAAGATCCTTTCTCCCACCCTGTTAACCCTCTGTCGTGACTTTAGGTACAACTTGGAGTCAACTTAGGTAAAGCCTGCAGATGATTGTGCTATTGTGTTGGTGTGTGGAGGAAGGACAAGCGGGGGAGCATAGAATCTTGCCTGACCACTTTGTGGAGTGGTGTGGAGAGAAGCATCGGCATACTAATGTGGCAAAGACCAAGGGGCTGATGGTGAGCTTCAGAAAGAAGAGGACCGCCCCTAACCTCGTCTGCATTTTTACCGGATGTTGTTGCTTTATACCAGCATTTGTTGGTATATTATTATTATTATTATTATTATTATTATTTGGTAATAATGACTTCCAGATGGTGCACCCATTTAGCATAGTGACAGGAACGGTTCAGTGTGGAAAATGTTGGAAAGAGAGTGCGGGTTACATAAAATCCTTTGACGACATTTCACTTCCCACTTCACTGAAACATTAAGTCTGTTCATTTTACCTCACCTTTGAAATCCAACGTTAACACCAACAATGTATGCTTTGCCGTTTCAAGCCCCACGCCGTACTCCATCCTTGTAGAGGTTTTCAGTAAAGACAAGGCTATGGATCTGCACAGGATATACAATCTGAGGAACATCATAGCTTCAGGTCGCTGCGAATATTATGTCTAATGTTCTGATCAGTGCTCCTTCTGTATTCCAAAGCTTCATTAAAAAGGTCCTCCATGAGTATTTAACCTGACTTTTCGTTGTCTATATAAAGACAGCCTTCACATTTACCCCACTTCTTATGGTCAATTATGGCCATACATGAAAACCAATTATACATCAAACTGCAAAAATGAATTTTAGGAAAAAGTGAATTTGTCTCTTTCCTTGGTTACATTCTTGATAGTTAGTTGGTAAAGAAAGTTAAGGCAGTACCCAGCCCCAAAATGTAAAAACAAAAAAATTGCAATGATTTCTGGGTTTCTCTAATTTCCCATAATCACTTCATCCAAGGTTTAGGGTGTGTTGCTGCTCCCCTCATGGCACTCTTAAAATGTAAACCTAAAAGTCTTAAATTGAATGAAGTTGCCTCTGAGGCACTACAAAAACAATTCAAACAAAACGAGGCATCATGATTCATGAGTGCTACCATTTTCATCCTGTCCCTTCACTGCCATTTGTTATAGAGGTAAGCACCTCAGAGAGTGGCCATGACACCGTACAAAGCCAAAGCCAGGGTAATCCGCCTATACTACATCCAAGTCCCTTTTATTCTAGAACGCTTAACCCAGCTGAACAAAATGACAATGTGGGGAATCGAGAACTATTAAACAGTAAAAGTGGTCTTATAAGCATGGTGGATCCGCAAGGCCAATGCCCTGACCCAGGTCCATGAAGTGACCAAACAAAGAGTGGATAATGCGATAGGTTTCTCAAACAAGACGTAATGCGATATGTCCACTCATGCATTGTGTGTGCACTATCCAGAACCTCCTGTCATTTAGCTGCTGGCCTGTTAGAGGCATATTCTACACACCTGGGGGCTGGGGAGATGGTTTGGGGATCACATATGGGGAGCTGTACTGTAACAGCTTGGGACTGCGATTGCTGTAGTGGCTTTGGGGCTGCGGTTGCCACGAGCAGCTTCGTACTCAGGACTCCATCAGTGGACAGTGGATAGATTTTAACCAACCGGACTTCTTGCGGAAACTGTGACGAATTTGTTGGTTGCACAATTGCACTACTTGTCCTTATAGGGCACAATAATAGAAGGGATTTATTTATTTAATCGCACTATCCGTTGCACCCAGATGAGGACGGGTTCCCTTTTGAGCCTGGTTCCTCTCAAGGTTTCTTCCTCATATCATCTCAGGGAGTTTTTCCTTGCCACCGTCGCCACCGGCTTGCTCATTAGGGATAAATTCACAGTGATAAATTCAAATATTTATAATATACTTTTTGTTAATCCATTTATTTCTGTAAAGCTGCTTTGTGACAATGTCCATTGTTAAAAGCGCTATACAAATAAAACTGAATTTGAATTTGAATTTGAATATTCCTCATCACCCTTGGTCTCACACAGCACTCAGCTTTTTCACTGGCCTCCTCCTATTTGAAGGTTACTCAACTTCAAGTGACGGGGTCATACCTTGTGGCCTGGGAGGGGTACGGCCCATGGAATGCTTCTTAGACCCACCTTTTAGAACAGACTTACACAAACAATGTACCTAGCTACTCTTTGGATTAGCTCTCTGGTCATGGCTGATTGTGTGGCATTTGCCTGTACTATTTTACATACTGGATAGTGTTTTGAATATTAGATGGATTGTGTGATTGGATTCTGCACATGAATCTACAGAACAACCTCTTCGACTTGAATCTAATAGCAATTTTAATAAAAAATGCGTCGAGTAGAAAGTTCAGGAATACAAACGGACGGCTTCGATAAACAGTCAAAATATTGTACACATTTAATAGTTGGATTTTCATACAAATATATCTGTACTGAGGAAGTCAGTGGATTTTTTTTTTTTTTTTAAAGTTAAAGGCGTCCCCGGCTGCAAAACCTTTGAGAACCTTTGCTATAGGTTATAGGTTCATTTATTACAATATATTACATAACGGAGGTTGTTCTGTTTCTTCTGTTGTGGCTTTAAGTTTGTTACTCCGTGAACATGTTTCAGTGCAGAGCTTGTCCTCGAGCACGGTGCATTCATCAGAGGGTGTCTCTCTTTAAACATGGGATGATGAAGGTCAAGGTTAGCAGGTGCATTAGTCCACCGGCACTCCCCTGTGAATATACAACTTCTCACCCTCCAACACCACCACGGCAACTCAGTACTTCCCATTTTCCCACAGAGCGGGAAGAACAGAGTCGGAGTCAGCTACAGAGCCGGGAGATGCAGTGTGTACGATGCATGTGCTAGAGGCATGTGTGTGGGTGGAATGAAAGGGTGTCAGGAAAATAATGCTGGGTAAAATAAGAGACAATGTCAATATTTTGATATGCTGAGAGGTACTTTGTGTGTGTCATAATTGTATGAGTTTGAAAGCTGGAGATTTTCTTTGTGCGTATGTGTGTATATGTGTGTGTGCGTGTGTGTGTGTGTGTGTGTGTGTGTGTGTGTGTGTGTGTGTGTTTTGCGGGTGTACAGCTGCCACTCCTCCATGCTCCTTGGGTCTGTTAAGAGGGGCAATTAAACAGAGAATATCTTTCTGTGAGCAGTTAATGAGGTTTTGTCCCAGGAGGAGGCAACTGATTGGCTCAGACTATGGACTGAGGAAAGTCAAGGGCACAGGGTGAAGCAGTGCATTGTGGGAGATGATGACATTGTGCACCAGGAGACTAGAATACTTGTCTTCAGTCAGCAGGCCTGTTTGTTTCCCAAGAAAACAGGTGCCTTACAATAGAGAACAGAATTGCAAATTAATATTGAGCTGAGGAATGACGGTGAATGGCCTTGTGGCATATTTCTATACCAAATGCACTAACGTATTTAAAACTGCATAATTATTTGCATAATTTATACCCTGGATTTATATGCATACTTGGTATCATTTTCAAATGATGTTTGTCAGAACTCAGTAATACTCCATCTTCCAAATCGTGGGTTTTGGGTATGATATCTATATTCAGTCTGTTTGGTGTCTGGTCATGAAATTTACATTTTGAACTGCATCGTCACCGCTTCCCTGCGTTACTGTCTGTGACTAGTAAAAATGAATAGAACAGTTCATGAGTCGTTCCAAACGGAACGTCATATAATTAATAGAGTCTATTAAATATCTAACAAGAATACTGAAGACCTCGCCAAATCTACTGGAAGATATTAGCCATTCCAACACTATGTCCTAAACTGCTGACATATTAATGATCATGTATGATGTCAGCCAGATGATTATTTCTACTGTACCTGTCGCGATCTCAGCCTCCCATCTGCACGTGTTGTGTTTCCCATGGCGACAGCGCTGCTCTCTCAGTGCAGATGAATGCAAATTCAGCCAGTTCGCACTGAACGTATTTCTGAAGCGCATCCCATGGAACAAATGCATTTCCACTTCAGCCGGTGTTTACTTACACACCAGTTCTGTGAGACCTGCGACTTAAAAACATGACTCCGCCCATGCTTTACCGTGCAAAAGACTCATCGTTTTTTTTTCAGCATGATCTAACATTATCCTAGGCCAGTTAAAACCTCAGAGTCACTTTGCTTAATCAGATTTTAACACTCGTGCATATCGCGAAATAAGGGTCCATTTCTACAATGGTTACGAACGCATGAAATCATTGCGAATCAGATGTGAACAACCTCAGAAAGCAACATTAGAAAACAAGCGAAACTAAAAGGCTGACAGCAGCATAAATGGCACAAATCATCGAGTAAACATCTTTTCCTATTACTGATTTTCTCGTTTGCGTGGTTTAGTTTCTATTTGTGTATGATCTAGACAATTTCTTTTCTGCATGCAGTACAGTATGCAACATTCTAGGTGTCTTGTGCATTCGTTCATGTGGTACATTTGAGAGTTTGTAATTACGGCATCTCTAGACCTCTCACAATCACTATGAAACACACACACACACACACACACGCACACGCACACACTTAATTATTAAAGTAGCTATTTTAGTCGATGCCTACACCTAAACCCTACCATTAACCTCAGTGACCAAAAGGAAACCTTTGGGCTTTTTTAAGTTTTTTTTTTTTTTTTTTTTTTTTTAACAAAAGCTGCAGTTCTTATAAATATAGACATATAAAGAATAAAATTAGATAATTCTATATATAATTAATATTTTAATATTATATTATATATAATATTTTTATAATATAAATTTAAATAATATCTGTTTTCCTCATAGGGACCAACCAAATGTCCCCACAAATTATACATATATATATATATATATATATATATATATATATATATATATATATACATATGACTAAATTCTGAGACTTGGATATTAGCATGGCATGTCACATTACAGAGTTGCTAACATCTCTAATTCCGGACATAACTGTATGCTGCAAAATGTGCCTAAGCCTTTATTTCCATACAAGCTCAGTTCAGATCGTTGGATAATTCACAGCAAGTAAATACAACAGTGTTATACACAGAGCGGTTCGTAAGTAACTTTAGAGTAACAAACAAGTTTTTTTTTTTTGCCTCTGTACTCAGTTGCATGGGTTTTGAAATCAAACACGGGCTATGAGGTTACAGTGCAGAAATTCAGCTTTAATTCGAGGGTATTTACGTCTATATTCGATTAACCATATATTGTTTTGTTTCAAATGCAATGTGCAGAGCTAAAACAGCAAAAGACGATGTCACTGTCCAATGATTTACAAACCGCACTGTATGTAATTCAGCGAACTGCAAAGGAGGGCATTCTCCTAGGATTTGTGTTAATTTTATAATAGTTTAAACCCAACACTGAGAAACAACTGCTGCAACTTTACTGACCAATTTGCACTGCTTCTACTTTTTTTTCCATCCATTCCCAAAATCCCAAATCTTGTCCTTCTCTAATTACCATATCATCTCAGCCCCCATGCATACCTCCTCTTCCATCCTCCCCCTCTCTCTCTCTCCTCTGCTTTCTGTCAGTAAAGTTGCCCCATTAGCCCCAGCGCAGGAGTGTTAAGAGTAATGGCCCTGCCAATGTGAGAGCCAACACAGGGGAAATAACGTTTCCCTCACCTGGCCTGAAAACCTCAGCGCAGGGTAATGAATCCTTATGAGAGCCAGGCAGGGGGATATTGTTCCCTCGGTTGTGGATGGTGGGAGGGGGAGATGGGGCGAAAGGCGAATGGAGGAAATTCACAAGCTGGCTTGTTTTTGCACGTCATTAAGTCTGTGTTAATCATCTCGGAGCATTTTCATAAGTTTGCAGGGGAAATGAAGAAGGATGAAGGAAAGGTTGGAGGCAGAGCGAGGCAATGAGGAGAGCTGATGTGTGTGGAGTAGATGTAGCAGGATTCCTGACGCATTTATTATCCTGACTTTTCTCTCCGGATTAGATGGAATCGCAGCTTAATGGAGATTGGTTCCCGAGAACTTTAGCTATCCACGGTTTCTTTGGAGGCGATTAAGGTGGCAAACTGTCTCTGAGCAAGAAAGCCTATCTGTTATCTTATTATTATTATTAATAATTTGCATTCAACTGACTCCGTAACCTCAATAATGACTCAATAATAATGTCTAGGACTTTTATTAAATGACTGAAAATATCACAGGAAGTCTTCCGTAGAAAGTAAAAGGAAACCAATACACCCGTCAAAAACTTTTCGGGAATTTATGCTGCCTTCTTTTGCATTGCAAGGACACAGACACCTGTAACTGGTTAGCGACCCTTGTCAGTTTTCCTTATGACCACCATAAATCATTCAAAACCATAGAGAGCGTATGAGGCTGTGTGCAGATCTCTCTGTGTTTCAAACCAAAAGGTCACGGATATCAGATAACTTCTCTTTCAGCTTTGAGGTTTCAGCACATGAGCTCTCTCTGGGCATCGTTTTGTACGCACTCACTCACTCCAACGCCGTCCTGAATTTAAACTGCCGTCCTAATATATAGTAATAGTAATCAAAACTAATTAGCATCCTAACAGCACCTTTTAGTTGTAAATGCATGCTAAATAAATATCATCTGTTCACCCCGTGTCTCTTATATTTGCTTTAAAAATATTTTCCACGTTGAGAACATTTCTAATTGCGGCCTGGAACCAGAGCGCCAATAAACCTTGCTCAGTGAACCCTGGGTTCTCTAACTGTGGGAGCTGACCATCCTGATATTGCTGGCTCAATAAATCTCCGCTGTTTATATAAAACCTACGTGATTCGGATGACATCATTCACATCATTTTGCCTATAATTTCTGCCAGGATTTTAAAGCCCCTGTCAGGAATCACTGCAGCTAGCAGAACCTTTTTTTTTTTTTTTTTTTTTGTAGTTACACCCACCACAATGCGGGTCTATGTAGGCCTATTTTTTTACGGTTTTGTGATACCTCAGGCAAATCCTCAGGTGGCCATGTCATAGTACTTTCCCTAAAATGTTTAGTTTCAGTAATATAGAAAATGCTACAATACACCCTTCTACCCTCTTGTGGTTTAGCTAATTATGCTAAATCTCTTACACTCTCTCGGCGGCGGCGCGCCACAGCAGGATCTGCGATCGTTCTTCTCAAGTCTACCTTAATTTCAGATTTCGTGTTTTGTTTTACTTTCAGCGGGTCTGAGGGTGTGACAAAAGGAACTCACCCACTTATCTGTCACCTCCAATATACTTTCCATATGCTTTCCTTATTTTCTTTTACGTAGACCTACAGCTAAGATTTCTTTAGGTTGTCTTAGCATGTGTCTAGTGTGTGTGTGTGTGTGTGTGTGTGTGAGTGAGTGTCACTTCATACTTTTTCAAAGTCATTATAAATCCTCTACAGTTCAGATCATCTTATACTGAATATTCAGGCCTGCCTTATTTGTCATGTATTACGTGATCTCTCAGGGTCCACGTCCTTGAAAACCACACACTGACATATTTTCCTATCTTGCGCTTCCCTCAATTTATCACATTAACAAGTAACGACTCCAGATGTTTTCTCTTCATTTTTTTTATTCCGCTAAATTGCTAATTGAATCTGGCTATAAAAGAGCAGATGCTTTCATGCTCAGAACGCAGCGTTTCTAGGCACAGACATGACAGGGCGATGTTAAGAACCGGCTTCGAATTTAACCCTCTCTTTGCTGAATGCCACTAAAATGGGCATTAATGGGTTTTTTTTTTTTCACTTTTTATATGATCGCAAAGGTTATTATTTATTCGAAAATTCCTGTTTTTACAGTATCCTTATAAACAGGCTCAAATAACAAGACTATTATAAATCAGATATTATTGCTGAAGGGATTTGAATGTTACAAGAATTAACCCCAATGTGTTTTACAGTAAAGGAGTTTACAATTTCACTGGAACTTCCTACTCCGAGCCACACGTAGTACCTCTGAATCGTCCCGAATGCGCCTGATGCGAAAGGAGAAGTATTTCCACGCAGAGTTTTAGCATGAGCTTGCTGACAGAATCACCTAAAGAGAGCAGTGGATGAATATAAGTGCTTGTCAATTTCCATAATTGTCATAAAAGACTTTTTTTTTTTTTAAATCTGCTGAAGCTCCCAGGACAAAATGTGGTTAGAACATCATTCCAGAACAGAGAACATTTTCCTTTTTTTTTTTTTTTTGTTTTTTTTTTTTTTTGTCCACCATTTGTTTCCAATTTGCAAAAACATAGCACGGCTGTGGGTTTTTTCCCCCATTTTACAATGCCATTACAGAACAATGTGCTTTGTTTGTAGCATTAACTTTAATTTTACAGTGCTTACCCCTGAACCATGGCCATTCCTTACTTCTCAGCTTCACGAGCAGTGGACTCACGATGGGATACAGGGACTCTTTCTGTGCTGTTTTATTTAAGGATGTTATTCTTGGCCTCTGCATAGCCCAAAGTCAGCCCCCGGGTCTTTTTCCCAAGCGACTGAACCACCCACATGTCATCCGTCATCTGACCCCATCTGCATGACAGGTCACTCATGCTTTTCCACCAGGATGGTGTGTGTGTGTGTGTGTGTGTGTGTGTGTGTGTGTGTGTGTGTGGGTGTGTGTGTGTGTGTGTGTGCGCGTGCTAGCATTCAGACACACTGCTTAAGCAACAGCTATATGTTGGTCTTAGTAAACTGATCATTATTGCCATTTAGAATGCAGTTATAATCATACCTAATGTTATGTAAATAAGCACGGAACTCCCAAACAATAATTAACAATAATTATTATGGATCACAATAATAAAAAGCTGATTACTGAATAGATTATTACCACATGCAGTAGGCTGACTGTTTCACGTTAAGACTTTGCAAATTATCACGTAGGTTTAACTGTAAACATATGAGTGGCGAAAGTGTGACTGTGAAAAGCGAAACAAGTGCGGCCGTAATGGTCATTTCTGGTGTGAGGTGATACTGCCCCCTACTGAAGGATCTTTACCATGGGACAATATATTTTCGGTGTAAGAGTGTCGATTTGTGCTTTTGTGAGAGTTTTTTTTATTAACGTTTATGGACTTTCTCTCCGTGAAATCTGAATGAGGACAAGACCAAATGTCTCAGAAGAGTTTGTGCAATTAAGCACTGGTAACAGCCTAGCGATCTCCCTTATAGCATCGGCCATGATATTGCTGAAGGTGCAAATATTTAAGCGATTTACATCTTCAGGTTATATTGTATGCATTTCTACATATTCATACATATATACACTCACCGTCCACTTTATTAGGAACGCCCGTACGCCTGCACGTTTATGCGGTTATCCAATCAGGCAATCATGTGGCAGCGGCACACTGCAGATACGATGCATAAAACCATGCAGATACAGGACAAGAGCTTCAGTTAATGTTCACATCAAACATCAGAATGGGGAAAAGGTGTGATCTGTGTAACTCTGATCATGGCATGGTTGTTGGTGCCAAATGGGCTGGTTTGAGTATTTCAGAAACGGCTGATCTCCTGGGAATTTCACACACAACAGTCTCTAGAGTTTACGCAGAATGGTGCGAAAAACAAAAAACATTGGGGCGACAGTTCTGTGGGTCCTGGCATCCATGTGGATGTTACTTTGACACGTACCGCCTACATAAATATTGCTGCAGACCAAGTACACCACTTCATGGCAACGGTGTTCCCTAATGGCAGTGGCCTCTTTCAGCAGGATAATGCGCCCTGCTACACTGCAAAAGTTGTTCAGGAATGGATTGAGGAACATGACAAAGAGTTCGAGGTGTTGACTTGGCCTCCAAATTCCCCAGATCTCAATCCGACCAAGCATCTGTGGGACGTGCTGGACAAACACGTCCGATCAGTGGAGTCCAATCCCCACCTCGCAACTTACAGGACTACAGAACTGATGCTAACGTCTTGTGGAGTCCATGTCTCGACGGGTCAGAGCTGTTTTGGCGGCACAAGGCGGACCTACACAATATTAGGCAGGTGATTTTAATGCTAGGGCTGTATATTAGCATATCTATAATATATTTATAGATTTGTGTGTGTGTGATGGCAATTTGATTTGTGTTACACTGATTTCTATAACACCGTGTGCACATACTCAAATTCGAACATAAATATTAGGCCTATGGTTTTAAAAACTAAAGGCTGGCTTTGCTTTAGAGGCTACATTTTTGCAGTGTGTTAAGTTTGGAAAGACATATTTTAATGCCATCCCAAGGCATCACTACTGTTAATGCTTTATTAGGTGCTCAGTGCATTTTCTACGAATGGCTCTGTCAATCAATGACACAACTCAGTGTCTAAGAGGAAAATCGTTTCTGAAGGACTCTGTCGCTAAATGCATTTCCTCCTTGTTAAGATTACTCTCAGCAATCACTCCAATCCCCGTTTTCTTCTACAGACGTGGAACGGTAATTGAGGCAGTTCCCAAGGGTGTGGCACATTTGGGAACATTAAGTGGCGTTTCTTGTCACATAATATATTTTTTTTAAATTGCTCCTTTTCCGTCAGCTGTGCGTGCTTTCTTGTATTGTTCTTCTTTGCTATATATTTATTTATTTATCTTGTTATAGTGTGCAGGTGGCTCTTAATGCTTGTTTTCCATTTCTATCCCATAGGGGGATGTCCTGTGCTGGCCTGGAAGGGCCTCGATTTTCACCCGTCATCACTGTGGCACTTTTACCAGGACATACATAAGCATGATGCTGCAGATCCTGAGAAATGGACTGGCGATTGGAGCTGACACCCAGAAACTTAAGCTTTTCTTTTGTCCCGCTGTTGATGTCTATCACTTGTCCAGGGTGTGTGAAGGATATGGGATGGCAGATGTGCATTCCATATAAACAGTATAGTAGAGCAGTATTTAAAACTTAGAGTATTGTAACCACAACCCTGTATCACAGTTTTCGGTACGTCACAGTATATACTTCTCTTTGGTACAACGCAGTTTATACTTCTCATTTTTAATGAGAATAACAGAAATGGCAAAATTGCAAGAGCAGTTCAAGTAATAAGTTGCTGTGTTAAGGACACTTGGTATAATTTTTTTTTTTTAATTCAATAAACATTCAAGGAGTATTCAGGTATACAACAATCTGAGTACTGTGATCCCTTCAGTATTAGAGAAGTGAAAAGAAAAACTTTATTACGCACATCAACATGACAGTTGCACAGTAATAAATGAAAGCCTAAAGTTCGACATGTGAGAAGCAAGTCAATTTAATAGCTGAGCAGCTAGCTAAGGGGAAAAAAACAGCAGCAGCGAGTTTTAAGGTTTAAGGTATTACGTGCATCTAGTTAGGTTTTGCGAACAGTGCGTAATATCTTTTTCAATTTTGTAAACCTTTTTCATACCAGAGTCACTTTATTTTCAAAGACAAGATTTTCAAAGAGTTCTCCTAAAGCTGTAGCTGAATTCATATCAGCATTGTTTTGCGTTTGAGGCAATCTTGTAAAAGGCCACAGAAAACACCTCTTCGACTTGAAATTTCAATTCAATTCAATTTTATTTGTAGAGCGCTTTTAACAATGGACATTGTCACAAAGCAGAAAGAAATCAATTCAGAATACAAACTTTACATTTATAAATTTATCCCTAATGATCAAACCAGAGGCTTCATTGGCAAGGAAAAACTCCCTGAGACGATATGAGGAGGAACCCTTGTGAGGAAATTTCAACTTGTCAGCTTGGGGTAGACTTCTCAACTACCAGTTCAAGAAATCAACATGGCCGCACACATGGTGCCCATAGTTACGTTTAAATGAGTTTATAACAGTATTTGCTTTAGATCAGTTAACATACAGAGTCAGTACTTGGTTAAATCAATAACATTGACCATTCTAATGACTGTTTTGAGAAGGTAATCACAAGCATTAGAGTTATCACTAATGTTAGCTTGTTGCTTATAATACTTACTGTATTGTCCAATGGCTAGCTGGTTGCTAACGCTCGTTGTGCGCCGCTGTTGCCGTACTGCAATTGTTATCAGACAGCAGCGTGGCCCATTGAACATAAGCGACAATAAAGCTAGTCCAAATGAAATCCCTAAAATAAAATACAAAGATAAGTCCTTACCATTTAGAAGTTATGCGGACAGGATTATATTTCCACTGTGGTATTTTGTGTTATCCAGCATTATGACGACGAGCTCCTTGCATGCAGAGTTATGATGCATTTCTGTTTTGAAATAGTGCACCCCTTGTGTTTCCGCTCAGTACAGCGAGACAGTGACTTGTCCTTCATAATGCCACATCAAAATGAGTGTACACCGTACGTTATTCGAGACAGAACATTTTCAGCAACGAATAAACAAAGGAGCACTGCTGTGTCCCTCTCTGCACAGCGCCTTCAAAATTGAACAACTACTTAAGCTTCCATAGCTTCCATAGCTTCCCAGCTCCGAGCGATCTCAGGAGATGATGGTTAGTAAACATACATTGTGACCATTTCACTATTTCACCCCATACGGCAGTCTGTAGCAGAGGGTTGGAGAAGACCAGCCACAAGTGCACTGCCACTGCTCTTTTAATGGAATGGTAAAAGTATTCAAACACCACAGTCCAGTGTGTGGGAGAGGAAAGGCACTGGATAATAACCAACACCTAACAAGAAACATTGTAATAGTAAACCTACTAGCGCTTTTAAATGCTGATAGCATGGCTAACGTGCATTAGCAATATTTACCTTTATATTATGCGGGTTATCGTGGTTTAAAACAACAGACTGATAAATTGTCAAAAGAAATCACATGGGCGGTATCCACCCAGCTCCTGTGCAGTGAACTGTGTGGACTAACATTAGCTTGCGTGTTCTTTTCTGCTAATAGTAATTATTTTACCTTCATAATTGTGTATTTATGACAAAGGAGACAGTTCGAAGCCTTTCTCCAGGTTGCTAGACAGGGCTTTGCCAGTATTCTTACATATCCGATGAACATCACTGACATTTATCTTCGGGAGCTCTTGCAGACTGTAAAATACCACTACTGTGAATGTAGTGTAAGAATCGGAAATGGAGGGGCTGTACTAAGAAGAATATGGAAGCTAGCTAATATCAAAATCCAATGTGACCCCACCCGCGTTCAATGCTATCATAGTCAAAACCTGATCCTATTAACTCAAGCCAAATATGACCCGCATACAACTGAACAAATTAAAACAACTAATTTAATGAAGAACTGGATTTGAACGAGCCAGCGGCAATGTTTCTTTGAAAATATTCTGATTGCTGGACTGCAATCCTAAATATGTATTAATAACTTTTGATGAATTTGGGGGCCCCCTTTCACCTGGGGCTCTGGGCTACAGCCCTGGTTAGTCTGTGCATCGGTCCGGCCCTGGTGCCACTTCATCATACACAATCAGCAGCAGTGCCATGAACACTGTGCTGTAGGGTCATGTAGAGCACCAAGCATGCACCGTTACATTGCAGTGCCAGGGGTTGGGGAACCAAAACACACACATGGAAAGTGACTCGGTGCTGCAATCAGCTCTCAGCTGGACAGTCGGGGTGGCTGAACAGTGCTGAGGGATGGCGTTCCATAGGAGGGGTGAACTCCTGAGCCTAAAGCTATACACACGAGCATTATCCCTATAGCTTTCCAAATGATGAGTGGACCAATGATGTGTTCCCCTACTTTATTTTTGCTAGTTTGATATTTTGGCCTATAGTTACATTAGCGAACTGTAACAGTAGCGTCTTTCAGGAAAAAAAAGCCATTATAGGTAGGATTTTAGTAAAGCCAAGGAATGAAATTATGGGAGCATGCTCTGATATTTTTCGGTATGCTGTAGAAAGTGATTTTTTGTGTCTTATTGCTGAAAGATAAGCCATTCTGTAACTTTCTATCACTTCAGTGACCTTATTGGTACCTTCCTTCTGCATCTAGAGCATGATTGGCAAACAAGTCATTAGACAGGATTGATTAGTTATCTTGCTTTAATGACCCACAGATATAGGAAACTGTAGCTACTACTTTCATACATCAACGACCTCGTCACATTAGCAGGGTAAGAATCACTCGTAAACCAGTGCAATTCTATGAGATGCGGATGTACCCTGATAACATCATCTGTAACTCCCGTTCTGTTTAAATGATTTTTACCAAACTTGCTTGGTTACCTGGTTACAGACGTCATACGTTTCTGCTTATAGCAGGTGAGGTAGGTGTAAATGTACAGTACGTCCACTGCTGCTGATGAGATTGGTTGAGATTAACTGCTGAAAACGTGGGCAAAGCTGTGGAATGTAGGCCAACGTGAATGTATGGTGAACCAGAAAAGATCATAAATACAAACCCGTCCGTCTTGAGGAAGTCACTTACTACCATTAATTGTTTTCAACATTTGACTATAAAAAAAATGATTATAATAATAGCTTAGAGGCTAGAGATGGCAAGACTTATTTTTTTTTAATTCATCTGAGGTTTCACCAGTAACACAATCACTAAGTAAAGCCTTCGTGTATATAATCGCAAAGTCATATGAGGGATATATGAACATGTTGCTGTGCCGTTACAGCATCATTAATCTATCAAGTAACAATGTTACAAGCGGCATGCTGGACTGTTGACATGTAATTTGGGCATTCTTGACATTCTGTTGCTGTTGGTTGGAAGTGTGTGTGTGCGTGGGTGTGTATGCTATGCGGGAATAAAACATGGATGGCCTCTTCCTCGTAGCCAGGTGTGCCCTGTTAAACGCTGCACAGATAGCACACATCGTCTAGACAATGACAGCACAACATGTGCGAACTTTGCCATTTACAGTATAAAGACATCAGCACTTCGTTTCTGGGTCACATATCAAATATACATTTTGGCAAACTGCCAGCATAGCCTGTGTGTACTAATGACAGGATTTGTATTTTAATGTACATTTCGAGTATCAATTTACACAGCCCTTATGTAGCTGACACTTCTGTATAGCAGAGACCGGGGATGGTTGAAAACATTGGTACCTATGGTGTAACAGATCAGACCAACATTCAGGTATAAGCAACAGTCATGTGATTACCCACTTTCATCTTGGTAGCACACTGATAATGATAAGGAAAAAAAAAAAAAAAAGCTAGAGCTTGCATTAGTCCTGGTTTCACTGGTGTGTGCAGTACAAGCATTGGGAAATACCATCCCCACCCTTCTTTGCTTTCCCATGCAAGAGATAAAAGGAGTTCTTTGTACACAATGGACCACCTGGGAGTGCTGGGAGTGGTATAGCCCCTCTGGGTGAATACAAGAGGATGATTTCCTCTTGTTCCACACGCACTGCGCACGAAGGTCAATGAGGAAGCTGTTATTCCTGCTTGATAACCACAGTTCACATGTTTCACTGAAAGCAACTGATTACTGCAAGGCAAATGAAATTGTGCTGCTCACTTTCCTTCACTCCTCAATATTCTCATAAGTTGCAACCACTAGATCGAAGTGTCTACAGTCCTTTAAAAAAAAAAACTCTGCAAGTGATGTCTGGATGAGAATAAATCTTTCCAATACCATGACAATCCACAGGGATTTGACCTTTAAAAAAATGCAGTCATTTTTCATGAGTGTGACTTTGCACCATCACAGGCAACTGATCATCTAGACCCAGCTGCCTCATCTACTGCTCTACCGCTCAACTAGCCATCTCAAGCACCTCTACTACTCAAATAGCCCTCTCAAACACCTCTACCGCTCATCTCTAATGCTCAACTAGCCATCTCAATCACCTCTAATGCTCAGCTAGCCATCTCAACCATCTCAACTGCTCAGCTAGTCATCTCAACCACCTCTACTGCTCAGCTAGCCATCTCAACCATCTCAACTGCTCAGCTAGCCATCTCAACCATCTCTAATGCTCAGCTAGCCATCTCAACCATCTCTAATGCTCAGCTAGCCATCTCAACTGCTCAGCTAGCCATCTCAACCATCTCTAATGCTCAGCTAGCCATCTCAACCATCTCTAATGCTCAGCTAGCCATCTCAACTGCTCAGCTAGCCATCTCAACCATCTCTAATGCTCAGCTAGCCATCTCAACCACCTCTACTGCTCAGCTAGCCATCTCAACCACCTCTACTGCTCAGCTAGCCATCTCAACCATCTCTAATGCTCAGCTAGCCATCTCAACCATCTCTAAAACTCAGCTAGCCATCGCAGTGTCCTCTCCAACTCAGGTGATGCACCAGAACCAAATACATGAGCCCTCATCTCCAAATGTGTCCAATCCTTCTGCTATATCACCATTTCCAAAAGCCAGACTAGGAAAGACTATCAGTGGGACAAAGAAAGAATAGACAGTCTGAAATTCCTATAGATACACCCTTTGAAAATTCAAGGTCCAAAGTGTTGTAGGTCAAGGGTGTGTATTGTAAGTTCTGGGCCAAAAATGCATGCATCCCTGGTACAGGCATATACGTGCAGCACCTGGCAGAACCTCTCTAAACTTGCCAATGTTTTCTGCAAAGATTATGTTTTAAAAAAAAAAACATGGCTGTAAAAACTATGGGCTATGAATAAAGGTGAGTATAAAGATAGAGATAGTTTTCAGGGTCATTTCACAATAAATAATAATATAATTCCATTAGAAACAATAAATTAGCAGTTGGTTTTAGATAGTTTTAACTGACAGAATTGTGCTTTTATTTCATACATTCCTTATTGAAGCTCTTGTAATGCAAGTTGTATTTTGTGGGCTCAATTTCTGCTTCTCGCAACAGTGGCACAATGTGACATCAGTTCATGAAGTCTGTAACATTATAACAGTTATAATTAGATAATTATAATCATAATAATAACAATTTGTAGTAGACATTATATTATGGACTTGTGAAATGTGATACTGATATGATATTTCTTATTTATGTGAAAAATCTTCTTTTTTTCAAAAAAATTTTTTTTCAAAAACAAAATATCGACTTGTTTTTGACTCGTAATCATTTCTAGAAGAAGGTTGAGAAATCAAATATTCATGAGTCTGAATAAAAAGCGTCCACTGCTGTACATTTCAGCGTTAACAGAGTTGAGCTGGAAGTCCTGGCTATCCTACAGGCTGTTCTCTGGTTATGACGTGTAGTCTAGAACGTTTTGGTTTGGGTTGGTAATATTGTTATTTATGATTTCTCTCTCTTGTAGTTAATAAGAACAAACGGTAGTTTGTCATGTGGCGAAGAAACAGGCTTCTGTCCTGAAGACTTTCTTGTGGTGGAAAACGTAAATTTAACCAAACCAGATCTAGGCCTAAACCATAAAAATATATAATAAAAAATTGGGATCAACATGTACAGAAATAAATTTTGGGTGATCAAAATATACTTAAATTGCAGCACCTGTCACCCTCTTTCTAATTTTTAAAAGCATGTAGTGATCTATATTAGTAGTACATCAGGCACTAATGGCGACCTCTAATCTACCCTTAGTTGCTACCCAGTAATTGCTGATACACATTTGGGTCATTCAAACGCAATCATTAATTTTAGCTGCAAAATGAATCAGAAATTATGAAAATACAAGAGCTTTTTTGTAAAACAGCCATGCAGACCTTTTTTTGTGATTCATGAACAATAACAGTAATGAACAACAAAGATGGGGGAAATGCATTTAACAAATGAAATCACACAAAAGGTCTTCAACAGGAAAAACAATATGAAATCCGAAAATATTTTATTTGTAATATTGACCTTTAGTATTGACCTGCATAAGCTGCATGGCTGTGTAACTGAAAATGGTATTAACGTACTGTACATTTCCCCATCATTATTGTTTGCAACCAAATAATTAACGGTAAGTACTGCATGGCCATTTGATTGAAAACAAAATGGTGGGCTCTGACCTTTGCACGGTACCGTCAGTAACTGTGATTTACGAACCCCAGATCACTTCCAGGGTTCCTTGTCATTCAGAACCGTGTGCAGGCTCAGTGAGAAGGTTCTAGGGAAAGCTGGCTGTATCTTGGCGATATTTACTGCAGATTCTACATCATACACCGCTATGTGCTTTCACTGGAAAACCTCAGCATGAGGAATTAGATCCCACTCACTTTATAGCCCATTGCCTAGCACACACTCTGCGTTTATACACTGCTGTTAAAGGTGCATCTGGTGAAACTGGCTTCCTGTCTTCCTTTTCATCTTCATCTGAAGAGCTTTCATAATTGAAGCCAAAAGTCCTATTGCTGAAAAGCATCGTTTGCCATGTCCTCTGATGATGATCTCACTAACACTACCGTAGTAACCGTTCCGAACTAGGACGTCGAGAGCACAGACGAGAGGAGTGATACACTCAGTGAAACGTCCCAGTGCGGTTATAGGAAATATAGGCACTCTAGGAATGCCCAATCAGACCAATCAGACTAGTGGACCAGAACTAATGGTTGAATAATTGGTTTTATTTTTTTTTTTACAGTAAATGTAGATTAACTTCAATCCTGTTTCGTTCTGTTCAGCTCAGATTTGAATTGCGGTCAGGAATGACGTTGAATCTTGCAGATGAGGTGGTACGTCTTCAAAATAGCAGCATATGTAAGATAGTTTGCAGAAAAGCGTTCCTCAAAAAAAACATGTTTTGGTGAATCCATGATGGTAAACAACCAGAATTACCCCAGGTCTATCTTTTATCCTAATCTAAATGAATATCTGATTGAAATTGATTTCAGTTACTGTAAAGCTAAAAACAGGATTAAAGGCATTACTTATTCATTATTATTTTTAATGTTTAAACTTTGGTGCAGTTGATGAATGGACTTTAATCCTTGTTCATCACTGTTGGAGCAGCTCAATGTTAGTTTATTCCATTATCATCATATTTATATATATGTAAGCACCAGGCAAAGGCAGGCAACCGCCTTGGGCCCCTGGAAGCCAAGGGCCCCCTACAAATGCATATATAATTTATTTATTTTTTAATTATTAATGGTAAAGAAGCTCAAGGATAATAGTGGTAAATCTGTGCAGTTGAATAGGGCCCCATTCCTATATTTTGCCCCGGGCCCTCAAATCACTAAATGTAAGTTGGCACAATTCTGCTATTCGACAGCGAAATCAAATCTAAAATATGATCAGAAGAGATGAATTAAGTTTCCTTTCGCATTTCTAAACCTGTACCTTATAACATGCGGTACATTTATTGGGTCAAACTCTCTGGTGTCAGATCATCTCATTCAACATGCATGAGGAGCTGCTCCCGTTCTTTACGCAGCGTACGCAAGTGACGTAGCAGGCGCATTGCCGTGGTAACCGGGCCCGCCCCCTGCCACTCGCGCAGCCTGAAACTAGTTTGGAGAGTTGAAGGTTTTGGTTTCGCGACAGCTGGACTTTCGCAACTACTGGATTAAAAGGGCTGGAAGACGTGTTACCGCGACGGAAAGCCTTAATCCACTGAGTCAAGATGCTGAACATGTGGAAAGTTCGAGAGCTGGTTGACAAAGCGTAAGTATTATTTTTTATTTTCGACGCTATTCCGCTGTTCTTTCGAGGCTCCGTAGTTGTACCTGTTCGAAAAGAGACACGTACTCATTCCCTGACGTCACGTCGCACTTTTTGATAGTAGCAGGCTAGTTAGCGTTATCTAGCTAACTACAGCGGCAAGTTTATTGACCTCGCTGGCTAGTTTAGCTACTTAGCTACTGAGCTAGTTAACCCAAGTGGGAAGCTGGCTTTGGCTTGTTAACGACATTACTCGAGGCCAGGTCTTATGTCCCGGTTGAACTGCTTTTCATAAAAAAAAAAAATTATAAAATAGGTTCACTTTATACATCACCCACTTCCATACATTCGCTAAGTAGTTAGCATTAGCTAGGAAGTATCGACGCTAAGGTGCCTCTGACAAGCAAATGCAGGGAATTTGGCGCTAATTCCGAGTTTTGAATGGGATTTACTGCACCGATTAGACACGAAGAGCTCAAAAATCAACATGTTGCCAATGAGCCGGACAGCTGTAGCGTGCTAACACAAGTTCAGCTGACTTAGCAGTGCTAATATGACAGTGCTAATGCTTGTCAGGATTACAAGGTTATTCAAGTCGGCTGTTGATTGATTACATGGAACCTGTTCGGCGCAGGGTTTGTCTCGGGTGGTGCATGTGAACGGAATCCTCTGTATCCCTATCCTATTTTTTTTTAACCCAGGTTTGAATCGTCACTGAGTTTCTAACACCGCGATGGTGTCCAACACGTTAAGAGGCAAGTTACTATCTGTAGCTAGGTCGTTTTGTTCTTTTACAAGTTCACGGACACTTCCTCTTGATCTGATGAGCTCTAACTGTTAATGCTAGTTATACACGTGAAGTGTTTGTATCCTTTATGAACATTATAAAGTAGCCTGTGTGGAAAAAGTGGCCCATGAACATGGCCTACTTTCGAGCTTGCTTCCCTAAACATACAGCACACACAGTGAATACAGCACACACTCCTGTTCTCGCTACTTACAGTGAACGGAAATGAATATGACCTAATTCTGAAGAACTATATAGTCTTATCTGGGGGAAGAGTTATTTACAGCCTTACAGTCGTAAACCTTTCCTTTGGCGTGTACTCTACAGTGGCGTGTGTACTCTACAGTGGCGTGTGTACTCTACAGTGGCGTGTGTACTCTACAGTGGCGTGTGTACTACACAGTGACGTGTGTACTACAGTGGCGTGTGTACTACACAGTGACGTGTGTACTACAGTGGCGTGTGTACTACACAGTGACATGTATATTACAGTGGCGTGGGTACTACAGTGGCGTGTGTACTACAGTGGCGTGTGTACTACACAGTGACATGTATACTA
>CM040981.1:13608539-13620006 GCA_022985145.1 Pangasius djambal | reverse complement strand
TACTACAGTGGCGTGTGTACTACAGTGGCGTGTGTACTACACAGTGACGTGTATACTACAGTGGCGTGGGTACTACAGTGGCGTGTGTACTACAGTGGCGTGTGTACTACACAGTGACATGTATACTACAATGGCGTGTGTACTACACAGTGACATGTATACTACAGTGGCGTGGGTACTACACAGTGGCGTGTATACTACACAGTGGCGTGTATACTACACAGTGACATGTGGCGTGTGTACTACACAGTGACATGTGGCGTGTGTACTACACAGTGACGTGGCGTGTGTACTACACAGTGGCGTATGTACTACAGTGACGTGTGTACTACACAGTGGCATGTATACTACAGTGGCGTGTGTACTACAGTCACGTGTGTACTACACAGTGGCGTGTGTACTACACAGTGGCGTGTGTACTACACAGTGACATGTATACTACAGTGGCGTGTATACTACAGTGGCGTGTATACTACAGTGGCGTGTGTACTACACAGTGACATGTATACTACAGTGGCGTGTGTACTACACAGTGACATGTGGCGTGTGTACTACAGTGGCGTGTGTACTACACAGTGGCGTATGTACTACAGTGACGTGTGTACTACAGTGGCGTGTGTACTACACAGTGGCGTGTGTACTACAGTGGCGTGGGTACTACACAGTGACATGTATACTACAGTGGCGTGTATACTACAGTGGCGTGTGTACTACACAGTGACATGTATACTACAGTGGCGTGTGTACTACACAGTGACATGTATACTACAGTGGCGTGTGTACTACACAGTGACGTGGCGTGTGTACTACAGTGACGTGTGTACTACACAGTGGCGTGTGTACTACATAGTGGCGTGTGTACTACACAGTGGCGTGTGTACTACACAGTGACATGTATACTACAGTGGCGTGGGTACTACACAGTGGCGTGGGTACTACACAGTGGCGTGGGTACTACACAGTGGCGTGTGGCGTGTGTACCACAGTGGCGTGTG
Source organism: Pangasius djambal (assembly GCA_022985145.1). NCBI lineage: Eukaryota > Metazoa > Chordata > Actinopteri > Siluriformes > Pangasiidae > Pangasius > Pangasius djambal. The sequence goes on along the minus strand of CM040981.1, from coordinate 13,619,011 downwards.
TACTACACAGTGGTGTATGTACTACAGTGACGTGTGTACTACACAGTGACGTGTACTACACAGTGGCGTGTATACTACAGTGGCGTGTGTACTACACAGTGGCATGTATACTACAGTGGCGTGTGTACTACACAGTGGCGTGTGTACTAACTACACAGTGACATGTATACTACAGTGGCGTATGTACTACAGTCACGTGTGTACTACACAGTGGCGTGCGTACTAACTACACAGTGGCGTGCGTACTACAATGACGGCACAGTGGCAGGGGTTCTCGCAGCTCAGAGTCTCTGTCCCTCTCCCTGACTCTGTCCCTGTCCCTCTCTCTGTCTCTCTCCCTGACTCTGTCTCGGTCTCTCTCCCTGACTCTGTCTCGGTCTCTCTCCCTGACTCTGTCTCTGTCCCTCCCCCTTGACTCTGTCTCTGTCCCTCCCCCTTGACTCTGTCTCTGTCCCTCCCCCTGACTCTGTCTCTGTCCCTCTCTCGGTCTCTCTCCCTGACTCTGTCTCGGTCTCTCTCCCTCTCTCTGTCTCTGTCCCTCCCCCTGACTCTCTCTCTGTCCCTCTCTCTGTCACTGTCCCTCCCCCTGACTCTCTCTCTGTCCCTCTCTCTGTCTCTGTCCCTCTCCCTGACTCTGACCCTGATTCTGTGCCAGCTGGGTTTCTGCCCACCTCCCAAATACATGCCCATAGATGAATTGACTACACAAACACAGGAGGTGTTCCCAGGCCACACCTAGCGTTCCCAGGATAGGCTCCACATCCACCACAATCCTGACCAGAATAAATCACTTGGTGATTTGGGTCTAAACCCTGATTCTGCAGTGTCTCTGCCCTGCCCCACTGAAGGTTTTCACCTGCACTAATACACCCACATGAAATGAGAAGGGAATGGTAATTGTTTGATTAGTTGGACTGATGTATGCATTTATTTTTAGATCTCAGGCAGGGACCTGCATGTGGGCCCAGATTTACATCAGTCATCAGGCACCAGTTCATTTTTATTTACTTTTGAAGCACTTAATGGCACGAGTTTTCTGATTTTGCAAGTAGTTATTTGGAAAATGCCGGTGATTGTGAACTGAATAAAAGCAAGTTGTGTTTTTGTATAGTAAAGGGAAAAAAAATGTTTATATATATATATATATATATATATATATATATATATATATATATATATATATATATATATATATATAACTATGTAGGACAGTTGTTAGATTTGTAGGAAAAGTAAAACCTCAGACTTGCCGTCTGACATGTAGTTTGTGCTCGTGTCAGTTTAGAAGACCGAAGGAATTCAATTTTGTTTTCTTAAAAGTCTTCTCCTGACCTATTCCCTGCCGTGTGGCTTACAGCATGCTGCTTCTTGGCCAGAACAACTAATATATACATGTTCAAGTGAAGGAGAACTAACTCGAGTTTTAATATGTAGTAAAGTCTAGCAGAAAGAAAAGATTTTTCTTTCTGCGATGGAGCATTTCTGAGTCGGAGAATTACAGGAAGCTCTTTGAGAACGTATGTATTGAGTAAACAGCAGTTACATTATGAGTCTCGAAAGTAGGGAAGTTGACACGTCTCACGAAAGCCACTATCAGCAGGAAATAAAGAAAATGCAGCATATCAGTGTAACAGATCTGGGTTGTTGAAAGAGCAAAGTCAGCAGAAAATGGCCTCAATTAAAAACTAGTCTCTCTTGAAAATAGTAATTTTAGCCTATATGCACATAAAATTGTTTATTCGTGTTGATTGTTTAAGCTAAATTTGTGATTTTCCTGGTCTTGATGCTTGTGGTTTTAAAAAAAAGAAAAAAAATAGTTTGGTTGCTCAGTGCTCATCAGCATACTGCAGACGTCTGAGTGAAATCAGTTTATACTCTGCAGCAGAGGGTGTGTAATTTTTTATATATAATTATATTCCAGCTTTTTTTGCTCTAGAGAAGCCATGGTTTGGCCTTTGTTACCTTGTCTCCTAAAACAAAGTAGATTGTTGTCAAAAGCCATAGCTTATATAGAGTGCCCGAGCTATTGATGGGATGATCTTTTGATTCGCACATTCAGGCGAACCCGTTTGCTCCGAATTTTCTGCAGCCCCACCTAATTCTTCAGCTCGTACCTGCTGCAGAACCAGACGGCCTGCTTTGTGTCATCTGTGTCGCTTCAGTGCTTAACAGGTTTCAGATGACAACCTAAAGGAATTCATGGACCTGCCCCTTCAGTAAGCCACGTGAACACAGGCTCACTTAAAAGCCGTAGCGTTGTTCGGTAACAGCATAACTGACTGATGTTTAGACGGTATTTCTGTTTCCCACAAGTAAACCCAGCAGGAAGAACAGGGTGGGGTGGGGGTGACTGTGCAGTTGCAAATCTGATGAAGGAGGTGTTGAGGCGTTTGCGTGTCATCGGCGACGTTTTTTAACATCTGATTCAACATAACTAGCTAGCCACCAATTTCAGCTTAATTCTTAGGAAAGGAGAAGCTTTACCAGGTCTATCAGATTCTCTTCTCTACTCATTGGTTTCCGTTATAGTCTTTCTCCACCGCTTCACCACAGCGAATGCAAACCCAGGACTGTCCGTTCGCTGGGAGAGTGTGTGCGCCGCTTTCCCATCGCACCACTCTACCTATGAAAATAGGAGGAGGTTCTCTGGAGGTTATCGGGTAGTGACCTGATGGGCACAAGTAGCAAAACCAGGCGAATCTAAGCTGATGTTAAATGTGCATAGCGCTGCTCTGTGTCTAGCCAAATGCTCATTCACAGCTCCATACGGTTTAAAATTCTCGTGAAATACTAAGTACCTCTTTTGAATGACCAATAATAATTTTTTTTAAAGGTTATGCCAGGGCTCTTCAATCATATCTGCAAGTGGAATAAGGTCTTTTGCGGCTAAGATTGAGGACCCTGTGTTACACAGTCGTGGGGCATGCGCTCACTGGTAGACCGTTTAATAACTTGGTAGAGTTATTATTATTGTTATTATCTAAAATGGAAATGCTACTAGAGGCCAGTTGGAGTATGAATCACTGTCCCATGCTTGCTCTATGAAGTGAACAGGACAGTTCATCACATGGGTGCCAGGTTGGCCATTTGTATGCCAAGTTGGGATAGTTTGAGAATACTACACGGCCACCGAAAGTGAGATTGCTGTGAGTCTATTCTATACAGAACCATTTCTGTTGTAAAATATATCGCAACCATTGGGAAAAGGAACGGGGGGGATTATCGAGTGGATAATATCAGTCCATCAAAAATGCGTGTGCACCGCGGTGACCTTGTTTCTCACGCAAAGGCTGAGAAGAAGAAGAGAGTGTGTCTTCCTTTTCCACTGCTGGAATTTTGGGGCTAGTTTCGGGTGTTTTTGTGTGGACTTTGAGATCTAGTTGGACTGGAAATTAACCCTGGTTTATGATATTGGCGCTTCTGAGTGACAGTTGCGATTGCAAACCCATTTGCTGTATCCAACCCAGTTGAACAAAAGTACAAAAGCCGCTCAGAACGACCTGCTAGACTGTATGCTGGATGCTTTTTGACTCGTAACCTCCTATTAAAGGGTTATTCTAAAATTCACTAGATAATAGCATAGGTGAAGTGTGATAACCTCTCGACTTAATTATGTTTGAGGCTATGTCGTTAATAATGTCGTCCTGCTCCACCAAAAGTTCTGGTCACAAGCCATTGCTGGTGCAGTGACAATCCATTACTGTCGTCATACTTCATTGTTGGTGAAAATAAAGAGGAGTAAACCTTCACTGAATGCCTGTGCTCCCAAACCCGGCGAAATGAGCCAGGACTTTAATCTTTAGTGAAAAGACAGAGACATTTGATTGCAAACCTTGCTAGATGATCTTTTAAAAAAAACACAGATATGAACGAGCACAGTCGTGCATTCTTGTGGCTGGATCTCAAACGGTTTTTTGTGGTAATTGTGAGGGAAGTTGGTAGGGTATTCAGCTCCATTGTTATACGTAGGGGGGAAATAGAGTGAATAGGAAGCCATTCAAGAAGATGGCAGATTTTATGTGGGGAAGAAATCTCAGATCGAGCTACGTAGCAATGGGACATTACTCTGGGCAGAATTTAAAAATTCCGTTTAATGGCATCTTGCATTCCTGAGAAATTGGAAAAGATCACATCAGATGTACCGTACCATGTGCTGTGCCATGTCTTGTATTATTGCAGGTTATTTGAGTTTTGCAGTATTTTGCCATTTTCAACCATATTTTCAGCAAAGTGGGGTAAAAACCATGAAAGCTTATCTTTTGTTAGGAACAAGCTAGGAAAAGTTCATGATGGATTTATCTTCTCAAAACAGTGAACTGTATAGTTCTCAACTTGGAATTCCAAGTTGAGGGGGGCGATCGCTTTTGCTTTTTCCTAGTCGGAAGTTAATGCAATGAGTTAGTAGTTATAGTCAATTGCTGTTTCAATTTGTTCTTCAGTAACTCATTATCAGCAAATGATTAAACTTTTGCTGGTTTCTGTTGTCTTCTTTTACAGAACCAACGTTGTTATGAACTATTCAGAAACCGAATCTAAGGTTCGAGAGGCCACAAACGACGACCCATGGGGACCCTCTGGCCAGCTAATGGGAGAGATAGCCAAGTAAGTAAGAGGTACACTGTATGGCCAAAGGTTTGTGGACACATGATCTTCACACCCATATGTGATTTCCCAAACTGTTGCCACAGATTTGGAAGCAGAGAATTGTGTAGAATGTCTACTGTAGCATTATAATCTCCCTTCACTGGAACGAAGAGGCCCAAACGCGTTCCAGCATGACAATGCCCCTGCGCACAAAGCGAGGTCCATCAAACATGGCTTGCCAAGGCTGGAGTGGAGGAACTCAAGTGGCCTGCACAGAGCCCTGACCTCAACCCTACTGAACACGTTTGGGATAAACTGGAAAGCTGACTCTCCCAACATCAGTGCCCATGGCACTGTTCCAAAATCTAGTGGAAAGCCTTCCCACAAGAGTGAAGTTCTTAAACCAGGAAAGGGGCACTAAATGTATATTGGGGTGTACAACAGGTCAGGTGGCCACAAACCTTTGGCAGTGTAGTGTATTTCGACGGTTATAGTGATCTGCTGCTGCTGCTGCTCTCATTTCACCTGTTGTTCTTGAATTAGCTCAGTGCTTCACTGCTGTCTGTGTGTATGCGCAGAGCTACGTTCATGTACGAGCAGTTTCCAGAAGTAATGAACATGCTGTGGTACCGGATGCTGAAGGACAACAAGAAAAACTGGCGGAGAGTTTACAAGGTAAATGTCACGACCGCATGCTCTTCAGCATAACGATGATCATGGACACGAGGTTATATCACTGTAGCTTTATTTCGAGGGGATTAGTTTTACTTATAGAAGTGGGTGGTCCAGTCATACCATTTGGATTGGTATCGTCATTGTTTGAAAATAGACAATTCTAGCTCAAAAACCTACATGAACTCTACAGGGGTCTGAATCGTTTGTGCCTTTTTTTTGGTCTTTTTCCCTGAATCATACTGTTTTTTTTTTTTTTTCCTCCCTCAGTCGTTACTGCTGCTGGGTTACCTGGTGCGAAACGGATCTGAGCGGGTGGTCACCAGCACACGAGAGCACCTGTATGACCTGCGCTCCATTGAGAGCTATCACTTTATAGGTGAGTCAGCAGCATGGCTTCACTGTGCTAGCACGTGCTTCTCATTCTTACCTCACCCGGTGTGCTCCCAGCAAACGCTTCAAGAATTATTACGTTTAAAATCCTCTATTACGTGAACATTTCTGGAAAGATGGAGCAACAAGAAGAATCAGAAGAATGCCAGATGCACACAAACCAGTCATGTTACCATAGGTGATCTACTATTCTGACATTATTTGTCATAGTAAATAAATGTTAATTCTTCATTCATTTCAAGAATAGTTTCTAGCGCCCGTTATTACATCTTCACTTTATCAATGCCACCAGCCTTGCAGCCTTCGAGTGCAAACTGCCTTTTTTAAATGAAAGTGTTTTCCATGAAATTTCTGCCGCTTTAGTATTTTACTAATACGCAGCTGTCACAAGTCCACACATTTACATGCAGTGTATTCTGTATATTATTTAATACATATTCCATATATGTATTACAGATGCCAGGTCTGTTTGTCATGCAGTGGCCTCATGGTTGCCCTGATAAAGATTTTGAAGAGACTGAAACTCACCCACAACCCAAACCTGCTCTCCTTCCTAACCAATCAGCACAGTTACGCAATTCTCAGCACAGCATGTTGCGGGGCGATTTCAGTTTTGGGCCAAATGCAAAACTAGCTCCTTTTGACAATTTGGCAGTGAAACATGTTATGAATTCTGCCTCATGATGCTTTCATACATCACATTGCTGCTATGCATATATAGATACCGGTTCGCACAGCAGGAGGCACGGTCTTAAAGAGATTAAAGTCAGCAAGAGGTCATTTTTTTGTTTTGCAGATGAGAATGGGAAGGACCAAGGCATCAACGTGCGGCAGAAGGTAAAAGAGATGGTGGAGTTTGTGCAAGACGATGACCGGCTGAGAGAGGAGAGGAAGAAGGCCAAGAAAAACAGGGACAAATATATCGGCGTGTCCTCTGATAGCATGGGGGACTTCAGATACGGTGAGTCCTGCTCTCAGAAAATGATTTCCTCCGCTTTGCCTCTCTCGCTCGTACTCGGTCACTCGCTCTCGTCCTAATGCTCAGCAGGGACTCGCACGTAGTTGGATGTGCTATGACTGGGGAGTTGTTTATCATGTGTGATTCCATGGTGCTTCTCTGTCTTCTTTCTTCTCTGAGTCTCTCTTCCTCCCAGGAGGTTTGTTTTGCCAGATGAGTGAACTCATTTGATAGCCAGTAGGACTCATTGTTCTTACCACTTGAGAGGATACATTTGGATGTTACTGATTTAATTTTTTTTTAAATATGAACTATCCATCAAGCTCCATATATTTTATATTTTTATCAGTTTTTGTGTTTGTGTCTAAGTATAATTAGGAGTTCTCTAGTGTGTTCTTACATCGAATATGTTTGAGAAGCCAAGCAAAAAGGAATTCCAACGTATATGGACATATGAATTGCTCTGCCCGTTTCTGTTGATTGTATTCTTACCACAGTAGCGTTGAAAATGATTTTTTAATGTCTACTCACCTGCTCATTCATGCGATTTTCATGCAAATCATGCAAATAGCGACCAAGATCTTCAGTTAATGTTGACATCGAGCCACTTTTTATAATACAAATGAAATAGCTTATGGAGGATGAAGTGGATAGTGGTTCACTATTACAAAACAGTGCTAGCATTACCCAACTGCCTATAGTCAGTCTTAAATGACTCAGCTGTTACTGTACAGGAGGGTAAAACAGGTTTTCCTAGTCCGTTTTGCAATCTGGTGTATTGTCTGTCTTTGAAACCATTTATATTAATCTTCTCCTTTTCCGTCTGTTCAAGCTGGCGACAGGTACGACTCGCGCTCCAAGTGGGATGATGACTGGGAGAGCAATAAAGGCGCTTTCCCGTTTAGTGAGAAACTGGGAGAGATCAGTGACAAGATTGGCAGCACGATTAACGACACTATAAACACGTTCCGCAAGAAAGACAGAGATGACTCGCCAGACAGATTCAGGTCAGTGCCTCAGGTGGTGGCATTTATCTTCTCTTCTAACACACGACCAGAACAGACCTGACCAAAACAACCTCAGATAAGAAGCACTATAGCAGGAATTCTGAGCTCCAGTCATGGACGTCCCATCACGTTTGTCCTGCTACCAAGACACATGATTCAGCTCATGAGGTACATGTTAAGGCCTTCACGAGTTGGATTAGGTGTCTTCAACTGTCATAAACTGTGGAAGGAACCTTGAGCTCAGTTTTCAGCTTTGAAAAGCTAATTATAAGAACATTTGGAACGTGGAATTTTCCTGTAGAGTTGGCTTTTGATTACACAGCACCGGGATAGTGACTGCTTGTCTGGTGTGTTGTGATTCCCCCCCACCCCACCCCCATTATTTTGCTGCGTGCTCTTTCAGAATATTTGCATAGCAGCAGTCAGCTACAATTTGCATTTTCAAACTACAGTTTTCATTTTCGTACAAATGTCTACATGGAAACATTTTCTTATGAAGTCCTTTTACCTTTTGTTTCTATCTAATTGTCGTCACCAGATGCAGTTGTGTTGTGATTTGGTTACAGTGGCATGTATGCAAACTGTATTTCAACTGTACTTTTGTTTTCTTCTTCTTCAAGTGAGACAGAGGAGGACCGAAACCGAGATTTCCGAAACAGGCAGTCAGGCAGGGCTGAATTCAAAGATGAAGAGGAGACGGTGACGACCAAAAGTGTTCAGATCGTTCAGGCCACAGAGACTACTGCCACGCGAAAGAAAGGAGCCACCCCATCAAAAACCATAGACCTGGGGGCAGCTGCCCATTACACTGGAGATGTGCCTGCTACAAACACAAATGCCACCAAGGTAATACAGCTTGAAGAATTTCTTTAAGTGTAGCCCTTTTATTATGGTAATTGTTAATTACCGTAACACTCGTAATATGGAGTAGTTCATGTGAAGTCAGGAATCATGGGAACATGCTGTTAAATAATAAAAGCAAATAATAGACATGGATAAACAACGCTACTCTGAGAAGCTTGAAACAATGAATGTAATTGAATATAAAGTTACACCCATTAATTGTTTGACGGCATATCGTGATTGCTGTGGATTTTGTTTAATTACGCCTCTTTCTCTTGCATCAGCCAACTGTCTCAGGTACAAGTCAGTCCAGCGGCGGTCTGGTGGACTTGTTTATGGCAGATCCCACACCCATGAAGCCAGCTTCCACAGGTTATATCACACACACACAGTAATATATTTCATATATTTCAGTAAGAAATATCTTAGTGCGGAGGATGTAAATTAAACAGCAGTTCTCAGTGAAAAATAATGCTAGAATTAAGTCCCATATTCGTAGTTCATGTACCTTAAGTCATATTATTTGCAGTCATTCAGCCTCATTTAAAATATCTCATTTGATGAGTTATTGAGTAGATTGTGTTCAGGTAGTTCTGATCCGTTGCTGAAGTGAAGCAAGGATGCTTGAGGAAGAAGATGAATAACAGTGTCATTACATGGCCTTGTGGTTTTGAAGGCCTGAAGAGTGTGTGTGTGTGTGTGTGTGTGCGTGTGCCCGCAAAGTGCACCAGATGGGCTCTCCTGTAGCCCCTGTCCACTGGAGCAGTTAGTTGCCAGGACCAGATGTTAGAGTGGTCCCTTGTGGAGGTGGAGTGCTGAGCAGATGTGTTGTTCCTATTTCTTCCTATCTCCTTCTCCACTTCCCTACTATACATCAGTCAAACAGCTGCTTCTGTTTCTCAGCATCAGTTTTCTAACCACATTCCACTAAATCTAACAAGAAACAGGGACAGTTTGTGTGGGCAGAAAACAAGCCAACAGCCAGCCCCCCCCCCCCCCCCGAGGGTATTCATAGAGCCAAGTGAAACAGTGTCATAGTGACGTGAATGTATTTATTTATATAAGTATTTATGGATAATTATTAGGATTTCATAGGGCGAATCTGAAGCCTATCCCAGGAATAGACCCTGACCAGTCCATTGCAGTGTGAATAATCATTCACACGTAGGGGCGATTCAGGGTAGCCAAGCCACCTACTCTATGTTTTTGGGAGGAAACCCTCGTGGACACAGGGAAAACATTCACACAAACAGTAACCCTCAGCTCAGGTTTGAACCAGGCACCCTCAAGCTTGGGAGGCAGATTCATCTTCGGCTTTCTGACAGATGCCGGTGGGTGTTGTCTCAAAATATCTTGACATTTGAAGCTAATCATCACCTTGTCTAGAGACCCCGTCCCAGCTGAAGAGAAGCTGCTCCAAAGCCTCTTGTAGCTAACCCCATGCCTCACAGTACGTGTGGTGACTTATGTGCTAGATATCTCTGCTGGAGATTACGGATAAATCTTCGAATTTTTTTTTCTTGTCAGATCGACACTTTCTCACACAGTTTATTTAATGTGTTTAGGCTGGCTTGGATGGTCTGTAATGATCGTGAAATTGAAATGACTAATGTGTTAGTCAGTAAGGCCCATTTTACACCAGACATAGGAAATGCCTCAAGCCGCGTCACATCCAGCATGCTTCTTTATTAAGCAGTGTCGAGGTTTTTTTTCACTGGAGTCATGGTTGACAGTTGCACAAAGCACATTTTTTTCCACTTAATGCTCAAGTAATATTTTTGATAATATACCCATTATATAAACAGCACATAACTACATTTCAGGCTTTAGTCATACTGCAGCAGTGTGCATTCACACATTTATTAAAAATCAGTAAAACTTTGTAAAGGTGCCAAAGGCTTGGAACTGGGAGGAGACAGAGTTGGAACAGGCTGGTACTGGGTGGGGACAGTGTTTGAGAAGGTGGGGACTGGGTGGGGACAGAGTTTGAGAAGGCGGGGACTGGGTGGGGACAG
>CM040981.1:13557799-13601048 GCA_022985145.1 Pangasius djambal | reverse complement strand
GGCCAGATTAAGATGGTTTGGACATGTTCAGAGGAGGGAGAGGGAGTATATTGGTAGGAGAATGTTGGACATGGAGCTGCCAGGCAGGAGGTGAAGAGGAAGGCCAAAGAGGAGGTATATGGAGGTAATAAATGAGGATATGAAGCTAGTGGGTGCAAGTGTTGAGGATGCAGAAGATAGGGATAGGTGGAGAGTGATGGTTCGCTGCGGCAACCCCTGAAGGGAAAAGCCGAAAGAAGAAGAAGAAGAAACTGAATGTAGAAAATATTGCAATTTCATCAAGCTGAAAAAAAAAAAACAATACAGACATAATCTTTCAACATTTAACGTGAAATACTTTAGTGCCTTAAGCGAAGCAGGACCGATCATAAAGCATAACGGCTTCCCTAATAGACTAAAATGCACTTGCCATGTATGCATTTGCAATTTTTTTTTTTTTGCCAGGACACGTTTAGATTAAAATTAGAAATCAAGGGGAAATGGGTTTTTAAAAGTTCCACGGGCTGCAGTAAGTAGTGTATTTATGGCTTGTGTATGCATAAAGAGTAATCACAATCAAAAACGTCAGGACAGTAACAGCCTCTGAGTGCCATGTTCAATTTCCAACTTTAAAAGCTCAATTATTCAGGCGGCGCTTTACGCGCTCCACTGAGACTGGTGTGTCATTTCTAACTGACACGGGGAAAAAAAGAGACATAACACTAACAGGACGTTCCTGTTTCTTTGCCTCTTTCACAATTATGTTAGTCTGAAATGGAAATGAAATGAAAATGGGTACTGGTGGGACTTCACCAGATCCAGAGACAGCTTTTTAGTTTTTCCAGGAGTGAGTGCTCTTATCACATTATTGTTAAACTACATTTTTTGTTAAAAGGTTAAAAAAAAAAAAAGTATCTGAAAGATAATTGAGGTAGAGACAGTGTTGACAAACTAGAGACTTGCCTGTCTTTTGGCAGATGTTAAATGTAGTGAGCCAACAGCATTCGTGTCAATAATACATCATTATAAGCAGATAAACAGGCAGCCACGCGAGGAGCTAGTCATGTTGGTCTCACACCACCACCTAGAGGACATGTCTGCGAAACATAAGTGTGATGAGCACTTAAATCATTGCAAACAAGTCGGGATTTGGTTTATTTGGCTGTATTTTCTCCACTTCTCCAAAAGTAGGATTATATTCATATCAATATGATACAATAAGAAGACTCGGTGCCTGTCCTTAAATGTGCTCTTACAACCAGAAACAGTTAAACCAGGTAAACACAGTGCTGCTACTCCTGCTGAATATTCACAAGGAGAACGTTTTCTCCCCGGATAAAGAGCTGATTGACGTGACGAGTACGCACTCGTCCGTACTCCACTCTCGGCGTAGACACCTTCGGTCTCTGCTCTGAACCGGGATCAGGTGCATGAGATGTGTCTGTGCCGGTCACTGCCAGGTTTCTCACAGACTGTGCCAGTCTCTCTGCTGCTTGTCTGGATGCTCGGACCCGAACGGTGCTGCCTGTGGTGATAGGGTGTGGTTCAGCACTCGGCTCGGCTGCTTCTGAAGTCTCGGCCTCTGCTGCTGCTGCTGCTTTCCCAGATGCAGCCTGAACTTGCAACTTTTGAAACAGCTGGAAACAAGATGTTAACGGATACAGTGCGATCAGAAGATTTCCCCAGCCCTCAACAGATAATGATGTCAGCAGTCTGTCATTTTCTTCCCACAATTTCTGGTCACCACAGACGGGGCCAAAAGAGGTCATGGTGCGTGCTAGGTGTGTTATTTTTAAATAAAACTGGGGGGGAGGAAATTAGCTAAATTTACGTCACTCGATTTCAGTGACCGATTTATCCTGATCAAGGTTGTGGTGAATCCTGAGTCTATGCCAGAAACACTGGACCTGAGGCGGGAATACACCCTGGATGGAACGCCAGTCTATTGCAGGGCACCATGCGCACGCACGCACGCACGCACGCACGCACGCACTCATTCACACCTCAGGTAAATTTATCTTAGCCAATCCACCCACACGCGCACAGCGAGATGCAACAGAAACGCCACGCAGTCACCGGAGCTCAGGATCAAACCCAGGACCCACTGCGAAAAAAAGCTAAACTGAAAAACGGAAACGAAACTGTCATGTATTCTGACCATTTAAAAGAATTTCAGAATGATGCTACAGATGCAAATTTGCATATTGAACAACCAGGCATATCACTGAATAGCAGAGGCATGTACATCATCATCATCATCATATCCCACCGTTCATCACAGCTTTCAGTTTTGTTCATTCGTCTGCTCAGGGGCCTTAAAGTCACCCCCACCTCCTCTCCCTTTGCAGCACTCTAGCACACACCACTGCTTAGAACAGCAGCCTTATCTTACAACACAGCAGTATTTTAAAAGTCACTCGTGGAACCACTACGTTATTATTTAGCAGTTCTAAAAATGGACAGAGGAACATTCGTCAGCCACAGGTAACTATTTCTCTGTGTAAAGAGGCCATGCCATACCCTTGTAACAGTCAGTGCTTTCTCGTGGTAGAATGCCTCTCCGAGTAAAGGCTCCCTGTAGGTTTCGTCCACATCCACCATCGCCTAGTCACAACAGAAATGAAGAGTCCGAGCTCAGATCAGTGGGCTAAAAGCCTGCAGTATGACAGTGACCGGAGTGACGGTATGACAAGTTCACCTAAATAAACCCAAAACCGCAGCGTTTATCCTAACAGTATTTTTCAGAATAGCTCATCTTTGACTTGCTGTTAACAGTTTATTGAAAAAGTACTTTTCTCTGGTTTTGGCCTGCTTCTGTGTGCTCAAGAAGAAGAAGGGGAAAAAAAAGAAGGAAAAGAAGGAGGAGAAGTAAAAGAAAAAGAAGAAAGGAAGAGGAGAAGGAAAGAAGAAGGAGGAGGAGGAAAAGAAGAAGAAGGAAAAGAGGAAGAAGGAGAAGGAAAAGAAAAAGAAGAAGGAAAAGAAAAAGAAGAAGGAAAAGAAAAAGAAGAAGGAAAAGAAAAAGAAGGAGGAGAAGGAAAAGAAAAAGAAGAAGAAGAAGAAGGAAAAGAAAAAGGAGGAGAAGGAAAAGGAAAAGAAAAAGAAGAAGGAAAAGAAAAAGAAGGAAAAGAAGAAGAAGAAGGAAAAGAAAAAGAAGAAGGAGAAGAAAAAGAAGGCCTAGCTTATTCCCAGCACACAGGGAAACAGGCCATGCTCTCCGCGCGGCTGGGGGGCGAGTCACAGCTCTGTAGTGAGGTGTAAAGTTAAATATTCACGGTTTTGTTGTTACCAGGTTCCAGAATTTGTCGAAAGCCACCACGAAGCCGCTGCAGACGCCACGCAGACCCTTAAACGAGCGGATGTGCACTCGGACTCGGAGGCGCTGCTGAACACAGCGGTTCAGCTCTGCTAAAGGACTGCCCTCGTGCACTACACACACACACAGAGAGAGAGAGAGAGAGAGAGAGAAATAAGATGAGAAAGGCTTAACACTACTCCAACAGCGAGCAGGGAAAAACACTTTCTCTCACATTTCTGTGAAAAGAGAAGAGTCTTTTCACTGTGTTTCCTCTCACAGAAACAAGGTTCAAAGAAAACACTTAGCGTGGCTTTATGCATTAAGACAGTGATATTAAAAGACCACATTTAGTGTACAGGTTATTAATAAAGTATACTGCGCCAAAATTGCACTTTAGTGTTTTCTTTATAACGGGTTTCTGTGAGAGGAAACAGTTACAGAGAAAAGCCGATTCTCTTTCCACTCGGACCCCGCTGCTGTGTTAGCAGTAATGGCGTTTCTGACAGAAATGTGAGAGAGAACAGTTTTCCCTGCTCGCTGTTGGAGTGTTATTAAGCCACGTTAAGCGTTTTATAATCTCTCATCTGTCTTGTGTCTGTTTTGTGTTTGTTTGTTAAGACAAAGCTCCAGTTTCAGCCTCAGAGACACATACACTGCATCCTCGTCAGAACATTTTTTGGAGCTTTGTGTCTCTTCGCTCCTCTCTCCTCTCCTTCTTCACACGCGCTCTTTTTCACCATCAGTCTTTTCAGCCTCTCTATTCTCTCCGGGTCTGTTTCTCCTCTTTTGGCTTTGCGGATCTTTTTCTCCACATTCTCAGGCTTCGCCCTTCCACGGCCGCCTCTCATGAAGCTCTCATACTCGGCGAGGTTGTTGAAGCACCTGGCGTTGGGATAAGGCAGAGGAACCTCTACAGAATACAGGGCAAGCAGCGGATCAAACTGGTCGGAACTAATGTCCAGTTTCTTGTCCACAGCAGTAGCAGGATCATCTTCTCCGCCTGGGTCCTGCTGCTTACAGGCGGTTAAACTCGCCGTCTGAGCACAACACACCGGACTGATTTCACTGCTCACTTCCCTCTCTCTTTCCTCCATGTTTGAAGGAAATGTGGAGAAGCTTGCATACAAATCAACCCGCTCAATGCTTCAACTTAAAAGCAGGCACGTTCTTATAGAGCGTTAGTGACTAATAAAGTTTTAGATTTTCCACAGTAACTATTTATTTTAGTTTGCTTCATTAAAATTATACTGTTAAATATGTTGCCATTTATGTAACAAAAAAAACTTTAATAAAACAATGTCGAAGATTTTGTTATCTCGGGAACAAATATTATTTCGTTTGTTCTACACGGAGCTTTAACAACGGCGGACTGGTTTCGTTTCCAACCAATGGGTGGCAGACTTGAGCATGGTCCAATCCAGAACCAGGTCTGTTTAAGACACAGTGCACTACGCATGGTGTAAAAAGCCATTACTTTACGCCCTACTTAATGCACCTATGTAGGGACATCAGGGCTATTAGGGATTCAGCCGAAGAATAACAGCTACGTTAGCAGAGTAGTGGGTCTTCGTACGGTTCGGCTCTTAATAGGAAACCTCGCTCTGTTCTCGCAGTTGTTTTTATTTTATTTCGACAACAAATTCTGTTTTGTTGCAGTTATTCATGCAGTTAAAAGAAATGCTATGAAATTATGTTGACATTATTGTCTTACTGTATACAGGTAATATGGTTATGCCATTTGTTTTAGTTACTAGCTAAATGAGTTTTCTTGTTGTGATGTTAGCGAAGGTTAGCTAGCTAGGACCCAAACTGTTTTGTTGTCACAGCATAATTAGCTAAGCTTCAGCTATTTCCCTTGCATTCTGGCAACCTGTGAACTGTTAACAGATATATTCTGTTTGGTAAGTGCTAACTGTGACACATATATACCTTAATTAGCCGACCTGTTGGAAATCCCCAGAGGTTTCCTGATGCTGCTGTACTTCTTCTTTTTCAGACGTAGTGATGAAGTGATCGTCTCCTTTCCTGTGAAGAATTATATATTTTTTTTAAAATGGCTTGACTAGCTTCAGATCATACAGTCTGAAGATGTTTGTAGTCTGAGGGTCTGTATACAGCAGAAACATTGCTGTAACTTCATTTACACCTAGTTATTCATCTGAGGTATGGTATTCAATATGTCATGTATCGTGCGGTTAAAGTGTCATTTATCCTACTTGGTTAAACGTGTTTACTGATATCTTCCTCGCTTCTTGCAGCTTGCCATGGAGTTCCCAGGTCATAGTCAGCAGCTCTTGGCCAGTCTGCGCTCTCAGCGTCTCCAGGGATTCCTGTGTGACTGCACAGTCAGAGTTGGTCCCACTCGTTTCCTGGCTCACCGTGCCGTGCTGGCTTCCTGCTCACCATTCTTCCACATGTTCTACTCTGAACACCCAGTAGGCAGCACGTCTACAGTAAACGGGGGACCAGAGACAGACACCGTCACCATTAATGGAGATATAGTGACCCCTCCAGCATTCGGGTTGCTCCTCGATTTCATGTATGAGGGAGTGCTGCAGTTGGCAGCACACCCACCTCCAGAAGATGTTCTCGCTGCGGCCAGTTTCTTGCACATGAACGACGTGGTGCGAGTCTGTAAGAAAAGACTACAGGGTCGTGGACTGGCCGAGGCTGACAGCACCAGGGCAGAAGAGGGAGCAAGTGAAACTGGGGGAGATGGAACGATGTTCAGTGGGTCGTCTAGGGAAGGAAAGTCAAATGGCCGGAGGGAAATGGTGGAAGGCGGACAAGGAGCTGTCAGGGTTTCAGCATCAAATCCAGCCTCGTCTCCCTCAATAACGCAGTGTCCTCAGCCAAGCCAGCAGTCGGCGTTTCATATCGACACTAAAGCAGAGACAAATGTGGGAGTACCTAATTGCATCACACACAGCATTAATCTGGGAAGTCCAGACATGGCGGACACTACTCAACCAGGCATGGACTCTCTTCCAGCAGTAAATGATTCTGGACCTGGCTTGTACAGTTCTTCTCCTGGACCTGCCAGAGCTGGGATGTCAGCGGCTGCTAATATGGAGTCTACACTTTCAAGTCCCTGCAGCACCACAGAACCAGTTCAGACAGGAACAGAAACTCAGCGCAGTGCGTCCACTGTTATGGTTCTGGTTCCTGTGGAACACAGTCGAAATAGAGACTCCAGTCAAGAAACGTCCGTGTCAAGAGAAATAAGCAGTGTGTTTACGGTTGCCACTACTCATCCTGGTCAAACCAAAAAACCCACGTCGATTCAACACAATGGACAGACTGTAAGTGATGAAGTGAGACACGCTGCCAGAGGTTTAAATGAACAGCCACGGTCACGCTCATGTTCTCCCACGGCATTGTCTTCAGCAGGTAGAGAAGATGCTAGCGAAGAGACGGCAAAAGTGAAGGTGGAGGCCATTGTAATCTCCGATGAAGAGCCGGAAGACATGGAGGAGACACCTGTTCGGGTCCGAGAGCGAAGGAGAGATGTTGATTTAGAAGAGAGAGAGAATTATGAGGGGACTAATGATGTTGAGATCACCAATGCTCACTTCATACCTCCCCACTCATTAATGCAACTCTCACATAATCACCAAGAGCCAATCTCTTTCCCTTTTTCACCACAGGGTCCTAGTGCTTCCTCTTCTGACACACCCAGCTTCCCATCTACCCTTTTTACAGCAGCTTCCCAGCAACCAGAGCATCAGACTATCTACTTTGAGGAATATCACGATTCTCTTGGGAATTATGTAGAGGATGTGCCTACATGTGCCACTTGTGGAAAGACATTTTCTTGTGCTTATACACTGAGGAGGCACGCCATAGTGCACACACGGGAGCGTCCTTATGAATGCCGTTACTGTTACCGGAGTTACACACAGTCTGGGGACTTGTACAGGCACATAAGGAAGGCTCATGATCACGATTTGCCAATGAAGCGCAGCAGAACAGAATCTGACCCTCCCCCATCCCCACCTCTTCCTCAGCCACCTCAGACATAACAAGATACATGCTCAGTCGTACTGGGCAGAGTATCAAAGCTAAAGCAAAGGCTAAAATCGTACACCTGTGTTTTTTTGTTTTGGTTTTTTTTTTAACAGGTTGTGTGAACCAACTTTGCAAAGGACTGTTAACCTTTGGTGTCAGAAAGTAAGCATTCAACTTAACATTGAACTTAACCTGTCACTGGATAACATTGTGACCAAAAAAACAAAACTTTCCATTTAGGACATCCATCACTGTCCTTTTACATCATAATCCTAATCACTGTCTAGTTTCTCAGCTTAGATACAAACAGAATAAACTTTTTTTAAAATACAAATCTTTTTTTCTATAAATCCTCTGACAATATTGGAACAGCAAGGCCAATTCTTTTGTTTTTGCTATACACTGAAGACTTTTGGGTTTTCAGCTTTCATTTCCTGATATTTATATCTAGGTGTGTTATACAACTTAGAACATGGCACCTTTTGTTTGGTAGCAACAGAATGAATTCAGAAGTCTACAGAAACATTCTGTCTGCCAATTCACAGAGAAATGCATCCAATCTAAGTGGGAGGAACTTCATCATGCAGCAAGACAATGATCCAAAACACACTGCCAGCACAACAAAGGACCTCATCAGGAGAAAAAAGTGGAAGGTTTTGGTCAATCACCAGACTTTAACCCAATTGAGCATGCATTTCACTTCCTTTGAGATTGAATTTTAAGTTATTTATTTTAAGACTATCAGTTCCAGTACTTTTGCTCATCTAAAAATTGGGTGGTCTGCCGCCAAAGGTGCCACGTTCTAAGGTGTTTAACACATCTAGATGTAAATATCAGGAAATGAAACCTGAAATTCCCATCATCTTTTGATCTCAAACCCAGATGTCTTCAGCGTCTAGTAAAGAATTAGCCTTGCTGTTCCAGTCCTTTCGGAGAGAACTGAAGGATTAACACTTACGTTGAGGAACATGTAAACTAATGCAGCTAGCATCTTACCTGTGCTGCATCAAGTAATGAGAGCTCACTAAATTTGGCCGTCAGAACATGCAACAATCTACAAACACTAATATGAATTTCAAATGAAAATAAAGAACATTGCTATGAGGGATGCAGTTAACTTTTAAGTTACAGAGACTGCTTTGTCCTCTGTTTTTTACAACTCCTAAATTCCCTTCATTGAGAACAATATTTGGGGCAAACAATGTACCTCTGTTATGTCTGTTATCTGGATTGGACAAAGCTTTTATTTTGGCACCAAATCTGTCTCCCGAGACAGCCGGCGCTCTCATGGAACGAGTAGATACACCTATGTTAATACTATGGTTGTTGAATATCACTGTATATCATTCATTCATTCTGTCATCTTCAGTAACCACTTCATCCTGGTAAGAGTAGCAGTGGATCCGGAGCCTATCCTGGGAATACTAGGCGAGAGGTGGGGAACAAACCCTAGACAGGATGCCAGGCCATCGCAGACCTCATATCAAATAAATTATGGGCTCGTGCCAAGTCTGCATGTCTAATGCAAAACACATGCAAAGTGTCTCATCCACCCACTTTTTTTTTTTGTACACAGTTGTCTCAAATGAGACAATAACGCTAAAAGGTACAGTACAGCAGTTAAATGCTTGCATTACTTCTGGTTCTATATCTTTTTTGTGACAACATGATCACTATTTTAACACTCTTAATTATGAAGATTGCTTTTTTTTGCAGAAAGTGTGGTAAGCATACATACTGTATTTGTCACAAACGTGTAGCATTGTTTGATCTCCGCTATTGCAGTACCAGAATCTGGGCGTGCAGGAAAGCTCCAGTTGAGGAATGGCCTCTAAAGAAGCTACACACAAGAAGGTAGAATACACATTTCATCTAACAAATGGTACCAGCAATTTATTGATATTTGATCAACTTTATTAATCAGTGTGAACCCAGGTCAGGTATTTATTTCAAAATGCAAAAAGACCAAACCGAAAGTGTAATCATACAGGCTCCTTCACTGGCTGAATCCAGTACGTACCTCACCACCACATGATAAAGCAATATAGATACGGCTTTCGACCTGAGGCGCAATTTCCTGCAAAATCACATTAGCTTTATCTGTCTCTTTTTTTTTTTTTTTTTTCCCCCCCCTAGTGATTTTCCTCAATATGTCCACAGTCATACATTTTATCTCCATCACCCCTTTGTAATCATTCATGTGATGAAATAATACATCAGCAAATCCAAGACTAAAGCATCTTGGCCCCAGTATTTTTTTCTTCATGCATGATGAGTACATAGGCTGCTCCTAACTGTTTCAGGTTAATCATTTCCACAGTCTCGGCAAACAAATACCCAACAGCATGTCTCCCATACAGCTCTTTTGATAAATTAAAAAGGTTTTTAATATATGTTTCATGCAGTAGTCTGTTCTGAAATGTGGCGTAGTTTTGTAGTTATTCTGATCCAAACCTGGGTCCTCATTTTAATTTTGTCTAATCCAGTAGATTTACACAAAATGAGTTCATGATGTAAAAGTTTTCATCTCAGTATGTAAAACGGCTCAATATTGTGAATAAACCTTTTAATAATTACTGACCGAGTCATCTATTGTTTTTCTGTACAACTCTACTCTGTGTATTTATTGTCCACAGTCATGTAAAGGGTAACCGAATGCATGAACACATGATCGCAGGACAGTCAGAACCGTGTAGGTTTTCAGGTACTGCGCGCACTGGTGAAACGTAACAGTACACGCTGTGTCCTGATAAAGCTTTCAGTCCTCCAACGGCGCATGTATCTGAGGAAACAGAAGTGACAGGACAAACAGGTTTTTCTTCAGTCAAAAACCAGAAGCCAGTTTGAGTCTGATCTGTAAAAGTAAACTCACAGTCTCTGCTAATTTTGGCCACGCCATTGCCATCATGACCCGATCATCCGACGTGGGAGGAGTCTCCAAATTCCAGTATGTGAAATTAGGGAAAACTGAAGAAACCTTAACGACTCGGTCCTATAAAGTTTTTAAAAGAAGAATTAAAATGATACAGATTAGTTCTTAGAAACAGAACCACTCATTTTCTTAAAGAAAAAAAGATTTTTTTTTAAGATATTCATTTTCACTAGTATTCATATACTGTTATAATATAATATAGACAAGACATTCAGTATTGTCCTGGAAAATGCTCAGTGTTGACAGCAGACTTCCTACAGCTTCTCTGTACATCTGATATTCGTGTCAATTTAAAAATGAAGTTCAGGTTCTCTCATCAGGTTCACCCCAGTACTGTAACTGATACACCCTTCAGAACCTGAAATCCTGCACTCAATAAGACATACCCATGTTTTAAATGCACTTCGGGGGAATAAAGAAATGAGGACTTTGGAAGTGTCAGGATTGATGATACCCAGGTCCGTCCTATGCCAAATTCTCTCAAATGGTGTAGAGGAAGATTTTTTTTTTGTGCAAACATAAATAAGTGACGTGGTTTTAGTGTAACAGTTCTGTGAACAGGCAGGTCTCGTTTGGTAAATAATTCTGCTCTTGAATTCCTCCTGTTCATATTTCCTTTCATCACACCCTTTCCAGGACCAAGGAGCTAAGAGGTAAAGAAGGGACGCAAGGAAAGGAAACAAGGTGTCAACTTTTAAGAAATACCCTATGTTTAGGAGTCTAGGGATTTGCCTAGCAATGCTGATCAACGATCACCTTTTTAATTAATTACGTTTGCGTATAAAAACCACCTTGTTAAAAAAAACGATGCTGATCTAAACGTCACATCTACAGAATTTTCTGGAAATTTTTTTTAAAAGCATACATGGCTGGGAGAAGCTGTGTAGCTCTGGAATGAGGCTTTTCCAAAAAAAATAATAATTCAATGCACTGCAAATAGGTCTAAGTCTGGGCTGAGTCTGTTGAGTCCCACTTAACCAGTGAAATTAAAGGCAGATATTTATCACTCAGCTGTGCCTGCGTGTGAGGCTGACATGGCCACTCCTCAGCCAGTTCCACAAGAGCTGACTGGCCACATAACTTGCACAATCTATATAACTGCTGTACTTTCACTGGTCGTCTAGTTTCATAGGATAAAATTGCAATAACTTGCAACTCAGTATAACAAATGTACACGCACCGGTCACTTTAATAGGAACACCTGTACATTCATGCAGTTACCTAATCAGCCAATCATGTGGCAGCAGCACAATGCAAAAAAAAAAAAATCATGCAGGTACAGGGTGGGGAGTATATCTAATCATCAGATCTTATGCTCTCAACAGAAAGCAGCTAGTGGCACTTTGTCTGTCATCTACGCACTCAGGCCCCTCAGCGGGATACTACTCCTACAGTCGGATAGTTCATTATACTTACTTCTTGATCAGATGAGGGTCTCTGTACCTCCTTCAGCACCAGTCCCGTGTAGCCCTGAGGGTGCATCACCTCCTGACCTTTCAGCCCCCGACCCCTAAACGACACCATCTTTTCTACAACGAAACACACACACACACACCCCTTGTCTGAAGTGTAGTGCACAGTGTAGGGCAGTGGTGGCTCAGTGGTTAAGGGTTACTGATCAGAAGGTCCGCACCACCAAGCTGCCACTGTTGGGCCCTTGAGCAAGAGGTGCTGTATCACAGCTGACCCTGCACTCTGACCCCAGCTTCCTAACAAGCTGGGATATGCGAAAAGAAGGATTTCACTGTGCTGTAATGTATATGTGACAAATAAAGGTTTTTTTTCCCCTTCTTCTTCAAAAGTGAACTAAAACTCGCATGGAGGACAAACCGTGCTTTTTGTCCTTCACCGTAGGAGTGAAAAACCCGGCCACTTGTGCAGCTCCGTCGTGCTCGATGTCGCAGGGTAGCAGGTGAACGTTGGACTGATGTGCCTGATTCACAGAGCCGAGCTGCACCACAGTCACACAGCTGTTCACTGCCATCTGAGAACACACACAAGCACAAGCACAATCACACAGGTCAGCATTCAACTAGCCCTCATCCCCTAGATCAGCACACCAGGGATGAAGTAGGAGATAATGTCTTCTACACCATATACAAGTTATATAATCTATCTAGCAAGCATCATAAGCATCACAGTAGCATCACTGGAGGCAGCCATTCAGGAGTGAAGCTACACTCTATGCACTCTAGCTCTACTTCACTATGCGGTTAATGAATGAGCAAAATAAACACAACTGGACCAGTAAGTCCCTTTTTTTTCCCACTGGCTGTTGAATAAAAGTTCATTTTATGATACTGCCTAACTTTCCACACCACAATGATTATTCCAGCTATTTTTTTTCCAGCAGCTGAACTCAGTCTTACCTTTAAAGTAAGCTCTTTTCTGTGCTGGCGAGAACGCGCGCAGTTTGCGGGACTGCAAAGAGGCGCTATTTGGCGGGTTTCCAGCACATACCGCCATTTAGCGGGCTGGGGTTAAATGCTTGCACTGGCGTTGGCGTTTTGTTGTTATTGACATGAAAATAGCACCAAAATTCTCATTACAGTATGCCTGCTCTTAGCAACAGGATAAACTTAGCAACAGTATAAACAAAATGTATAAACGATAATATAAAGTATATAGAAAAGTTTTTTTGTTTTTTTTGTAAATGTAAACCCGGAAGTAATGCGAGTCATGTGCAACACACAAATATTCCGACTAGGAACTTGAGCCGAAACACGAGGTGTGTCTCAAACGCAAACATACTGTGAGTTAACTCTTTAAAAGTATGTTTTATACATATATATATATACCAATCTAGAAAAAAATATACAAAAAAAATAGACTTTATGCGAGTTTGTACTTTAGAGGGTCGTTAAATTCAAATACTAACTACGTCGTGGATGTGCACGTGATGTACACAACAGAGTGAGCTCAATGCTGCTCCCTGACATTTGGATCACTTCAGCAGTATAATAATACAATAACATAAAGTTCATTAGCGCTTACAGCGGCATGACAGGCCAGGTTCGTGCAAAACAACCTGACCCACACGTTTGTTGATTTGATTTCAGCTAAATGAATGCACGTGTGTACCTGACATTCACTTCTGATAGTTTCCTTAGTAACCGCTCACACATGGATTACGTCACAGCCCTGAAGGTGCCACAACGTTCTGCACAGCTTTACAGGTAAGTGACGTCATTTATAACGCAGTGACGTCGTTTATAACGTAGCGAGCGCTAATGTTGTATGTCTGTATAGACTTGCTGCTCCCTTCTTATTCCTTTTTATTTCTAGAAAGCATCTGTCAGAGAAGGGTGCTTTAGACCCGCAGTACTGTGTACAAAAACACTCGGATGGAACAGTGACTCTCCCAGTCTTCCCATCTGCTCTGTGTCACCTGGATCCTCTCGCACTGCAGAGCTCTGTGGCTCAGCACGGCTCCTGTCAGATAGTTCAAATACAGGTCATCACATAGTCACATAACTGAGCTTACGTTTGTCAGTGTGTGTCAGTGTAGGCTGACAATCTGTTTGCTTCTCTGCGTTCATTTTTTTTACGGTCAGGCTCCTCAGCTGTCCAAAAAAAGCAAAGCGAAGCCTCTTCGACAGAGAATGATTGAGGTTGTGCAGGAACTGGTGGCTACTAAAGGAGTGAAATGGAGTAAGGAACTTGAAGATGACATGCCCAGTGGATGGCAACGGCATGGAGATCTGCTTCTGTTTGGTGATGGATGCTTTTCACAAGCAATCTGGAGAAAATTTGGTAAGAGAGACTTCCACTTCAAGTTTTAGGGAAAAGAAAAAGAAAAAATAATAATAAAATAACCAGGTTGCATAAGTGTGCCCAGACCTTATCTAATACTTATTAAAGCACATTTTGCTTAGCACATCTTGATTTGACAATTTTATTCCACCCTTTCTTGCAAAAAATGCTCCAGATTTATCAGATTGCGAGGGAATCTCCTGTGCACAGCCCTCCTCGAGTCATTCCACAGTTTTTTGAAAAGATTTAGATCTGGGCTCAGATTGGGCCATTCCAAAATGTTGAGACAATGACATTGTAAAAAGCGCTATACAAATAAACTGAATTGAATTGAATTGAATCTTCTTCTGACGCCATTCCTTTGTTGACTTGGATTTGTGCTTTGGATCATAAATCGTGTTGGAAGGTGCCATTTTTCTTCATCTTTAGCTGTCTATCAGAGGCCTGCAGGTTTTGTGCCAAAGTAGATTGGTATTTGGAGCTACCTGTGATTCCCTCTATCTTGACTAGAGCCCCAGTGCCAGCTGAAGAGAAGCACCAGTATGCTTCACCGTGTGTGTGGTGTTCTTTGGGCGATAAGCTGTCTTATTTTTAAGCCAATCATATCTTTTAGCATTAAGCCCAAAAGGTTCTACCTTCTTCTCATTAGACCATAACACATTTTGCCACAAGGTTTAGGGTGATTGTTTGTAGGGTTTAGCAAAATTAAGATAGTTAAACTCTGTACTCGTGCTCTGCACAATGACAATAAAGTTGAAAAAATGTGTGTAGAAACCACACCATTACGTGTGTAATAACATTCCCATTGGCATGCACACATATTTATACATTATCATACCACATCTTATATATGTAACATACAGACATTTCTTTATTTCTTCTTATTCTTGTGCTCCATGGTGTCCACCTCCCTCCACCCATCCATCTTCAGTAACTGTATTGTGTTGGTCATTTTGTTTTAAACACAGCCTTGCTCACTGTCTCTTTTGTACATTACTGTATTTCATTGCCACATTGTCAGCATCCTGTGATTAAAGACAATAAGTCAATGTTAAGATGTCCTGTCCTGAGGTTGATGAATATCATTATGTATATCACTCAATTGTCTATGTTGGTTTAAGATATGAGACATTTTATTGTACGCAATATTTGTGCTGCCGAAGCGTAGTTAATTCTTTATCGCTCATAGGAGATTCCCTTTATGAGAAATGTCCCACCCCCCCAGCTGAAATGGAAGTTTTGATTGGTTTTTCAACCGAGTCAGAGCTGTCCGAAGCGCTGGGTCAAAGCCCAAGTAGTTTGAAAAGTGCTGGGTCAAATGCCAGCTCGCCCTGTTGCTCTGGAGACTCTGGCCTAGTTAGCCTAGTTGGCCTAGTTAGCCTAGTTGGTCTAGTTAGCCTAGTTGGCCTAGTTAGCCTAGTTGAAGTGTCTGTGGGGCTGTTCTTTCAGCTCATAGTGCTCTTGGGTCTGTGGCACCGGTGATCACTGAGGACTTTCTCCTGAAGTACCCTGTGTACAATAAAATCAAATTGCCTCGCAGAGGGTTACCAAGGAGAGCATAGGTTTCTTCTATAGCGTCCTGTGTCCAGTCACTCAGTTGTCGAAAGTTCTACTCCTGTGATGCTTTGGGCTAGTTTGACTATTCTGTGAAGGGGCTGTTTGTGCTCAGTGGTCACCCAGTAGAAGTACTGAGTAGTGAGTACTCTTCTGTGTACGTAGCATTTAAGGCACTTAAACTAGAGATGCTGAAGTGCTTTCTTCACACTTTCACTGGTGTTTGTTTGTCCATCTCAGATTATTATGGATTTGTAGGCTCAGGAACCTAACATTTTAAAAATTTCAGAAAATCCAGAATCTAGCTGCTTATGGAGTTTGACAGAAACTTGTATGAGCACCAAGCTACTGGTATAGTAGCATACGACAATGCTTTTTTTATGCACACTTAAGTTGTCTGCAGTGAAGTTGTGTGTTATAGGTACAGTAAGTGGTCAGTATTCAGTTTATCACCTTTAGCATATCTCACATCTGCACACCAGTTAGCTTATCTCTTCAGCTTGTCTCTCACAATTCTGAGAATGCACATGCTTGGTTAGACCAAAATTTTACAAGGGTGTTTACGGGGGTGATAATTACTGAAGCATGTCATGTAACTTTATCATCGGCAAACCAGGACTGCTGGAGTAGCATGCCTACCATAAACAGTAACAAATAGGCAAATTACTCAGTACCACAGCATATGCTAATTAAGGAAACCTTAAAAGAAAAAAAAATGTGCGTCATTTTGCATTGTAAGTTGCAGTACCTGCTAGATGGTAGAAAAGTGTTTGGAAGTCTAGATACAGTAGATACAGTAGTGTTTTCTAAGTTATAAGCCCAAGACTTAATCACTTCATGTAAGTGTTATTACTGAAAAGAAAAACTGTCCCCACAGAGTATAGTCTGGTGTTATATTCAAACAGTTGAACTTAGCTTATCTTCTTACTTGTATCAGTTTGCCACTATCTTGGATATGCTAGTATATCCATGTGTGTTGTGATATACAGTATTCTGGTCAGAAAGCATCTTATTTTTGCAGAAATCTCTTATTATGGGTAAAAGCTATATATGCAGAAACATTAGGCTGATAGGACCCATTAAGTCAGTACTTTTGACCAAAGTGTAACACACACAGACATAATATTTTTAAAGAAATTGTTTATGGTCTGATTTTTTTTTTTAATTCCTCCAGGCTCTGAGTTGTGGATGGCTGTTGCCCAAGTCCTGGGAGTGAAGCGTCTAGCACAAATAAAACAGATTTCCCAGGATGGCTGGCGAACTCCAGTGGTAGCAATGCTATTAGGAGACGACAGCTACGTAACTCACATCGATAACCACATCAGGTAAAAACTTACAGACCAGAATTCGTAACAACCCGTTAGAGTAATTTGACGTGCGAATAATGTATAATATGAAATGAGCTAGAATGAGGTATATCTTCAGCCACTTGAACTTCCAGGTATGAATTTGATGTCAGGAAGTGCATGTTCTCCTTCGGAAACATCACAGAGAAACTGCGAATATCCTCCTTTGACTGCACTGGAGAGACGGTGGTTGACCTGTATGCAGGTATGTGCTACACGGTTGTTGGGCCTTGTCATTCAGTCAAAGCATCACTTTTATTGTGGGTTTAACCGCAGATTTTACTTCATTGTCAGGAATTGGCTACTTCACCCTGCCGTATCTGGTCCATGCCGGCGCTGCCCATGTGCACGCATGTGAATGGAACCCAGATGCAGTTTCAGCACTGCGAAGAAACCTGCACGTTAATAAAGTAGCCCATCGTTGCACTGTGCATGAAGGAGACAACAAACAAGTGAGAATTAATCTTGCCACATTTGCTTAAAAATATCCTTTGATGTCCGGCATGTGGATTGTGTGGTTACCTTCACGGACCTTCTTTAGAGAAAATATTCTTTTAGCTCATTGTTGCTGTTTTGTAATATCAGAAGATCCAGAGGAATGTACCAGATTGATAACATTTTTATACCACCATGCTGTTGAATTCTCAATTCTGATTGGTCAGAAAGGGTTGATTCATTTTCTATAACAGCAGCTCTGACAATAGTGCTGGCTGCAAGGCAAATCACAGGTTCACATAAACGTACTTGTTTGATCATTTGTTTGGCTGGCACGCCACATAATCCAAGTCTAATAACACAGATTAAAAACATGCTGTTCTTTAGCAAAGAAATACAACTAATCTTTGATATGCTAAAGGAGAGGTTAGGAGAGGTTTATTTTTCAAGTGTCACTGCTTTGTAACAGTCAGTTTTCTGACACGAGAAAGTCTTCAGGACAGAGTAATTTCATACTTTCCAGTTTCTCTGTAACATGACAAGCTTCATTTTTCCCATTTGATTAACTTCACGAGAGAGAAAAATAGAGGCTGGTGAATTTATAGCTGCTACAACATAAATGATAAAAGGAACTTGTTTCACGGGCATTTCCAACCATTAAACTTTCCTATAAGTTCCTTAGTTACTAAAATGGGAACAGTACACTACAATTCTTTAATCTTCAGTAAGTGCTTTATCCTGGTTAGGATCACTGGAGGTTGTGAGTCTATCCTGGGAACCATGAGCAAGAGGCAGTAATACACCGTAGATTGGACACCAGTCCATCGCAGGGCACTATGCACACACACATTCACAACTACAGGAAATTTAGCATAGCCACTCCAACTACCTGCAGAGAGTAGGAGGAAACCAGACGACCTTGAGGAAACCCAGCAGATACAGGGAGAACATGCGAAACTCCATACAGACAGTAACCTGAGTTCAACCTGTCAAGCCATCCAAGAAATAATTAATTTACGTGTAATAATAAGAGGTTCTCAACTTATTTTTAATAACGACTATTGGTCGGCCAGATCTGTTGGTCAGTTTTAGCCTTAAAGCGATATCAAAGTTGTTTTTTCTGGCAAAGACGATGACATGATGCATTAAAGCTGGGGCATCCAAAGTCCAGTGCCAGGGACCGATATTAACTGACCCACGGCTTCTCTATTAGAACATAGGGTGACCCGCTGACAGCAATTTTTCCTTTCACCTGACAGTGGCAGCAGAATGTCTTAACACTAAGACATGAAATGCAAGAGCCTTCTTTTTTTCTCTGACTACACCTGAAAATTAATTTGCAGAATGATATTTATTCATGGCTACAGACAAAAAGTTAACAGTGAGAAGGGGTCATTTCAAAAGAGCTGGAAACCACGAAGTATGGAAAACTCTTTGTGAATTTTTGAGTCCTTAAATGAAGTGGATTTTTACATATAATTATCATCCTCACCATTATGCAGAGTTCTGCTCCATTTGCCATTTACATAAACCAGCTAATAAGCAGGATATCATTTGTCTTACAGCATCTTGACAGAATTAAATAGCAGGTTACTAAATGAAATGGTACTGAATAATTCTAAATAAAGCATACCATTAGCTGAATTGCCAACCATTAAATCATACTGAGCTAAAATAAACTAAGTTATACCACTAATGTAGAGGATAATGTGTGGGCCCTCAGGCACATGAGGTCAACGCCAGAGATTGCAGAATTACATTATGTTCAGTATTCTTATTTAAAAAAAAAAAATGCATTATTCAACATAGACATATGCTGTGAATTAAATGCTTTCTGCTCACTCTCCCTAGCTGTCCCTGAGTGACTTGGCTGACCGAGTGAATCTAGGCCTGATACCAAGCTCTGAAGAGGGCTGGCCTATGGCATGCCAACTCCTGCGGAGAGACACTGGTGGAATATTGCATATCCACAACAATGTCACCACACCGATCCAGCATCGGAATCTTCAGCCATCCTCCAATTCACTGAATGAGGGAGACGGATCTGTAAATGGAACTCTAAAAATGTCTAGAGACAGAGAAGTGTGGAACACCTGGGCCGAAAACACAGCGGGCCACATCGTCAAACTTCTGAGAGACATCACCAGAGCCGAGTGGAGGACCAGCATTAAGCATATAGAGCATGTGAAGTCCTATGCACCACACATAAATCACATAGTATTGGATCTGGAGTGTAGACCAGTCAAATAAGTTATAAGTATAATTATTATAATAGTTATAATAAGTTATAATAATAAGAAGGCTGATGGTCTTCTTTTTGTATGCAACTTTTTTTTTTTTTTAATAAATAAAGAATAAAAAAGAATAAAAAGTTCAGACTTTGCTTGGCACCATGTACCACAGAATGCAAGCCAGTCACCAATAAAAGTAAACAAATCATTACAGTGGCAGTTTGCCCTGTAGCGTTCATTTGAATTTTCCAGTGAGTAGTGAAATAACAAGCTGGTGTGTGTGTGTGTGTTCAGTGTTTAGCATTCTTGCACCAAGTTTTCTCATATTGGTATTATTATTTTATATTATACAGTTGGTTTAATTAAAATGTAGCCTTTTAATTCAGTTTTCATGTTGTGTGACAACTGTGTAATGACAAAAGACAACTAAGAAGCAGTGTGACGCGTGTTTTATATTTACATTAGTCTGGCTTAGACTGCTTAATCACTTAATCAGCTGTGGAACCAGAGCTCATCTAAATACCGACAGGACACGGATGTGTTGATATGTGGTAGAGACGCTTAGCTGAGCTGCACCTGCTGAGAGAGAGAGAGAGAGAGAGAGAGCACGAGGTATGTGTGTGAGAGTGAATGAGAGAGAGAGAGAGAGAGAGGCGTGTGTGAGTGTATGAGAGAGAGAGAGAGGCGTGTGTGAGTGTATGAGAGGGAGAGAGAGAGAGAGGCGTGTGTGAGTGTATGAGAGGGAGAGAGAGAGAGAGAGGGAAGTGCATCAGAGTGTGTACAGTCAGGTCTGGAAGTATTGGGACAATGACAGAGTTTTTGTGATTTTGACTTTATACTCCACCACAAAATAAAACAATCAAGATGTGATCGAAGTGTAGACTTTCAGCTTTATTTTAAGAGGTTCCACAAAAATATGGCATTTACCACTTAGGAATTACAGCCATTTTAAACAAAGTACCTCCATTTTCAGGGCCTCAAAGGTATTTGGACAGTTGACTGACAAGAAGTTAATTGACCAGGTGCGGTCCATTACCTCGTTACTTCAAGACAAACGAAGCAGATAAAAGGTCTGGAGTCGATATCAGGTATTGAGTTGGCATTTGGCAGCTGTTCGACTGGAGCTACCAATATGAAGTCCAAGGAGATCTCAATGCAAGTGAAGGAGGCCATCATTAGGCCTCCTTCACTTGCATTGAAACAACATAAAAACAAAAACAACATAAATCTATAAGAGAGAGAATGAATGTAAATACACCTTCATGAATGTAAATACAGAGGGTTTACAACAAGGTGCAAACCACTGGTAACATTCAAGAGCAGGAAAGCCAGATTAGACTTTGCCAGAAAACATCTAAAAAAGCCTCCCATGTTCTGGAATAAGATTCTTTGGACTGATGAAACCAAGATTAACTTGCACCAGAATGATGGGAAGAGAAAAGTATGGTGAAAGAAAGGAACAGTTCATGATCCAAAGTATACCACATCATGTGTCAAACATGGTGGAGGCAGTGTTATGGCATGGGCATGTATGGCTGCCAATGGAACGGGCTCACTGGTGTTTATTGATGATGTGACTGCTAACAGAAGTAGCAAGATGAATTCTGAGGTGTATAGGGCTATACTCTCTGCTCACATTCAGCCAAATGCTACAAAACTGATAGGACGCCGCTTCACAGTGCAGGT
This sequence comes from Pangasius djambal, assembly GCA_022985145.1. NCBI lineage: Eukaryota > Metazoa > Chordata > Actinopteri > Siluriformes > Pangasiidae > Pangasius > Pangasius djambal. Next base: position 13,579,829 of record CM040981.1, on the reverse strand, counting down.
GGATAATGAACCTAAACATACTGCGAAAGCAACTCAAGACAAAGGAATGGAAAATTCTTCAATGGCCAAGTCAGTCGCCTGATCTCAAGCCAGTAGAGCTGCTTTTCACTTACTGAAGACAAGACTGAAGGCAGAAAGACCCACAAACAAGCAGCAACTGAAGGTGGCTGCAGTGAAGCCTGGCAAAGCATCTCCAGGGAGGAAACTCAGAATTTGTGTTTTGAGAACATGGGCTCCAGACTTCAGGCAGTCATTGACTGCAAAGGATTTTCATCCAAGTATTAAAATTATGGTTATGTTTACAATTATGTCACTTTGTCCAAATACCTTTGAGCCCCTGAAAATGGAGGTACTTTGCTGAAAATGGCTGTAATTCCTAAATGGTAAATGCCATATTTTTGTGGAACCTCTTGAAATATCGATCACATCTTGATTGTTTTATTTCAGATCCACTGTGGTGGTGTATAAAGGCAAGATCACAAAAACTCTGTCGTTGTCCAAATACTTCCGGACCTGACTGTATGAGAGAGAGAGAGAGAGAGAGAGAGAGAGAGGTGTGTGTGTGTTTGTGTGTGTGTGTGTGTGTGAGTGAGAGAGGCAAGTGTGTGATTGTGTGTATGAGAGAGAGAGGTTAGTGGAGGTGAGTGAGTGAGTGAGTGAGGGAGGGAGGTGTGGGTGGGTGTGTGTGTGTCAGAGAGAGAGAGAGAGACTGTTAGGAAGTTTTGCCATCTTCCGGCATTGTACAGGCTTCTGTTTTTTCCCCACAGCTGGGAGTAGAGTGGAGTTGGTGAGGAAGCGGCAGCACAGTAAAGCTCAGCACACGTCGGTAAGTGAAACACCGTTAAAGACAGAGGGAGTTTTTAAAACAGCATCACACGCGTTAGTTGCTTAATTTAAAGAAGGCGGCGGACATTTTTTTTTATTCTCCATCAGTGTGATTCCAGCTGAGTAGTGTGTGTGTGTGTGTTTTCCTCTGAGTGGAACATGAGGAGATTACTACATGACATGTACAAATACAGATGGATGAACTGAACATGAGAATCTGGACGTGTGTGTACATTATATATATATATATATATATATATATATATATATAATGCCCATGGCTTTGTATATGTGCTTTCTTTCTGTGTAACATCATGTATATTGTGGTGTATATTGTCTTTAATGAAAGGACTTATCATTTATGTAATTCCTTTCCCAAAAGCTTTAAGCTTCTCTGGCCTGAGCAGTGTGGCGCGCTTCCTGGTGGACTGGTTGGTCCTCAGCCTTTCTCACCTTTCCTCAAGTGTTTCAACAAAGAGCAAAGCCTTGGCATTAATGCTGTTATAGGATATGTGCTCGTGCCCCAAACCAGTTTCTGTTCATTCTTTTAACAGCTAGGGGCTTAGTTTTGTCGTTTCCTCACACTGTATGTACTGAAACCTAAAGCAGAATGCATGCTTGAGTGATGCCAGTGATTATTAACCACCCAAACGCCATAATTAAATAAACGTTAACCAAAGAACTCCACCCGAAGTTGTTGTTTTACAGGGTGGGAAGGCTGGGAAGGCTGGGATGTTTGCTTTTCCTTGTCTCATTGATTGCACTGCCTGGTACAGCTTCTCTGCTGCACGTTTAAATGCTAAGCAGCACAAAGTCCTAGACATTTCACGGAGTGCTTCTGAGAAGCAGAGGAGCTTTAGATCGTTCTCATGCTCCTGGCTCTGGCTGCGTCCCTGCCCCTGCTGACTTTTAACCCGTTTCACATTTACAACCACAATATGTAAATATCCCCCGAGTTTGCCAACCAAATTTAAGTTTGCGGCCAAGGCATAAATAGATACAGTATATATATATTTTTTTAAAGTCTAAAAAAGCCGCTCTGTAAAGAGGAACAGTTCTGCACCGTGTCCAAGTTTCTGCCCTTTTTGCAAACAGCATGGGCCTCCACTATTTGTATAATCACAAAGCTGCGTATGCGCACTGAGTCACACTGCTAGTGCAAAGTGGCGCATGTTATTACTGTTGATGATTTGTTGACTTTAGACATTAGTACCGGTACTTTTCCAGAAAACATATATTGAGATTAGCCAAAATCAGGACTTTTCCGTTCCAGGCTAAAATAAGTTAACAAAACCTACTTTTTTTTTTTTTTTTACACCATAAATCAAACCTTTTTTAGATGGCAAACATCTCAGAAGAAAAGTATGATGATACATTTCTAAAAACAAAGAATATTTTTCACAGCCCTGTAAATTTAACACTATTTCTCTGCATTTACTTCTTAATCCTAATCTGTTTATAGACTATAGATGAAATAATAATAACAGGGTAAAGTTGCGTGTAAGCTACAGGTGGTGCAGTGTCATTAATAAAATGGAAAACTATTGGCTTAGAAGCATTCAGATTTTTTGTTAAACCTATATTTTCATTGCATGTGATGTACTCTCATGCACAGCCTCGCTTTATTCTGCTCTTCTGGGCTGAAAGATGGTGGTAAGGAGCCAGGACCGCCTTGTCTGGGCCCCAGCTTTCCTCCTGTAGGCCCCACACTGAAAAGTAGCCCATTATGTTAAGCCCAAGCTTTATTGTAGATCAGACAACACAGAGCATTACACAAATCCTGTCTGTTGTTATCTTCTACTGTAAATAGTTCCGTGCACGGATTACATCAGTATTAACAAGCAGAAAAACATCTTATGCCAATTTTTTGTCTAAATATTGAACGCAAGATTAATAGGCAACAGAACATTATAATCTTAAACATCGACCCTTGTTTTGCTGCTGCAGCCATATAGACTTACTAGTTTAAAAAAATAAAAATAAAAAATCACAAAGCATCTTGTTCTTCACTGCAAGCATTAATACACATTTTTGGGGCGAGACTATTGAAAGTTTGAAAGTGTGCTGTGAATGCCCTAAATCCTGACTCTAAGCTAATGCTATCTAAGCATTGTTCTTTCTGTTTGTCTGTCTGCCAAATTAAACAGTTCTGGCTGTTGGTGAGTTAACAGGAAGCTTAGACAGGTTGAAATGGTGCAAGCCATGGAGGCCATCAACGTGTCCTTCTTGACTGACTCGGAGAGGGAGCTGATCTTAGCAGTGCTGCATCGAGATGAAGAGCTGAGACAGTTAGAGGAACAGCGGGTGAAGTGAGTGCTGACTTTTCACTATTCAATTCAATTCAGTTTTATTTGTACAGCGCTTTTAACAATGGACATTGTCACAAAGCAGCTTTACAGAAATAAACGGATTCACAACAAATATATTTGAAAATATGTGAATTTATCCCTAATGAGTAAGCCAGAGGCAACAGTGGCAAGGAAAAACTCCCTGAGAAAATATGAGGAAGAAACCTTGAGAGGAACCAGGCTCAAAAGGGAACCCATCCTCATCTGGGTGCAACGGATAGTGCGATTATAAATAAATCCCTTCTGTTATTGTGTACTATAAGGACAAATAGTGCACATATGGACGGATTGTGTACTATATGGACAAGTAGTGTAAAACAAACCAGTAAATTCATCACAGTTTTTGCAAGAAGTCCGGTTGGTTAAAATCTATCCACTGTCCACTGATGGAGTCCTGAGTATGAAGCTGCCCGTGGCAACCGCAGCCCCAAAGCCACTACAGCAATCACAGTTCCAAGCCGTTACAGTACAGCTCCCCATATGTGATCCCCAAACCATCTCCACAGCCCCCAGGTGGCACCATCCCCAGCAATCCAAACGGTTCTTCAGGCCGTCCATATGAGGCCACCCCCAGCAGCAGCGAGCGAACTCAACCGATGAGAACTCCAACCAGAAGTAGGGCATCGGGATGGGTCAGGATCACTGGCATCTCAGAAGTAGCATGTGTAGCTCGACAGAGAGAGAGGAAGAGGTACAGAGGGACAGAGAGATTGTTAGGTAAGCTTTTGTCCTCTAATGGTTAAGGACAATGTACTTTGTGCAAGCAGGGACTCCGGCAAGACTAGCTATGACAGCATAACTAAAAGGGAGAGCCAGAAGCTAACACAGACATGAGGGCACCCCAGGACATAAGGCAGCCAGCCACTCCACCGTCGACAAACCTGAGCATCCAAACCTCCCAGTTCACCACAACACTACAATGTCTTTTTTTTGTTAACAACTGTTTATTGAATTTTCTCTTGTTTTTTTCACCCAGACCAAGTAGATACAGCAGTACAAAACAAAAAACAGCTGTGTAGATCTAGAAACCCTCCCCCCCTTTATTTTGAGTCCATTGTGGACAATGAAATGGAATATTGCCTGACAACAGATTCGAATGCCTGTGCCAGATTGTATTTTGTTGTGAACGCCTTTCAACATCCCTCCATGTGGAAAGAAGATGGGTTACAATGGGACCAAACCGAGATTTACACTGCCTAAGCGGAACCCCCGCAAAAACAAGATGCTTCAGTTCATACGGATAAACGATAGATTCCTCGATTGCTCTCCAAGACACAGAAGCATCAGGATCAAACCAGACTGATAAAGGCCGGAGGATAACAGCTTGAGCTTACAGTCTAAAATTGGGGAAAGAAAGACCTCCGTGTAATCTACATCGCTGTGAAGTAGTCATCTTAATACGAGGACGTTTCCCATCCCTTATATACCGAGAAAGACATACGTCCAGTTTGTTCCAGTAATCAGCAGGTGGAGAGAGAGGAATCGTAGATGAAAAAAAATTAACACGCGGAAGAACATTCATTTCAGTCACCGATATACGAGCATGAAAGGAAGTAGGAAGACGAGACCAATTTTCTAAATCAGAGGATACCTTAACTAAAATAGTATTGAAGTTTTTTGAGACAATTTCTTGTAGGGATGGAAAAACATCTATCCCCAGGTACTTGAATTCTTGGACCACTGGAACAGATATGGAAAGGGGTATGGAATCAGTTTCAGAATTAAGGGGGAGTAAACATGATTTGGTCCAGTTAATTTTAAACCCAGAAAGAGATCCAAAATAGTCACATAAATTCAACACCTGAGGGATAGAATGTGATGGTTTTTCCAAAAACAACAGGATGTCATCAGCAAGCAAAGAAATATGATAAGTAGATTCCTTAGATTTATGGGGAAAAATAGTTTTAGATTGTCGGACCGCTTCAGCTAGGGGTTCCAAGTATAGGGCGAATAACAGAGGAGAAAGCGGGCAACCCTGACGAGTACCTCGATGTATAGAGAATGGATTAGAACAAACAGAACCTGTGAGAACAGTGGCTGCTGGATTGGCATACAGAACTTTTTATCATATTTAGAAAACTCGTTCCTAGGCCCAGATGCTGTAGAGCCGCCCATAGATAGTTCCATTGTAGTTGGTCGAAAGCTTTCATCGCATCTAGAGATAATACTGCACAAGGGGAGGACGTCAAATTCGCTGAATTAATAAGATGATATAACCTGCGCAAGTTATCCGAAGCGGAGCGAGATTGAATAAATCCTGTTTGGTCATAATGCACTAGCCTATTCATAAATTTCTCTAAACGTCGAGATAGTACTTTAGCGTATAGTTTAACATCAGTCCCTATCCGAGAAAGTGGCCGGTAGCTAGAACAGGAAGTCGGATCTTTATCTTTTTTTAAAAGGCGAGAGATAACTGCTATATTAATAGATGGGTGAAATGAGCCTTGAGTAACTGAAAAATTTATCGAATCTAACATTAAGGGGCCCAAATCCGACCAAAAAGTAGTATACAGTTCGATTGGAATACCATCCATGCCTGGGGATTTCCCCTTGTTCATCACAACACTACAGTGTCTTATGAGATATGTGATACACATAACTCAAAAATAAAAACAAATACTACTTTGGATCTATAGGAGACTGAAAGCAGAGTTGTTGGACATCAGGAGGAAGGGAGCAAAGCGCAGCAATGGCAACTACAGTGAGCACAGCTGTGGACGCTGTCAGGAGCCCCTGGGTCGTCTAGCTGCCAACTCCAACCAGTGCCCAGTGTGCAAACACCAAGTGTGCCGAAACTGTCGCACTGTCCGAGCCAAAGGGTTCTGGCTGTGCAGCGTGTGTGCCAAAGAGACGTGAGTATAAACACATCTCTCTGAGCTCAGAGGCATGGTGGGCTGGAAAATTAGGCCCTTGGTTTTAATGGAACAGGTTAATAGTTAATAGAAGTACTTTTCTCGTGTTCTTTCCCAGGGACCTAAAGAAGTGTACAGGCGACTGGTTCTACGATCAGAGGGTTAACCGTTTTTCCACAGCTCCTGGACATGACATAGTGCGAGCCTCACTCAGGAAGCGGCCTCCGAGTAAGTGCAGGAAACAGATACCAGACAACTGAGTGTGTTTTCGCTGTTCTAGAGACAGAGCATGAAAAAGAGAAATAACGTGTTAAACTGTAATATTTACTCTTGACAAAAGCTGTTCAGTGGTTAGTGGGAAAACGTAGACACAATACCTTAAATAAGAAACATCAGTTTAAGTCTAATAAGTTCCTCTTGTTGAAATTGGCATGGTGCCATCCCAGCAAAGAAGCGTGAAACTACCGGGGAGGTGCTGTTGAACAGTCCAGAGCTGAACTCCAGCCAGACTTTACCAGTACCACGGCCCAGACTGAAGGATCTTGCTCTGGGAAAAAAAAGGTAAATCCACCAAGTGAAAATAGGGGCATGATTTCAATATATAGGACAAGATTATGAAATAATAGTGGCTCAAAAAAGAAAGCTTCAAGACCTAGTCATAATTTAGTTACTTAGTAAAGGATATGGAGGACGAAAAATGGCCAAAACAAACAAATGAAGTTAATCTCAACAATGGCTGTTCATTTGAAATGTCCAAAAAGGCTTTTTAATGTTCTATTCGGATCTGTTCTTGAAATACCTTGATTTGTACTCTTTACCATAGGAGTGTTCAGTCTTTTCCCCGAACAGCTGGTAGCTGGCAGCAGGTTTTCATTTCAGCCAATCAGGAGCCACACCTGATTCCACCTGTTTAATCAGTTGGCTTTCAGTCAACTAGTAGGTGTGACTCTAGCTTGGTCAGTCTGAAAACCTGCAGCCACACTGGCTCATTTCAGGTAGCATATGGCACTACTGCTTTAGCACATTCAGATGATTGTGGGTCCTGCAATGATTCGCGTGCTGATTTGGATGTATGTTTGAGGGCATTATCTTGTCACTTCTAGCCTGGTGCTTGGCAGAATTCATGATTTTCTCAGTCATCACAAGGACCAATATATTTTACAGTTGATATCAATGCTTTTTCCTTGTATGACGTTCAAGTTTTTCTGCAAACATGCTGATGGTGTGTACAAAAAGTTAGATTTTTCCATCTCACTACATCATGTGATTCCAGTTGTAGTTCCAGTGAAGCTTAGCAAAGCTGAGACCTTGAATTTTGTGGTTTCCTCTTAGTTGATTCCAGGAAGTGTGTTGTTGTTTTTTTTTTTTCTGCTGTCCTTTTAACAGCTTATAATGGAAGTGCTGCATAATAGTCGATTTTGAAACTCGCTCAACATTAAGAATCAGTTAAACAGTGCAATTGTATGTCCTTTTTATATCCATAACCTGACTTGCAGAGTAACAACCATCTGTCTTTTTTGTGTTGAAAACATGTTGGTTTTCCCCATGGTGGATGGCAAACAGATTTTATCACAGGAAAAGCTAATAATAGTTCCTAGACACTGAGAGCAATTCCGTAAGCACCAGATGAAAGATGTCTTAATGAGGACATAATTGACTTATAACTGGGTTTTGCTATACATTGAAGACATTTGAGTTTGAATTCAGAAGATGAATATGAGACAATAGATAAGAATTTCAGCTTTCATTTGCTGATATTTATATCTGGACATGTTAAACAACTTTGAACATGGCACCTTTGGTAACAGACCACCCAATTTTTAGTTGAGCAAAATTATTGGAACAGTAAATAACACTTAATATTTGGTTGCATATCCCTAGCTTGCAATAACTGCATCAAGCTGGCAGCCCACTGACATCACCATATTGTTGCATTGTTCTTTTGTGATGCTTTTCTTAGGCTTGAACTGCAGCTTCTTTCAGTTGTTGTTTGTTTTGAGGGGTTTCTCTGTTCAGTCTCCTCTTCAGTAGGTGAAATGTGTACTCAGTTGGGTTAAGGTCTGGGGATTATCTTGGCCAGTCTAAAACCTTCCACTTTTTTCTCCTGATAAGGTCCTTTGTTGTGTTGGCAGTGTGTTTCGGATCATTGTCTTGCTGCATGATGAAGTTCCTCCCAATTAGATGCATGTCTCTGTGAATTGGCAGACAGAATGTTTCTGTAGACTTCTGAATTCATTCTGCTGCTACCATCATGAGTTCCATCATCAGTAAAGATTAGTGAGTCCATTCCAGAAGCATCCATGCAAGCCCAAGCCATGACACTACCTCCACCATGCTTGACCGATGAGCTCATATGTTTTGGATCATGAGCAGATCCTTTCTTTCTCCACACTTTGGCCTTTCCATCACTTTGGTAGAGGTTAATCTTGGTTCCAGAATTGTTGTAGCTCATCTCTGTGTTTCTTTGTGAGTTCCAATCTGGCCTTCTGATTCTTACTGCTGATGAGTGGTTTGCAACTTGTGCTATGGTCTCTACATTTTTGCTCTTGAAGTCTTCTTTGAACAGTGGATTGTGATATCTTCACCCCTGCCCTGTGGAGGTTGTTGCTGATGTCACTGACTGTTGTTGTTGGGTTTTTCTTCACAGTTCTCACAGTGTTCCTGTTATCAACTGCTGTTGTTTTTCTTGGCCGACCTGTTCCATGTCCGTTTGTTAGTAGATCAGTGGGTGGTTTTATTTCTTTCTTTCTTTCTTTCTTGCTTGCTTGCTTTCTTCAGACATTGGCTGTGCCCATTACCTGTGGGATGGATATGATCAATTTCCCCTCCTTTCTCAGCTTCAGAATGACTTGCTTTTCTCCCATAGCCAGCTGTCTGGTCTTCAAGTTGCTTTATCCTTTTAGCAACAAATGCAGTCTCACAGGTGAAACCCAGGGCTTAAACCAAGAGTAAGCATTTGCTATCACCGCTATTAATTGTTTAAACAATCAATCTAACAGGACACGCCTGGGCAACAAGAAACACCTGTCAGTCACATGTTCCAATATTTTTTGATCACTTGAAAAATGGGTGGGTTCAAGCAGAAGGTGCCATGTTCTAAGTTGTTTAACACATCTAGATGTAAATATCAGGAAATGAAAGGTGAAATTCTGTTCTATCGTCTCATATTCATCTTTTGATCTCAAACCCAAATGTCTTCAGTGTAAAAAAAAAAAAAAAAAGCTTTGTGAAATCAAGGATAAATTTCAGCAGTGTTGCATCTGTACTCAGCCCATCCAGTGAGCATCTGCAGCAGAGCGACACAAACTTGGCAGACAACGCCAGCCTCAGCAGTAGCCGTGCTGACACCGACTCTTTCTCCAGTACTCCGTCGACACAGAGGTGCAGGTTTACTTAACTACTGGGCGAGAAAATACTGTGTAATTATTTCCGAGCACATTCAACAGAAACTCTTTTGAATTTAGGAAGGAGGTGGTGAACAGCCTGAGTGGAAGAGTTTCCACGGCGTCAAGTGTGTCCCCTCCTCCAAAAACCCGCAGTCCTTCTGGATCCTCTACAAGCACCGAGACTGTGAGTGGACAAACATTCCTCAGTCGTCCATCCATTCAATTAGTACTCCTAGATGGTCACAGCACTGTATTTTAGTGTTTTTCTTTTTTCTGATCTAACTCTCCTGTCCCCACATCACAGCTTATCACAAAGAGGTGGTGGGGTTAGAAAGGGATAAACACTGAACGGGACATTACTGTGACCTTCTGGAACCTGATATCACTGCACTGTATTTGTTTCCTTCTTACCTCTTTACCTGCATAACTGCTGACACAATCTCTCTTGTAATTTTTTTTAAGTCATCTTTAGTTCATCAAATTAATATATGCCCGGAGTCCTTGAATGATGTCGATGGCCTTTTCAAGAAGAGTGTTAGAAGAGTGCACAAAATATCAGGTAAGGTTTTTCATTCACACCCAGATTGAAGACACGTTCAAATCAAAACAGTTACTTTTTTTTTTTTTTTATTTTATCAGTTACAAATTCTCTACTATTTTAAAAGTACTGCAGCTTTACTAATAACCACAATTAAAGCTATGTTTCTTGAACTGACCTAATTTTAACTGATGGTTTGCCTTACTGGACACTTGGTTGCTTAGTTTCCGTGACAGCACCTGGTGGTTTCAACTACAAGTATTCTTGGATTATTAAAAATAAAAAAAGTCTAAAAATGCTGAATTCCCATATCCAATTTATTCACGAACTTCTCCAACAAACTGCTTTATGATGCATAGTAGAAAAAGGCAAAATGACTGAAAAGGGGAAAATTGGAATAAAAGAAATTAATTTAAAACAGAACACTTCACTCTGTTTGAGGAGGGGTTTTTTTTTTCGTTCCTCTTTTTTCACTCCTTCCTGCTAAAGGGTTACAAATATGTCTTTTCTCATGACTTTTAATAGCGTGTGAATGCATTGTTCGCCCCCTTCTTCCTCTCTCCCTTTAGCTCAGAAGAGATTTTTATAACTAAACCCAAACAGACATTGTGATTAGACCTTGGACTCCGCTAATTCATATTTTAACTCCTTTGTTTCTGACAGAATAACCCAACCCTTGGTAAAAGCATGCATGATGATAATGATGCTGGTGATGGACACGCTCCGGATAAAATATGCCTTGCAGAACCTCTTTCAGTCCAAAATTGGATATTTCTCTAAAAACACAGATTCTGTATTAATCATAAACATCCATCTCTCTCACATGTTAATCACATAATTAGACATATGAATAAAAGGATAGAAATTAGGGATCAAATCTTAAACAACTTGCCTTGGATAAATGATGCACGTCCCCATCAGACCTGTGATTATAAACCTGAATTCACAGTGAATTTGAGATGTTCTGTTCACTCTGGTTTTGTTCAAATAGTTCAGAACGGGAACTACTGTTTTGTTTGCTCAGATTTTAAGCCAGCCTCTGTAATGGACGTTCGCTGTGAAGGGCCTGAGAACACCGCAGCCTCCATGGGAGACAGAAGCAAGTCAGTTCCAGGTCTAAACATAGTGAGTTTTCTTTGCTGATTGACCTACATAACAGTCTGTCTCATAGGATGCCTCAAAAATATTGCCTTGGCATACATGCAGTATTTCAGCTGGCATATTCCTGCAGGATGAAGAGGAGGAGGAAGAGGATATTGATAATTTGGTCAGCATTCACAGAAGGACTGTGGGTGACAGCACCACCAATCTGCGTGGCTCCAGTGTAAAATCCCATGTTAATAACTTGTTCAGTTAACAGTTTTATACAATCTGCAACTCCTACAAGAATGTGTTTGTATTTTTTTGCAGAGCACTCTGGGCAGCATGATGAGTGTGTACAGTGAGGCAGGGGATTACGACGTTGTGGACGTCAGTGGGGACATTGTCTTCTCCCTCCACTATGATGGGAGCACGCAGAGACTCTCTGTTCTCATCAAAGAGTGCAGAGGGCTGGCTTACGCTGACGCTGCAAAAAAGAAGTGCAACCCGTAAGTGTTCACCACTACTGATGACTCTGATGATTTTAATATAGAAGTTCCTTTGTAGTTCACAGAAGTTGAAGTTCATCAAATAAATGGGTATAACGCGAACAAAATGTGTTTAGTATGAAATACAAAATTATGTTAAAGGAGAAGTACAAACAAGTAAATACATGACAAGCCAACTATAATGAGGGGAAGGGGGAGATGGGTGGGATGTGGGTGAGGGCAGTGGGAGATGTTGCCGGCACTGTTGTTGGCATTGTTGCCAGGTTGGACATATTTTCCAGATGGACTGGACTCATAGGTACATACATAGTTAGAATTGGATGTGATCATGAATTGGACATGATTTTAAAACTCTCGTACGATTCCTACTTGTCAACGCTAAAGGTATACCTATGTAGCTATAGATAGCTGTTTTAAAATATTGTTACAGTAATTGACAAAGAAAACCGTACTAAAGGTCAATTCCAGACAAAGCCAGAGTAGTGATGCCAGAAGAGGTGAAGAAGAAGAAAGAAGAAAGCCTGAACAGTGAAATTCATCCCTTTGCATATCCCAGTTTTTAGGAAGTTGGGGTCAGAGCACAGGGTCAGCCATGATACAGTGCAGTGATATCACACTTTTAAGTGAATTCTGCAGAATTTAAAAAAAAAAAGGTGTAGTCTGTCTTTTGCATGTTAGCTCTTCACATTACGAAGCCATTATAATGGTGTAAGTGCAACTGTGAACCACTGTGCAGACTGTGAGGAAAAGAACAGTTGTGCATGTAGTAAAATCCTGTACTGTAAACCACACAGTGTTGCTTCCCAGCTGTTTTTTTGTCCCCCGCTGTAGGTATGTCAAAAGTTACCTCCTCCCAGACAAATCTCGTCAGAGCAAGAAGAAAACGGCTATCAAGCGTAACACCATCAACCCCAGCTACAACGAGACATTAAAGGTACTGCTTTACTCATTTGTTCCAGTATATTGATACTTCGTAAGAAAATATGTTCCATGACTTATCTTTTAAAATCCGGTATTTGCTATATTGTTTGTCCAGTGACTTGTGACTTCATATTAATGCATATATTATATGCACTCCACTCTCAGTGCATGACTCAAATACTGTTTCGTATAATTGCCTTCTGTTTAATCTACATTAGTACACCACTTATGCTGATGAAATGTCATTTTCATGAGGCTGCGCAGTGTAAATCAGCCACTTTGAAAGCAAGGCCTCACCATTCAATCATTAATTCATTCAATCTTCCGTAGCCTATATGGGCTGTGTCAGTGTGGATTATTTACCTCTCTTTTTTTTTTTTTTTGTCCGTTTTTTCCTAGTACTCCATCAGTCGCTCCCAGCTGATGTCTCGTACTCTCCAGCTCTCAGTGTGGCATTATGACCGTTTTGGGCACAATGCTTTCCTCGGGGAGGTGGAGATAGCACTGGACTGCCATGACATTGACTCAGGCCAAGAGGAGTGTGTGACGCTCAGAGGAAAGGTAATGGAACAGATGTGCAAATGGTCTAATCCAGTGCAGTTCACTCATGTTATATAAGTATTGTACTAAAGGATTGGATCTGATTTAACATTGCGGTTTTAAATGGTGGTTCTTTCTGTATGCAGATGGGCAACTCTGCGACACTGACCCCTTTTTCCCAGTACAAAGGAGAACTGGTGATTTCTCTAAAGTATGTCACAGAGGCAAAGGCAGCTGGAGAAAAGCCCAGAGGTGAGAGAACAGTTCCCCAGTTCCTTTAGTCAGGGGTGGCAGTAGTACACAAGTTCCGTACTCAAGCAGGAGTGCACTTCTCTAAACAAATATTCTGGCAAAGGTTCTTTAAATATAAAATCCTTGAGAGGAACCAGAATCAAAAGGGAACCCATCCTCTTCTGGGTGCCACTGGATAGTGAGATTTGTTACTTTTCCACAATTGTATGCTATAAAGTCAGACAGTACCGAGTGTCTTAAAAGGATGTTCAGTATGAGCAGGGTCTTTATGATTACAGCAGACGTTTTAAGGTACAAGTCTGTAGTGTCCATTGAAATCTTTACGGTGTCCATGTGGGACCATCCACAGCAAAGCTCTCAGACTTTGCATGATAATAATTCAGTACAAAATAGCTTTCATCTGTCACAGTACAAACTGGCTAGATAAATGTGTAATGTAGCCTACAAAAGAAGGATATTTGTAGTGAGATAATTGCGTATTATAACAAAGGCACTTGCCTCTTTGTGTATATTTTTGGTAATTGAGGGATAATTCTTAAAAGTGAGAAGCTTGTGTTTTTTCAGTTGTTTTTGGTATAAGACAATATGCATGGATTTGCATATATATATATATATATATATGTATGTGTGTGTGTGTGTGTTTGTATATATGTAATGTATAGAAAGAGTTTCATTTTTCTTTTGAAATGTAGTGAGTATACTTCAAAAGTATTAAGTGAGACACTTAAGTACAGATACTTGAAAACCGTATTTAAGCATGATGACAATGTAATTACACTTTTGTTACTTCACACCTCTGCCTTAGTAAAGATAGCTGAGAACTGAAGTTCCATTTATTCTTCGTCCTCAGGCAAAAAGGCCAAAGTTGATGCTGGCGGAGAGCTGCACGTGTTAATAAAAGAGGCCAAGAATCTTTGTGCAATGAAAGCAGGGGGCACATCCGATTCCTTCGTGAAAGGGTTATCAGATTACATTCATCCTAATAAACAGTTCATTTACTTTGTATGAAGTTGCATTTTTAAAATAGCTTATAACTGGCTTCCTGCTTTCGCAATGGTGTCGTGCAGATACCTGCTGCCGTCTACAGGCAAGTCGACGAAGAGGAAGACGCAGGTGGTGAAGAAGACGGTGAACCCACACTACAGCCACACATTTGTATACAAAGATGTGTGTCTGGAGCAGCTAAAGGGCATGTGTCTAGAGCTCACAGTCTGGGACCGAGAGGCCATGTCCAGCAACGATTTTCTGGGAGGAGTGCGTTTGAGCTCAGGGGCAGGTGTGTGCCTAGCTATGTCTACACAACACGTGTGTTTTGGATTTTTATGATTCCTTTATCATTCAGGCTAAACCATTTTCCCCCATTATTTTAAAGAACGATCAAAAGATCTTCAGAGAGTAATTTTCTACAGATAGATTACAGATATTACTTTTGTATTGGAGGATCATACCGAATCTTGGGTAATTGCTACAAATGATGATGTGGTGTTAGTGTGTGGTGGGTTGTATTTTCCACTGGCTGCCTTGTAGAGAATATTGGTTCAGATAATGCTTTGAAATGTGTGTGTGTGTGTGTCTGCAGTGCGACTGAAGGAGGGGAAGCGGGAGTGGGTGGCTGACTCAACAGGAGAGGAAGTGTCTTTGTGGCAGAAGATGATGCAGTTCCCAGATTCATGGGCAGAGGGCAGTCTCCCCCTGCGTTCCTCCATGGGCAAATGAAAGTAAAGATGCTGGCGATGTGCCAAGATTAGCAAGGAACACATGGGTTGGTATTGCAAATCCTTTAGTGAAAATACTCCAGTTTTCAATATTATAACAGTATAAACACTTCAGACCAGGTGACCACCTATTTTTATCTCTTCAGTACAGGCCAGTTTAACCAGAGAACTGCACTTTGTGCTTACGGGTGCAATTCAGTGCATTTATTTTCTATTTCCTTTTATGTATATACATGTAAAATCGCAGTATTGTTAAATGTTTATAAAAAATGCTGGAGCAAAAATGATGCACAAAACTTATTCTTTATTGGCATTCCTCCTGAATGAGTACAGTTGCCTAATTCTAAAAAAAAAAAAAAAAAAAAAAAAGTGTATACAAAGCTGTAATTATTTACTGCCTAATGACAAAGCTCAGTTACTGTAGGTCCTGACTACGATACACGTCTTATAAAAACAGCTATATACAATTCACTTAATAAATATTATATAATTTTTTTGCACTATTCCTGTTAGCTGTGCTACGTACAAAACACTGAGGATTATGAAATACCTTTATTATGTCTAAGAACACAACCCATAAAAAGGACAGTATTCCGATACACAGTCACAATATAGACATCTGAACCTAGAAAGTAGAATCCTCACAAAGCACAGCTTTGCTGTTCATGGCCCACTTGGTGTTGATGTGGAGTGAATCTTTTCTGGCTCAGTCACAAAGGTCTTTGTTGAGCTGCAGCCTCTCGCGCTCCTCCTCTGCGAGAAGGTACTCGTCGATGTAAGTGTAGAGTTCATCTGAGGTGGTGGGGTTAATGAAACGTTCCCGGTCCACACCAAGTTCATCAAGCAACACCATGTTGAAGTATGAGCGAGTGATCTGTAGCGCCTGCCTGTAATAGAGTTTCAGTTTAATGACATTAATTGGAAAAAAAAAAGTTTACAATTTGTTTGTTTATCATTAATAGTCAAGTTAGAGCGTGTTTTAAGGAGATAGCCAGTGTTTTGCAGCTAACCTGAGACCCTCAATGACTTCAGGGTCTAGAAATTGTTCTTTAATCCGGCCCACTTCTCGAGGTGGAACGCCTATCAGTTCAATCACTGTCACATGTCGAAGATCCAGACCACATCCAGCTCTCTAAGAGATTAAACATTGACATGGTTTCCATTAGAAGTGTATTTGTATTTCCAAAGATATAAGGCTATTGGACCCTTAGAAGTAACAGACCTGTAGCATGATGTTCTGAAGCTTGTAGTACTGGTCAGTTGCGCTTGGAGTGGACACAATGAGGACTCTCCTCTTCTCGTAGAACTGGTCAAGCAGGGCACCAGCGGACCTGATGTCAGTTTTGATCTGCATCACTAATAAAGGCACCACTTTCAATAGGTGATTTCTTTACATTTGGACATTTGCTCTTATCTAAAATGAATCAAATGAGTAAACTCATTTCCTTTGGGGAAAAAAAAAACCTTTCACAGAATATATCCTGTTATTGAAGGTTATTGTATAAGTTTTATTTTAATGATTAAAACCTCTACATTAAAACAAAAATGAACAGTGTAGCAGAGGAGTATGAGTTTCCCCCAGGGACTGGCAAAAATACATATGCTTAATAAAAAAAAATGGCTAAAATGTAAATGTTTGAAAATTACACACTGCAACTGTAAAATGTATTCAAACAAATTATTTTTTTTTAATAGAAATACATTTTGTATAATTAGAACCTTCCTAGCAGAGAATTTCTAGCTGTACAGCAGACATCTGGTATACAATCCACCAGAACTACCTGTAAGTTAACATTATTTCACTGTACAAAGTATTTTATGCATTTTGAAAATATGCAGTTTTATTTTCCTGTGACCACCAAATACAAATTACAAAATCATATTCTGCATATCAAATGAATTTTTTTTTTAAATACATGCACCTACAATAGGACCCTGGTAATTTAATCGCTTGTTGATCACTCACAAATGCACTCCGGGGCTTCATCTGACCAGCTGCGGTTGAACAGGCAGACTCGGGTGGAGGTGCCACTCCTCTCATAACCAGCATCACAGTGATACTCGCACACAGCTCCGTAATTTTTGCCTTCAGATGAGCAGCTCAGGTATCCATGCAATGGGGCCTTCAGCACAGGACATCTCCTGACTGGGGAGCAGGAAACCAGAGCAGAAATCTAATGTTATATAAAGCTCGCAGAGGCCGTTTAGGAGCATAGGGGTTTTTAAAGTGTGTGTCTGGTCATCAGTTCTGCAATTATACCTTCAACATGCACTATAAACTTGCAGGTGGCCATGTTCCGGGCCTGGTCATAGACTTTGTAGCGAATTACATACTGCCCCTCACTAAATTCCGACCCTGATTCCGGTCCATTTCGTAAAATCCTGGGAAAGAATGAAAAGTCTTCAGTTTATCCCCAATTTGCATTATGGGAAAGAAAAGAAGCCATACATACTGCAGTGCTCGGTCAGCCGTATCGGTGGCTGTGGGACGTTCCCAGGACACTGTGGCAGTAAGTTTTCCTGGTTCTGCTACCTTTACTCTGGATAAAGGACATTTCAGTTTGGGGGGGTCATGATCTGAAATAATTGAAGTTTGTTGCAACATTAAAAACAGTTCTCTGTTTTTTCACCTTAGAAAACTGACGAAAATTGTATCTAATGTACAAACATGCCCTGTAATTCACATAGAGTTTATGGGAATGCCTTAGATGATCCCTTGGACAAGTAAAATATGGCAGTTGCTCTGGAGATCAATGTACAACACTGACTGCTTAACCAAGTCATTTATATCCATATGCCATACCGTACTACTGCGTTCTGAAAAAGACTATGTCCTATTTTAAAATACCCAAAATATATTATGTTCATCTTAAGAATTTACTATTATCTATATTATTATATTGTTATAAGTATTAATTGTTCATACACAATTCAACTCAAGTAACTCACATCAGCTCAGTTAACAGCATAAACCCATATGAACCCCCTTTTAGTTTTTTGGGGTTTTTTTAAATTATTTTTTAATAAATCTATAAGGGTAAACTATCATACTAGGCCATATGTACCTGCACAAGTGGGCTCTGCACCACTCCAGCTCCCCCCTTCCTGGCAAACACGATAACGGTCCCCTTCAATCTGGTAGCCTTGAAAGCAGGAGTAGTCACACCTGGAGTAAACCATAAAGCTCCTGCTACAGCTGTATGTACCATGCTGGATGTGAGGAAGCACACGGCATCGCACCACTGAGAGAATCAGTGAGACAAAACAAACATTGTTGTACTATTATTATTATTATTATTAAGTATACAGAAGAAGCAGACAGCTTTACAACACAGACCAGGAAAAAAAAAAACTCATGCTTACAACAAAAACACACCATCACACAACATAGGATTTGCAGGGGGTTGGGGGGACACTCCAGCTAGAGGAGGATCAGAAGGTCATGAGTTCAGATCTCAGCACTGCCAAGCTGTCACTGCTGGGCCATTCAGCAAGGCCCTTCACCCTCAACTGCTCAGTTGTATAAATGAGATAAGATGTAAGTCACCCTGGATAAGGGTCTCTGCCAAATGCCATAAATGTAACATTGAGTTTTAAGGAAAGGTAGCTTGTGGGGAGGGTTGCCAGGTTTCAGTAAAATTCCCACCCCAACTACATCTCAAAAAAGACTTGAGAATAACCCAAAATGTTCAGGAAAAGGTAGGCATATTTTTCTTCTCTTCTTTTGGACAGTTTTGATTTGCAGTATACATCTGCAATACACAGACATTATACGTGGGACCTGACAACCCTCCTCACAGAATTTGGGGGGGAGCGTTCATTAACATGATACTTATGGGAGACTTGGTTTAAACCACTTTTCTGCCATATTTCTCTCTATAAAAAAAAAGAAAGAAATTTGCTTTCATGTTCTTAAATGGCCAAGTCAAATGCCTGACCTGATTCAACTGAGTAGGTTGAGCATGCAGTTCACTTGGCAAACCGCCCCAAGAACAAGCAGGAACTGAAGACAGCTGCAGTAAAGGCCTGGCAGAGCATTACCAGGGATGAAACCCAGCGTCTGGTGATGTGTATGAGTTCCATACTTCAGACTTCACTGACTGCAAAGGATTTGCAACCAAGTATTAAAAAGGAAAATTGAATTTATGATTGTTAGTTTGTCCAATTACTTTTGTTCCCATAAAAAGGGAAGAGGGAGACAAAGCTCATTCATTATTTAATTTCAACTCCAATATACTGTGGTAGACACCATCTACTGAGGCCGAGATGCTTTTCTGCTCACCGTGGTTGTAAAGAGTGATTATTTGTGTTACTATAACCTTCCTGGAAGGTCGAACCAATCTGGCCATTTTCCTCTGACCCCTCTTATCAACAAGGCATTTCCACCCACAGAACTGTCACTCACTTCACACTCACTCTGTGTAAACTCTAGAGAATGTTGTGTGTGAAAATCCCAGGAGATCAAAGTTTATGAAATACTCAAACCAGCCCATCTGGCACCAACAAGCCACGGTTAAAGTCACCGAGATCACATTTCTCCCCAGTCTGATGTTTGAGGTGAACATTAACTGAAGCCCATGACCTGTATCTGCATGATTTTCATGCATTGCGCTGCCGCCACATGATTGGCTGGTTGGATAACTGCATAAAAGTGCAGGTGTACAAGTGTTCCTATTAAAGTGAGCTCATTCAGCTGTAGCTCACTCAGACCGTGCACATTGCACAGAGCATATGTCTGCTGGGCTCTTTAAAAAAAAAAATTATAATTTAATCATTTTGAAAATATTGTGCACACATTGTGTATGTTTTTCATCATTCTTAAATGACCGTTCTCCCAAAAGAAAATGTTCTCATAAAATCATACAGGCATTACAATGAAATACCGCTTAAAGGGGATCCTATTTTGTGCATCCCAGATTTATAACAGATCCTGAAAATATGTCAAGCAAACTTTCCTAAACCTTCTGGAACAAATGTTAAATAAATCTGATAAAATATTATTACATGGCTGCTGTTGTCAATGAAGTTAACAGTTTTTTGCTTTGGGAAAGACATCATTGATTTGAAACAGTCATGCTGCATTCTCAGTCACATCAGACAGAAGATAGTAAGCTTTGGTGCAGATCATGCTCACCTCCAGTTTAAATCCAAATATGAAAAACAGATAGTAATATTTTGAGCACTAAACAGATTCAAATACAGATAATGGCATTGCGTTACACCCCTACTTTATAAGTCATAAGCAGGAGATGCCCACTGTACTGGATGTGATTGGATGTGGGCTGAAATTGGGTAGCCGGTGTTGCTTAAGTAGTATGGTTATAGCCAGGAGCCCAATGAAAACATAAACCAAAGTTTTAACATCTTTTATGTTCAGAAATATTACAAAGATGAGGGAAGAAAAAAAAAATACACAGGAGGGTTTAATAATGACCCTATCACTTTGAATGATAAGAACTATACATTTGAACACTAGGGTCCAAAGACTATATTTAGTGCCAATTATTAAAACCTAATCCGTATTTTTATATATCTCAAATGTTTATATCTTGACTATAAGAGCAGGTGGTGGTATGGATGTGGTGAATTTCATGCTTACACAAATCTGGGTATCAACAATGAAAACTCTGATTGAGCATAACACTCTCGACAGCATAAAATGTGGCCCAGGGATAATATATAAATACAGGTACGTAAAGAGAGCCAAGAACTGATCCCAGGGGGACACCCTGAGCTACAATAGCAGTGACAGGCTTTGTTTATCAATTAGGACAAAATGATGTATGTTTGTAAGATGGAATTTGTACCAAGCAAGAGGTGAGTCTGTAACTCCAGTAGCTGAGAGATTAGTGTGTCCTGATCTACTGTATAGAAGGTAGCACTGAAAGCAAGAAGTTGATGGGCCAATAGTTTTAAGTAAGGCAGGGTCAAGTCAGGTTTCTTAGGAGACCTGGGAGTGTCAGTTGCATTTTTAAGAGCAGTAGGGACATAACCTGAATCAAGTGATATGTTAATGAAATGAGAGATAGGAGCAGAATTGATAAAGAGAGAATTCTTTAGGACAGGAATGGGGCAAGATTCAGCATATTACTTTTGTGTGTTAAAGGGAGACTGTAGGGTGACATATATTTTGCTAATTTTCTCATTAAAGAAGCTGAGAAAAGCATCACGGTGCTCAACTGAACAAAAGACTGCACCTGGGGACAGTGAAGTAGTTAGTAACAGTAAGGAGAATTTTGGGTGTGAAATCAGTTCCACTGATTACAGAGGAAATATGACAATGGAGATCAGAAGTTAACCGTGGAGAGGAAAACTCTGAATAAGTCTAGTCTTTAATGGGACCAGCTAATCAAATGTCAGAAATGGCATTAGAGCTAGAGACATTAGAGCTCTGATGAGGACTGACGATTATGTGACTTATCTTATAGAGTCGAGCTGGAAATTGATATTATTGTCACAACACTGACAGGAAGAAGAACATTATAGACATTCTGACTTGTGGTTCACTTACTTCTGCAGTAGGCAGTTCCTGACCAGCGACGGCTGGTCGTGCACCGTACAGATGTTTGCCCCAGAAGTTTATATCCCCGATCGCAGGACAGGGCACACCGCGTCCCTAATGAGTTCCGATAGTTCCCACCTTGTGGGGAGGAACATGTTACCTGCCCATTGTGTAGTTTGAGTGTTTGACACCAATGGGGATCTGCCAGAAAAAGAGCAAATACAAGTGAGTTATGGATTCAATCAGTGTTGTTTATCCTAATGTTCTGTTCTCTTCTTTTACAGATTATGGCCTATTGACCCTGGCTATAATTTTATAGAAATACAATTGCAAAACGTATTTTAAAATACCCAATATACTGTATACCCTTTTATTAATCATTAGCAATATAGACCTTTTCATATACTTGGCAGTGGCAGTTTATTCATAGGAGTAGGTGGTAACTTCATACATTTTCAATTCTGCTGCTGAGTAACAAGTTATTAAAAATGTTGCTATTTGACAGATATAAGCAGATGTTCAATTGATTTGGTCACGTTTCCATATGTTCCTAGACGCGCTC
>CM040981.1:13522908-13552700 GCA_022985145.1 Pangasius djambal | reverse complement strand
TACCCTTTTATTAATCATTAGCAATATAGACCTTTTCATATACTTGGCAGTGGCAGTTTATTCATAGGAGTAGGTGGTAACTTCATACATTTTCAATTCTGCTGCTGAGTAACAAGTTATTAAAAATGTTGCTATTTGACAGATATAAGCAGATGTTCAATTGATTTGGTCACGTTTCCATATGTTCCTAGACGCGCTCATTGTTCCATTTAGGTTTCATAGAGTTATTTTTGTACTTAGTAGACAAAAATGGGAAGTCCAGCAAGCACTAATAATCCCCCACTGGGTTGGGAATCAATTTCCATGCTCACCCTATGAACATTTTCAGTGGAGTAGGAGCAGCGGACTGGACAATTAATGAAAGGGTTGCCAGGGTCACTGTTTTTATGCCAAACTGGGCTAGTTTAAAAATACTCAGCTGCTGGCAAGATATTGTTTTATAGCAAATAATTGGAATGAAATCTAATCAGTTTCTGTAAAAAGACAAAGTGTAAGTGCAGGCAGTGTGTCTATGATGTACCATTTCTGCTGTAAGATATATTGCAGATTGGAAGGGGGTAAGGGTGGATTATGGAGGGGATCATTTCTGTACATCAGAAACCTTGTTTCCCCATACAAAGGCTGAGAAAAATAAGAAAAGAGTGTTTCCCTTTCCCAGTGTCTGAATTTTTGAGCTAGCTTTAGGTCTTTTGTGTGGTTTTTAAGATGTAGTTAGGCTGGAATTTTTTTTTCCCGAAACCTGACAACCCTGACTAGTGATATTAGCTCTTTGGGAAACACACCTGCTGTATTGAACACAGTTGAACAAAGGTATGTCTAAATCCTATAGCATGAGTCAAGTGGGATAGCTTCTCGAATTAATTTTGTTTGAGGCTGTTTTGTTATTGTCATCCTGCCCCACCAAATTCTTTGGTCATGAGCCACTACTTACACTTATAGTCCAACTCTGGAGTGTAATATGTCTCCTCTTGCACCACTTCATTGCTGCTGCTGGGATACATGGCCCCTGAGCCTGTGGATAAATAATATTTACTGGATGATTTGTTGACTTAAGGTAACTAAAGGTGAGAATGGTGACTGTGGCAGAAAATGACAACGAGTGATAAAAGTCTAGGTTCTCTGTGTTAAGAAGATACAACTGAGTGCATACCCTTAAAGCAAAATAAAGAAGACGAATTTTCATTTATAACATCATCATCTATGCTTGGGTTTTACAGATGTTCCTTCTTTCGAAAATGGTCAAATAGTTAAGAACTTAATGAAAAATACAAACGATATCTAAAGTGACATAAATTCCATCCTGTTCAACTCGGATCTGCTGGATGGCATTCACTCTCTGGAGACTGAGTCATGGTAAAACCTTGACATCTTTGATTTTACCTTATTTTTCCAAAATATTGCCTTGTGGCAAGACACACACATTTCATTTTGAACTTTTTTACCCACCCATTCAATATCTATTACCTTATCAGAACCCAAGACCGAGACTCATTGTGGTTCCTGCATACTCCGTATAAGCAAAATATGAACTATGAAGTACCTTCATTGTTTCCTCTCTCACAGTTGACCCTGTTTTGTGTACTGTATGGGAAAACTGTACATTATATTGAATAATATTGTAAGTTACATTACATTACATGAGTCAGTACAGTAAGTATGGTTTTGGCATCTTGCTTTGGTGTCAAGGGGAAATTTGGAAGATTGCCTAGAGAAAGGGCTTAGTTTAGACTTGTGGAAATTTAACCCTCACGACTCTACCAAAACTCACTTTTCTGAGCAGGCTGGTACATTACCTTCTTTAAATAACCCAAGTTCAATCAAAGAGTTAAAATGAATACATACCTAACGCTGGCAATAAAACAAATCAAATCCAAACACAGTAATATCCTTCACTGAAAATTTTAATACTGCTAAAGGGTTACTCCTTACAACGGTGTATTTTTAGGCAACGATCCCAGAGGGATTTTGTTTTTCTTTATCAACCTTCCACAAAAAAGAGAGCGAATCTGGATTTTACATGCCTCATCTTAAAGACACTAAAACTATTTTTTCCTTTTTGTCACTCTTACTAAGGCATAGTATAGATGGGCGGCAAAGTAAAGGGGAAAAAAAAACAAAGTGTCTCAGTAAGATGGTAGGCCACCACGAGCCGCTTGAACAGCTTCAGTGCAATTTGGCATAGAATCTACAAGCCTCTGGTATTGTACTGGAGGGATGAATACTGTTATCCCAACAGATATTCCCTTAGCTGGTGTTTTTTTTTTTTTTTTTTGGTGGTGGAGAGCACTGTCTAAGACGTTGGTCCAAAATCTCTCATAGGTTTGGGCTGAGATCTGATGACTTTATTTTCATTCTTATCAGACTATTCATTCCTCAGACCTTGTGGATGGAGACATTGTCATCCTGGAACTCCCATCAGGATAGAAATGTTTTATCATAGGATAAAGTGATCAGTCAGAATGACTTGCAATGACCCTTTACTCTAAAGGGACGAGAGGACCAAAGCATGCCTGCAAAATGCTCCCCCACACAACAACACCCCACCACCACCACCAGTACAACAGAGCCGCCAATTTTTCCAACCTTATTATTCTACCAATCTTGGCCTGCCATATGCATATCGCATGTAAAAATGCAATTAGTTTCATCTAACAGATTCTGAAAGAAAGAATGTGAATGGGAATGATTTGGAAACATGCATGACTAAAATAATGTGGCCCATTAATTCAGAAAGCTCCTGACCTTGCACTAGCATTCACCTAGGCAGTGGACGTGCATGTGTTTTGGGGATGTGGCTTTGGAGGCACAAGTGAGGGGATGGATTTTGAGTTTCAAAACCAGCTAATGTATGCCAAAATCCATTACCAAGTCACTGAAAGACTGGGGATTTTGTGTAAAACAGTAAAATGTTGTGGATATGTTACAGATGTTGTCTCTTCTAAACAGACACAGAAAGTTGGAGGTCGGACAAACACTTTTTCAGTGGTCTCAGCATGAGGACTATATGCCAGTTTTCCATGTTCTCAAAGGGACTGGAAACATGCAGTGGTCTGATGACTGAGAAGTTCTAACATACCAAGACTCTGACACAGTCTGCATTAGTAAGACTCAGTCCATAGCGATGGTCTACCTTAACCGAAAAACCTTATAATTTGTAATTACAGTGATATGAGTTATAGTATTTAAAAATATATTGTTACAATCTTGACTTGCTGGCTTTTCATTCTTGTGGTCTTTGTTGTACTGTTTTAAAATGATTCGGCAAATTGAACCTCTTCTGAAGGGTTAACAGGGATTGGTCACATCTGGTGTCCACACTCAGCAATTCAGCCAGATAGGAGTCACTAATTACAAGGGGTTGAGCTCTAAATAATATGGGAGGTATTGTTACAAAGACCACAAAAGGACCAATGATGTAGTGCGGTAGCTTCTATTAACATGTTACTGTCTCAATTCAAGAGGTCCGACCATAAACATGAAAAGATGTGTTGGTTATAGCTTTCTACTTGTGAGACACAGGAATAAATTGAATTGTACTGTTTCAAGGCAATTCAAAAAAGTGCATCATTAAATGGCACTGCCCCTTTTCAGAATACTGGAGCTTCAAGTCCAAGATGGCTAATCTCTTTATTCACTTAGTAGTTTCAGCACTAAGATGCAGAGTTAGCATGAAGTGTCCGTTGAGGACAGAGGCATTTCCTGGAGAATATCTCCCTGACTTGTGTATTGCAGGACAAACAGAAGGATTCAATTGTTTCCATGAAGGATCCATGAAGGATCCATGAAGCCCGCATTCACACTGTGAGATTTTTCAGTGCTGTTGTGTCCTTTTACATTCAACAGTTTGGGGAGAATAAATGAAAACAGTTCATTTTCGCCCATTCAGCAGCTTTCAAAATCACAGCTGTTTTTTATATCGCGTTAAGTATTTCCCTTTACCGGAGGCATGAGTAGAAATCAGCAGGCATACTGCAACGGGATCACCGTTTCGCTCGCTTTAGCTCGCGTTTATTATTATTAGATACGATTATAAATATTTATTAGTTGAGCCTCTTTTTTTCACTCTACTTCTGCAGTCCGGCGTTAACTCACCTTCATGACTGAGTCCCAGAGCATGATACACTGCAGACAATTCCAACAGCAGGAGAGCAGGGAGACTCTTCATATCCTCTCTCTCTCTCTTTTTGGTGGTGTGAGTGAGAAGAAAACCTACCACTCCCGACAAAAAAAGACTGAAGTGGAGACCCCGTGCTTGAGAAGAGTGCCAGTGCAGGATGACAGTGATGGGCATTAAAGCTCAGTTACTTTCACCACCACGGGTTTGTTTGGAAGAATCGAATCAGCACACAAAGCGAGTCTGATTCAGTTGATTCACTAAAAGCCGGGGTGTTCAGAAGATTACGCATTTCCGTCAAGTAATAAGCTCTAACAATAATATTAGGTCAAATAACACAAGTGACTCAAACTACACAAATGTTTAGGCTGTCATGTCAGCAAGCAGGAGCTCTTTTCTGTGTGTTTTCACCTTCTGCTTGTTGTTTTGGTGGACAAAGAGAAATGATATTTAAGCGAAGGCGTAGATACTGTGTCAAAATCTTACTCAATTAAAAGGGGAAGTATCCGACCAAAACAAAGTCTCCAAGTGAAAGATTCAAAATGTTGCTCCTTTTAAATGTACTCAAGTATTAAAAAAGTATTTTTTAACATGTGAACAGTGTATTTCTTTTTTTTTTTTTCTTTTTTTTTTTATAGAGCAACTACATAGTTTTGCCTGAAAGAAAATAGCTTTCAATCTCTGTAAGATTGCAATATTTACCATTAGCTAAAATTTCTCTTGCTGCCTCAGGTTAGCTGCTGTAATTCATGCTAATCTAAACTGGCATGATCACAGAAAACAGGCTTAGTTAAATATAGCCAATGTTAGCAAATTAGCGATATTTACCTCAACATACTTTTATACAGTACAAGTCTTTGCTTACTTCAGCATACTGATACATTTTACTGAAGATAGCAAAAGTGGTTGTGGGCCTTATCTGGTTGAATTTAGGCCCACATACCACCACGGCCCACTCCCCTCGAATGGTCCTTAAGCTGCAAACTCATGCCAGAGCTCAGCCTAATGCTGTTTCACACAAGACTGTGAAAACAAAAACTGTGCCAGAATTAAACCAGAAGGGCCTAAAGTAAGCCAGATCTCGCATAGATTTTGTTGCTATAGGGTCAGGGGTTCTCATCCTCTACTTCACGGCCAGGGTCATGACCAATGATGAAATGGTACGATTGCTGGGAGTTTCTTCTACACTGATGAACTTGAAATGATTGAATGCTAAATGTTAACCTGAAATGCTTGGATGATAAGCTAGCATTTCCTAGCATCTATTTGCCATCCAGAAGAGCAAAAAAATTAAAGGAAAAATTGGTGTACACTTTGGTGTTACTATTTTTATTAGTTTATTAGTAAAAGGATCGTCCATTTTTAAACCAGTCTGACTGTCTCTAAAAAGTTTTTTGGTGTCTGTTGAGTGTGAACATGACAGTTGTGTTTCCCCAACATTCTAAATCCAACGGCCAAAAGTTAGTGATTGTCGGCGCTGGTCGGCGTCTGTCGGTGCAGCGTGAAGTAGGCTTTACACTTTGTTGGCACGGTTTGGGTCCACATCTCCCCTTATAGTGATTTTCCACCAGACAGTGCAGCACAGACTGGCTAGGCAAATTACCCATAATCCACCATGTTTCACTATTTCCACCACCAAGCAAGCCATGCTATACTTACAGTACCTTGCAAAAGTATTAAACCCACTTAAATATCATCATATTTGTCTGGATTTTTACTGTCTAATTTTTATTGCAAACCAATATGCTCTTAAAGTAAATTTTCAAAGTCATTCATCATTAATTCATTACTTGTCATTAGATCTTTAAAAAATGTTTAATTGAAAAATGCTGCTTGAATAATTATCCGATCTCTTCAGTCTAGTACTTGGTAGACCCACCCATTGCTGCAGTAACAGCTTTAAATATGTTGGGGTGTGTTCCTACCAGTGTCAAACAGTGTCACAGATGCTTAATGCGATTCAGATCTGGACTTTGACTTGGCCACTGTAGAACATTCCCTTTTTTGTTTTAACTACACCTGCTTTGCTTTGGCCTTGTGTTTGGGAACATTATCTTACTGAAATATTCTCTTGTATTATCCCCATGTATTTTGATCCATCAATTCTCACTTTAATGTTGACAACAAGTCCAGGTTCCGAGGATGAAAAGCGTACATCTTACTGAGATGTTCAACCTCTTAGATATAAAATATAAGTTATGAAATTGTATTACCTTACCTTTAACTCCCTTAGAAATGTCCATAGTCTTCATTCTTACTCCTTTCCTTCAGACTGACAGTCTCTTCAATGACAATTAAATTGAGATGTTTTTTGTTCAAAAAATTGGAGCTGTTTTATTATTTCACAGGTGAAGATCATTTATAAGTCAATTATACGTCAAAGTCCTCGATAAGGCATCTTTCATCTGGAGCTTCCGAAACCTGGGGGATTGAATAGTTATGCAAGCAGCATTTTTCGGTTTTTGATTTTCTTGGAAACACTTGCTGACCAGTAATTAATTTTGACTTTCATAATTCACTCTAAGAGAACATGACTTTGCAATCAAAAATACTAACAGGAAGAATATGTGTATTTATCATTTGTTATTCAGACAAATTTGATAAATTCCAGGGGGTTGAATCCTTTTCCAAGCCACTGCAAGTTCTTGTGCTGAAATCTGTTACCCTTCTTACCCAGTTATAATGAGCTGAAAATAGTGCAGGCCATCAGTTGATCAAACACAATCACACAAATGTCTTGTTTAATGTCTCTGGGTGGAATTTCTCAAGTGACACTTCCTATTTTATCAGTTCACTTTGTTTGTGCCTTACATAGGTGAGAACATAATGGGGTTGAACAGCCTGCCTACTGCCTTCACAAATAGTGTGTTGAAAGACATTTGAGCCCCACAAAATTCATAACTGCTTGGTGTGTATGTGTGAGTGCGTGTGTGCCTGATTAACTGCTTTGTGGTGTGGTGTGGTGTCAATGCAACCATGCAACCAGAAAGTAAAATAAAGTAGATTGTGGTAGATTTCCATAAGAAATCTGCACCAGCTCCAGTCAACATTAAGGGTCAGAATATTGTAGTGGTATAGACCTACAAGTACCTGGTATCCACCTGAGTGACAAGCTGGGTGGGACATGACCGTGCAGTGACAGTGACATCACTACAAAGGACACCAATGGCCTCAACAAATCATTAAGAGATCTGGATCAGTCATGGGTCCAGACTGGACACAATGGAGATGGTGGTGGAGAGGAGGATACTGTCCACGGTATCTGGTAATATTCTGTGTGTGTGTATGTGTACACACACACACACACACACACACACACACACACACACTGTATATACACATATATACAGTCAGGTCCGGAAGTATTTGGACAATGACAGAGTTTTTGTGATTTTGCAGTCAAGATATGATCGAAGTGTAGACTTTCAGCTTTATTTTAAGAGGTTCCACAAAAATATGGCATTTACCATTTAGGAATTACAGCCATTTTAAGCAAAGTACTTCCATTTTCAGGGCCTCAAAGGTATTTGGACAATTGTCTGACAAGAAGTTAATTGACCAGTTGTGGTCCATTCCCTCGTTACTTCAAGACAAATGAAGCAGATAAAAGGTCTGGAGTTGATATCAGGTATTGAGTTGGCATTTGGCAACTGTTCGATTAGAGCTACCAATATGAAGTCCAAGGAGATCTCAATGCAAGTGAAGGAAGCCATCATTAGGCTGAAAAAACAACATAAATCTATAAAAGAGATAGCAAAAACGTTAGGTGTGCCCAAATCAACAGTTGGGTACATTCTTAAAAAGAAAGAAAGCACTGGTGAGCTCAACAACATTGAAAGGCCTGGAAGACCACGGAAGACAACTAAAGTGGATGATAGCAGAATCCTTTCCTTGGTGAAGAAAAACCCCTTCACAACATCAAGAGACACCTTCTTGTTAAAACATTAAAACATGTAGTTAAAAGAGCATTAATAGAATTAGAATGGTCTATAACAAAAAAAACTAAACTGACATAATCAGGTATAAAACTGACAATTTGGAATTTATATTACCCAAATTTTAAAAGTACCTTTGCACTAAGTAAAGGGGTGAAATGTATTGATGAACTAAAAATGTTAGGTAGGCTTTACTACATGTGCATTGCAGATATTACTTAAAATTCTATATGCATTTTTTTCAGTGTAGAGCCACCACTCCATATATTCCATGCATTAAATTGTTTATATATTATATATATATATATATATATATATATATATATATATATATATATATATATATATATATATTATACATACATACACATACAGTAAGGTCCAGAAGTATTTGGACAATGAGAGATAGGGCAATCCTCTCACATGCTCACATTCAGCCAAATGCTACAAAACTGATAGGACGCCGCTTCACAGTGCTGGTGGATAATGACCCTAAACATACTGCGAAAGCAACTCAAGACTTTTTGAAGGCAAAGAAATGGAATATTCTTCAATGGCCAAGTCAGTCGCCTGATCTCCCAATAGAGCTGCTTTTCACTTACTGAAGACAAGACTGAAGGCAGAAAGACCCACAAACAAGCAGCAACTGAAAGTGGCTGCAGTGAAGCCTGGCAAAGCATCTCCAGGGAGGAAACTCAGAATTTGGGTTTTGAGAACATGGGCTCCAGACTTCAGGCAGTCATTGACTGCAAAGAATTTTCATCCAAGTATTAAAATTATGGTTATATTTACAATCATGTCACTTTGTCCAAATACCTTTGAGCCCCTGAAAATGGAGGAACTTTGCTGAAAATGGCTGTAATTCCTAAATGGTAAATGCCATATTTTTGTGGAACTTCTTAAAATAAAGCTGAAAGTCTACACTTTCATCACATCTTGATTGTTTTATTTCAAATCCATTGTGGTGGTGTATAAAGGCAAAATCACAAAAACTCTTTCATTGTCCAAATACTTCCAGACCTAACTGTATCTTGCTGGCATGTGCGTGTGGGAAGGAGGACTCAAGAGACAGGCAACTTTTCACAAAACAGTGCTTCTTTTATTTTTTTAATTTTCTGCAAGCACTTTTCAGTGTTTTCTCAATCCCAGATACACACATGCACAAACACAAACACACATAGTTCAGCTCGACTCTCTCAGGGTGTTTCCTAAAAGACAAACAAGCCACACATAAATAAATTTGCTGTGATTACACAGGTGAGAATAATTACATACTGGTTTAATGCTTGACCAGGCCCCCACTGCCACATACCCCCACTGCCCGACTCAGGTTGGGGAGCCATCTGGCCTGCAACCAAACCTACGAAAATACCCAGCCAGCCCCAAGAACTGCCTCACTCTCTTTTTGGTCTTGAGGAGGCCACAATCACTGTGGTTTTATCAATTTTGGGACATATCTGCCCAAGTGGAAGCCCAGATACTGTACTTCCACCTGTCCAGTTGCACACTTCTTTGAGACCCCACCCATTTCAAGGATCTCAGGACAGCTCTCAGATGTTGTAAATGCCACTGTCAATCATTACTATAAATGATTATGTCACCAAATTAAGCAGTGGCATATGCACTGTGTGGGTGGAGTATTCTGTTCCTGAGACATTGAAATGTCACTGGGGCTCCAAACAAACCAAATGGAAGGGTGACAAATTCGTGTAGCTCGTGTAAAAGGAGCCTTGCCTATTCGATACAGCAGTTCATCAATTTGTGGCATTGGGTACACTTTAAATATAGACACAGTGTTGACTTTTCCACACACAAAAAGGGCACCAAGACCACAGGGCTACTCCAATCATTGTGGGACCCCTCGATTACTCCCATGTTGAGCATAGCCTTCAGTTCATCCCGTAGCCACTAGGGGCGACTGCATACCACCACACCTGGAAGAGTCTCGATGTCGTGTTCAATGAGGTCCGTGCAACCAAGTAGAGATGAAAACACATCTGAGAATTCCCCTTGCAACCTGCCAAACTGTGCTCTCTGGAAGGGTGAGAGATGGACTCCACAACAAACCAGGGTTAATAGGGCCGCACATTTTAAAATTGACCTCCGGTCCCAGCTCCTTCCTCTGGGGTACTACCATTGCCAGAGCCACATGAACCACCTCTCTCGAAAGTTTTAGGAGGTTGATGTGGTATATTTATAGTGCATCGCCTCTATCCGTTTGCCGAAAATCATAGTCAACTTCTCCATCTCTCTGAGTGACCTCAAAGGGCCCTTCCCACTTCGCAAGTAATTTAGACCTCCCTGTGCAAATTCCCATAGCCGAGCACCCCATCATAGAGTTGGGACTACCGTTCTTGGGCCTGAAATAAATTCTCCTGTGTTAGGTGACTTAAGGTGTGGAGTTTTTCTCTCAGGTCCAGAATGTTCTGAAATTCATTTTTGCTGTTAGAAGGTCTCGCATCCCAGTTTTCCCTAATGACATCCAAGACGCCATGGGCTTGCACCTGTAAAATATTTCTCATACTAATTCCTGAAACCCTGGCCAAGAATTAGTGGATGGGTGGGGTGAGGATTAACCACCTCCTCTACTCTATGCTTTTGCCCCTAGAATTTAATGATGACTGGCACCAGCGGACACTTGTGAACATCCCTGTGCAAACACCTCACCTTAACCTATCATGGTAACCAAATTTACCAGTGCCCCGCATTGAATCAGTATTTGATGGACGGTGGTCTGATTACACCAAGATTCCACCAAGGCCTGATGTTGATGTGTACTCCCTTGAATACTGACTGACATGCAGTACATTCCTGCTCAGGCCTGCAGCGTATCAATGATCCAGATCAGTGTTCCCGCTTCTATTAGGGAATGCTGGTTCTGGACATGTCTGGCTTCCCTTCCACTCCAGCCAACCTGCCCGTGCTTTGCCCCAGTCCTGCTGGGCATGGGAGGTTCCTCCTTTGTGGAGAGAGAGAGTGAGTATGGGGGACATTAGAGAGGAAACAGAGGGGTAGGGGGAAAACTGGGTTTGGGGTGCCAGTATCGGGGTCCTGGCACCTTGGCCCTGGGGAACTGGAACTGGGGGGGGGGATAGAGACAATGGCAAGCCAGCGGACACTGCCAGGTGATCCTCTGCTAGTTGGATGACTTCCAGGGTGGCACTGGACCCACCAGGAGTAATTATGCCATGCTCCAGGATTAGTGCACGTGCAGCCAATGTTTTAGCTGAGGCCAGGGACGGATGGCGATGTGTCAACTGCCTTGGCATTAACTATTGCAGAGAAATTATCTTCTGTCTGGTCTTTCCTAATTCTAATTATTCAGAAATACTGAAGCTGACATGGCACAACAGTGAGCAGAATTAGATTTGACACCGAGCCGATAAAACAGCCAGAGCCTCTTTCAAAGCATGTTATGTCTTCAGCTGTGTCTGGGTAGCTGAATGTGAACCAATAACTGAGCCACAATACTCTTACTTAGGTCTTCTGCAGTGAAACTGAAGTCAAACTATCTGTGCCTCAATGTATGACTATATGGAGAGCATTGAAGGATATTTTAAAACTGTCTACTGAAAGCAAGTTGGCCTGACTGCATTGTCACTTACAGGATGTCACAGGTTTAGTATTATGTTTAGCCGCATGATTCCAAACGCTGAATAGGGAAGCATTGCCGATGTCCTGGTGAGGAAATCATATCATAATGCGTACAGGCAATTAGCTAGTGCTGACTGAATTGGAGCGATGGGGTTCCCATGCTCGTCTGGAAGGAGTATCACTGTAGACAAGCACAAGCACAACTGACAAGCACAAATCATCAGCAAAGGGCTAGGAGAGCCGCTTTAAGACTCACAGAGGCCCGCTGGCAGTGCTCTGGCCACTGAACCAGATCTGGGGCCCTCTTATTAATGAGATCAGTCAACGAGCTGGTGAGGTCTGAATAATTAGTCGCAAACCTGTGATCATATCCTGCCAGCCCCAGCAACTATCTCACCGTCTGAAAGACTGCTGTCAAATGCTGCACATAACCCATATAACCTGTCTATTTTACAGGTGATAAAGGCTGGTGCGAATTATTTTAATTCCCATTAATTCATACAGGTGCATAGTGTATGTTACATAAATGATTTTTCGTGGTTATATCCCAACCCGGGATATTATTCATAACAGTGTCTCCACTACACTCTTCATGGAGATTGTTCTCAGGGGCACTGCTTTGGGATATCACGTTGCATAGTCCAACAGAATTAATACAAAGCAGTATCCATGCTGACTGGTCTAATGGCCTGATGAGATCCATGTGAATTCTTTTGAGGGGGATCTTGAAGAGAGGGTGAGGGCACAATGGCGCATAAGGGATGGCCAGTGGCATCGATGCACACCACCTCTGTACGTCACTGCGAATGCCTGGCTAATAAAAACGAACCATTAACTGGGCTAGTGTTTTATCTAACCCAAAGTGCCCGATGTTTTTTGATGATGGCTGAACATGAAACCTTTACTGATGCAGAGAGTGCATACAGGATGGAGGTCCATAATTTGATTATGGATACAGTTATTGAGAGCCTCCTTCAATGATTTCTGAGTAATGGCACCTTCTACGCTGACAGCTCTTCTGGATTCTAAAAACTTTGACAAGATCATGTCCAAAACCAGTGGTCTTCCACAGACAGTATTTCAAGAACTAAGCAAATGCTTGCTGAAGTTTGACAGTACTGCAACAGTGGCCAATTTATAAAGTGGTGTTAAAAATTCTTCTAACCATCAGTGAGCCGATGTGGCATGTTGCGGGTCGGGTGTTGGGGGCCGGGTGTGGCGAGCCACGTGTTGGAGGCTGGGTGTGGTGGGCTGGGTGTTGGGGGCTGGTGTGGTGGGCCAGGTGTTGGAGGCTGGGTGTGGTGGGCAGGTGTTGGAGGCTGGGTGTGGTGGGCCAGGTGTTGGAGGCTGGGTGTTGCGGGCTGATGTGGTGGGCCGCTCTGGCCCAGAAAGTCCAGGGCCACTTTTTGGTCCTAATCCGCCCCTGCATATAGTAACGAAGTACAATTACTCAAGCAGTCCACCCCGCTAATGGCTCGAATAAATTAACGTGATGGTACATACTGTATTTGTTGGCTTCTTAAAATTACTTGGTCGATGAAGAGATGTTTCACTGTTAAGAAAATAAACACACTCAAATATGGAAGAATAAACCTCTAAAATGTACACAACATAACAAATATATATAAATTACACTGCATAATGCTGTTTAGAAATGCCACAGCATTAATAAAGCACAGTATCAGCCGTAGACTCATGTAAAACAGATTTAAAACGGTTTATCCAGGTGCGAATGTTTTCAAGATGCCCACTGAGGTGTCTATTCCGGTGACTCCATAGCCTCCAAAACATAACTTGAGGGCTGCCAACAACGTTCAAAGCTCAGAGCTGAAGCTCCAAAAAAAAAAAAAAAAAAAAAAAAAAAAAAAAAAAAGTTGTACATGTTCTTCACTTCATGTGGCCTTTCTGAAGTGTCTGCACTCTCTTCACTTCACCCCGGAGGTAGAGCCTCAGTTGCTCCTACGACATTTCCTTCCCACTCGCTTCGACAAAAAAACTTTTCCAGAGGAACAATCCCAATTTTCCTCCCCCTCTTATCATCAAACAAGCCAAATCGGCAACACGACCAGAAACCCGAAATGTCTCCTCCGTCTAGAAGATTGCAGACCAAGCCCGTGATAACATGTCTGAAAACCTTTCTTATTTCTTACAGCCTTATCTTTTGGGTAAGTTGTTTCTTCATATAGTGCGCAACTTCGCTGAATTGGTCCGTTAGCTAGCCTGTTTAGCTTAGCTTAGCTCCGGTGTGTAGCGCACAATGAGCCTGCACACTCACTGCCACGGATTGACCTAAAACAGCTGTTTGACCAGTTGGCTTTACTAAACTTATTTTATCTGAGTCAGACAGCCAAAATGTACAGTTTTCCTGCAGTTTTCTTTCTTTCTGCTCTGCAAACTGAATGTCAGGACATGACGGAAAGCTTGCGTTTAAATGGTTGCTCTCGAACGGCTTGCTAACTACAGCATAGTTTATGTTCCTGTTGCATTTTGCAAGCGAAGTAACCAACAGGTAGAGTGTAATGGTGTGAGATTCATGAAACCGGAATGATTACACCTTGAAAACACAAAAACAAAATGGAGAGGCTGTGAGGATAGAGAGAAACAAATGAGAAAACAGGCGTCCTTTTGTTTGCTTTAAACTTGTGCCAGCAATCACTTCAGATTTGTTTGTATAGTTAGAGGGACACCTGCAAAGCTACTTTAACATTTGAAAATCAGTTGAAATTATTTATTGATATCAAACGTGGCCTTAATGAGTTCAGAGTCCGCGACCATGCTATTTATTACTCTTAGTAATCTCACCTTGCCAGATGGCCTGGTGACGCGGAGAGGACCGTAGAACACACACACACACACACACCCACCCGAGCTGAGATGTTCTCAGGGCTCGGATTTGTCAGATACCAAACAACACAATGTAAAATATAATATAAAACACTCCCAATAACTAATTTGCAGCAGTGCTTTAATCACAATGTATGCACTAAACATAAATACTTGCATACTAAAGTTTCAGGGAAATAGTTTGGATCAGTTACAATGTTTCACACTGTTTCTGTCTCTGTCCCCGGTACACACCGTTTCTGTCTCTGTCCCCGGTACAGACCGGTTCTGTCTCTGTCCCCGGTACAGACCGGTTCTGTCTCTGTCCCCGGTACAGACCGTTTCTGTCTCTGTCCCCGGTACACACCGTTTCTGTCTCTGTCCCCGGTACAGACCGGTTCTGTCTCTGTCCCCGGTACAGACCGGTTCTGTCTCTGTCCCCGGTACACACTCGTTCTGTCTCTGTCCCCTGCGGAGCCCGGACATGACATGCGGGTAAAATATATATATATATATATATATAGCCATGTTTTATTATTTCGTTCCCTTGTTTTAGGTAAATTGTGACCACATTTTACTAATTCCTTCCCACGACTTATTAATACATGAGAATATTTTATTAATTCATTCCCTTGTTTTAGGTAAATGCGTTCGAGGGAACGAATTAATTAAACATGGCCACGATTTACCTAAAACAAGGGAACTAATTAATAAAACGTGCTCACGTATTAATCATTCATGGGAATGAATTCTTAATTAGTGGCCACGATATATTGTTTTTCACCCACATGTCATGTGCAGGGTTCTGTAGTCCCCACTTCACACTGTTTTTGTCTCTGTCCCCAGTTCACACTGTTTTTGTCTCTGTCCCCAGTTCACACTGTTTTTGTCTCTGTCCCCAGTTCACAGGGGTGATCCTGTTAGCAGTGGGAGTCTGGGGGAAGGTTAGTCTGGAGTCCTATCTCTTGCTAGCCTCAGACATGAGCACCAATGCACCATATGTCCTTATTGGCACTGGTGCAATCATCGTCATCTTTGGCCTCTTCGGTTGCTTCGCCACCTGCCGCGGTAGTCCATGGATGCTGAAACTGGTCAGTTCCAAAATTCTATAGAAATTGACAAATGTTATGAATATGAACTAGCAAATTTTCGTTGTAATGACATTCAAAATGTAACTGTTTCATTAAAGGGAAAGTGAAATTAGTTTGGGTAGCTTCCCAATATTAAACCATAAACCAGATACTAGGTTGACAATGAACGTTTTAGTTTTATTTACCGTTAGAGGATAGAATAATTATTTTTATATATATTGGTCCATATGTTTCTGTTTTGCAGTATGCTATGTTCCTGACTCTGGTATTCTTGGCTGAACTTGTGGCAGGCATTTCGGGCTTTGTTTTCAGACATGAGGTGATTTTTATATTATTAGTTTTTGAAGATCTACTGAACTGTGATGTAAAACGCATCCTATATTAATGGTATTTTTCCCCTGTAGATCAAAGCAGTCCTTAAAGATGTATACTGGAATGCTGAAAGAAGCTACAATACTACAGATGGCGGAAGCCAAGCAGTGGATTCCATGCAGAGATCTGTAAGAATTGTTATATAAATTTCTCAGCCAAAAAGCACAAGAACTTCCAGTAACTCTATAATTATTTGTCTATAGTGTCACTGTGTCTACAGTTTATATTTAGATGTCAAAGCACCAAAGGTAGAGACATGAAATTTGGTCAATAAGTAGTACTCCCTCCTGCCACTCAGTCAAGTGTCTAATCTGCCTAATGGTGGCGCTATAGCACAACATTGCACAACAATATTTTTTTTTTTGTCTGATTCCATGGCTAATTCCAAGCCAATATAACTGTTTCTTAGGAACCAGGGCCCGTATTCACGAAGCTTCTTAGAATTCTCTCAGAGAGCTCCTATCTTAGCCTAAAAAGTCCTAGCTGGGAGTCCTAGACTAAAAGTGATTTAGGAAACTTCTCAGAGCAACTCTGAGTAAGGAAAGTACAAAAGCCTTTATCTTAGTGAGGAGGTGTGGTTGACCCCGTTGCTAGGGATGACGCAGCAATTCAAGGACTGTGATTGGTTGATAAAAAACTCTGTAAAGGCCTTAAAATGCGCTCTTTGTGAGAATAGAATATATGATGATAGAATGGACAGTGAAATCATAAAATGTTTGTATTAAGAAATTGTATAATCATGAATACAGGCTACTTTATGCGAAGTTTCTGTTATAGGCTAAATATCTTAAAGTTCATTAAAACAGCCAGATGTTGAAAATGTGTCTACTTTTGAAGCAACCAATTTCCACGCAGTAGTTGCTATATTTAAGTTCTTACATTTATTTACCATACTGATTTTATTTATCAGTTTACCTGATTGCAGGACAGTCTATTTAAGTTGCACTTTTGGATGGTATGTAGCCAACAATCCAAGAGAGATGGAAGGAAGTAAAAGAGCAAGAAAACCAAACTGGACAGAAGAGCAGTGTTTGGAGAATATTTCTTCTTTCCGCCATTTTGTCCTCTGCTATAGAAACTCTTAAGCCTCTTAAAAGTCCTCCTCTCTACTCTTAACAATTTTTACCTTAGGAGCTGTTTTTAGGGCTAAGATGTTTCGTGAATCATTTTTATCTTTACTAAGATTTAGTCCTAAATGTAAGGGGAAATTCTAAGAAAACGTCATAATTCTAAGAATTTTCTTAGAATTTCGTCACTAGGAGCAACTTTTAGGCTCAGGAAGCTTTGTGAATACGAAGAGGTTCGATCAAGCTGAAATTTGATATACGACATCTGTGTACTAATCTGTAAGAGTCAGCCAATCAGCTTTCAGCAGGCATTTCACATGCGTAGCATTGGGCCATCATCACCAAAACTTGATAAGTGTGTTCATCTCTTCATTGTTCTGTGTAACTGAAGGTGATATTTGCTAAGAAGGCTTGGACCACCGCTTGCTGCTATATTTTAAAATAATTATTCTTAACCTTTTCATTTGTGTGATACACTCCCCCATTTTTGAGCTTTTTAACGATTATGTATTTATTATAGGGAACCTTCTGTGCAGCAGATGCTTATTGTGCTGTGCTTCAGCATTGATTCTATACCATGTGTAATATCTCCCGTTTATTTTTGCTTATTGGAATCTGTAATCATGCCAGTAATGGTGTACTCCTGTGATGTGTAGCTGAAGTGCTGTGGTGTGTACAACTACACTAGCTGGGGACAGACGGAGTACTTCAAGCAGCACGGCGTACCGATAAGCTGCTGCATGCCACTGGCTAATTGTACCACGGAAAATCTCAAAGATCTCAACCTGGCTCGAACAGTGGTATACAAGCAGGTGAGATTACAGCCTTCTGTCAGTGAACATGGACCAAATAAAACTGTAACTTATACCTAAGCCCTGAAATTCTAAAATAAACTGGTAATTGGGAATAGAAAAAAAATGTTAATGTTGCGTGTCTTCGCTGCTGCAGGGCTGCTTCTCTCTGGTGACAACTGCGATGGAGTCTAATTTGGGAATCATCGCGGGGATATCTTTTGGAATAGCGTTCTTCCAGGTAAAAGTTGATTATTTTTGAAACTTGAGTGACCGTTTGCAGCTGCGGTAGGGGGTTTTGTAAGCCGCTGTACAATACCACACCCTTCATCCAAACCTTTCTCTAAATCCCCTCCCTCCAGCGACTTGTGCACGCACACGATGCCTTGAAAATGAAAGACAAGGAAAAGGAGCGCAGCAGTGAACGAGCTGGTTCCTTCCAGGCTTCTAAGAAGCTTAGTAATGTTGACACTAATTGAACTTGTGGAACCAGCTTGGTGTGCAACTGCTTGTTTGGATCGAAAGTTTGCAGCCAAAGCAGCACTTTCATAAACTGTATCCAAGCAAACAGCTGTTACAGCTTCTCACTGGCTGTTCATATAACACTGGCTCATGATACGTAGGCCTAGCTAGAGTACTTCACAGCTGATATTACTAGTTCACTAGCTATCAAGTATGTTATATGACATTTGGGAATGTCACAGTTTGGGAGGATGATCATTTACACCAGAGCCTACAAAGTAAAATAATTCCCTATCAGGCAGCGAAGCAAGCTCGGCTTCAGTTTTCAAACACAATGACTCTCATTCATTTATAGTACACACATACACACAAAATAACTGACAGACAGGGGGGAAATAAAAACACTTCCTATCCTAATTGGTTAATACAGTCAGAGCATGTTGAAAACGTTTAGTTCCTGATTACAGAACCCAGGACTGTCATAGAATTTTCTTTTCGTCATAGTAGTTAATTTCGTCAAATTGTTCTTTTAAGATGGCAGTTCAAAGATGTAATGAAACTAAATGTGCCTTCATGTCTGTTTTAACTTCCGTCACAGCTTATTGGTGTATTCCTGGCATGCTGCTTGTCACGCTACATCACCAACAACCAGTATGAAATGGTCTAGGCATTGCAGGTAAAGCATATTAATAGTTTTCCCAAGTTTTTGTGAAATGCTTTCATTTTAATTAGAATTGAGCTGCTTTACCAAAAAAAATGGATTTTTGTCTACCACTAACTCTTTACCCAACTGATCTCACAATTCTGTTCGTTATTTTACTTCTTTGTTAAAGTCGTTAATTAGATGAGCAGATCTGACTTAATGCCATTCTTGTCTGTTGTAGGGTGGAAACATGAGGTCATCTATGATGTACGACACAAAGGGAAGCCATATAGTTTTAGAATTGTCTTTCATTTTAGAAAATCCTCCAGCTACCCTTTTCTTTTTTTTTTTTTTTTTTTTTTTTTTTTTTTTTTTTTTTTTTTTTTTTTTTTTTTTTTTTTTTTTTTTTTTTTTTTTTTTTTTAAAGTGTTAGTCCATGGCAACTAGATCGAAGGGAAGGATTTAATTTGCTATATAGGGGATCATGTCTTTTCACACTTATTCATCTTGATGCAATTATGTGCCTTTTTTGTAGTTGGTTAATGGAAATGGTGAAAAAGATTCACAGAAAGTGGAGTTTGTGCCGGTTTTTGCCAGTGTTTAAACTTGTGAAACCAGTTGTATATACATTGACTGACTTGCCTTTGATAGTTGGTCTTAATATTATACATTTTTTTTTTCAGTTTAGTAACTTGCAAGTTCCTAGGTCAAAATAAATTATTTTGGCTAGAGGGAAACAAACTGGGGTTATGTTGATATGAGGTGGCATTGTATACTCAAGCCTCATTTCATGTAACATTGCCTTACCAAAGAAATGGTGAACTGCAGATCCTTCTTTATGGGCCAACATTTCATATGAACATGGTTCACTGACATTACCACAGTGATGTATCTTAATAAGAGTCAGTGTATTATAAATATATGTATTGCTTTTGTTCATCGAGTGGCTTTATTATAATAATGTATTAGTTAATGCACATTCCCTGCAACACAACAACTGAGGGCACATCTGCCCTGATAGTGTGCTTACTTAGAAGTAATTCCAGTTTTCTGTTTTTATTTTTCTATTTTTTTTTTGTGAAACACTGGCATTTCCAAGTTTGCTGGAGTGACACATAACCTGATTATTACATTTCATCGTCTTGTATGTCTAAGTTAACATTTTAAAGCATGTAGTATCTGTACTCTGTACATTCTGTCAATGATAATTCAGTGTTAATAGCTTGCTTTGAGTTGTGTGAACAGCATGTATTATACATCAAAAAGAATAAACAAGCGTAAGTTATTTTATTGGTCTGTGTGAAATAAGTTGAGGTGTCCCTAAAAATATTATATGTATTGTAATGTTGGATGGGTTTTTTTTTTGTTTTTTTTTTACCAGCTCTGACAGTAAGTACACAAGGTGGCAGCATTGAACCAGTCTACAATTCGCATGCAGATTTTCTTCAGACCAGTGATGTTTGTGATGTGCGAGTCTGTCTCTCTCTCTCTCTGTCTTTCTCTCTCTCTCTCTCTCTCTCTCTCAGATTCAGATTCAAGTAGCTTTATTGGCATGGTAAAAGGCT
Source organism: Pangasius djambal (assembly GCA_022985145.1). NCBI lineage: Eukaryota > Metazoa > Chordata > Actinopteri > Siluriformes > Pangasiidae > Pangasius > Pangasius djambal. The sequence continues at coordinate 13,532,243 of CM040981.1, read as the reverse complement.
TTACATTGCCAAAGCATTGGTAACATGAAATTACAGTTTGATAAAATAGTAGCAGTAAGAAGGGAAAAAACCCCACAATGATTCATTTTATTACCCAAATGTTTGGAAGCATTTTCTGCATGTTTCCAGCATTGATGTTTTTGTGTGGTTGGTGGTCCTGTTCTACTGCTTACTCTTTTGTCGTGACAGGATTTCACAAAGCTGGCAGCCAGGTTTGAGCCTGCTGAGGTTTCTCCTAGCAGGTGTGGGAGTTTGTTCTTGTTTGGCATCAGATTGAAGTCCTTTTCATGGGTTGTGAAGTCTCTCTCTCCGTCTCTCTCTCTGGCTGTCTCTCTCTCTCTGGCTGTCTGTCTCTCTCTCTCTGCCTGTCTGTCTTTCTCTTTGACTCTCTGTCTGTCTCTCTCTCTCTGTCTGTCTGTCTGTGTCTGTCTGTCTCTCTCTCTGTCTGTCTGTCTGTCTGTCTCCCTCTGTCGCCCTCCTCTTTGTGGATGTAGGCAATGTCGCTACTTGTGCAGTCTAATTTAATCAACATGGAAACTTCAGCTCTGAGGCAGGGAGACTGAGAGGATTCCTTGCTGCTGGTTGAAGAGGCACTCAGTTATCAAGATAAAGGGAAATGAAGCACAGACACAGCAGGCTCAGTAATATGAATGCAGGGATCCTTTACTGTATTTGTCGATGCACATTTGACAATTATTTAAATAGATTTTACAAAATATATTTCAAAGCAATCTTATTTTGTTAGCGAGAAGGTAGAGTACGAGTTCATGAAACATCAGCCATAGTTAGGCACAGAAAATTAATCACCCAGAATAATGTTGGACACTTTGCCTGTCATGGAACAAAATGGTAACGAGCCGTTTGGGAGCCGAAAGAGTCGTTTCCTATGGTTCAGCTGAGCCAAATGATCTGACTAACTCAAAAAAGCCGGAATTCCCAGCACTACTTCAGACCACATCTCTCTGTACACTGACTGCGGTGACCGGGTTCGGGTTTACAGCGGTGACCGGGTTCGGGTTTACAGCAGTGACCGGCTTAGAGCTGAGTGAAAGAGGATGATTGGTCGGTTCTGAGAAGAGAAAAATAACATCTCGATTCAAGGGCGTATCCATCGCGACGCTTGATTGGCTATTGAGAATGTCAATCATGCTCTGAACGCTACAGCATTGGACGAGTCGCTCAGTCCCGAGCTATAAAATCCTCCTACTGCAGTTCCTGACAGAAGAGCCGTTCTTCTCCGGGGTGTAGAGTTGAACACAAGCACCAGAAGTACCAGAGATTCGTGGATATTTGTGCTTCAGGTGTCAGTTTCATCCAGGTTAGTCTTCGAGGTGTTTATTCAGTTTCTTTTATGCCATGTCCGTGTTTAGCCGTGTTTAGCATCTTCGTGTTAAAGAGCTTCCTGCTGAAGGGCTTGGTCATCCGGCTTGTCTAAACATTAACGTCAGTTCAAGGCGACTCTGCTTGAAATCACTTTAAAACGCTTCACTGCTCACTCGAAATGCTTCATAAATAAACGAAAACAATGAAAAACAGTTATCTGTTGCCATCTACGAAACTGAGCTCTCTTTAACCGTAAGAGTTCACTATGCATCTGTTCATGTTATGCTAGTTTGTGCATGCTAATCGTCTCTATCGTGTGTTTACAGCTGCTCATTTCCTGATTACAGTAACAAAAAGGAAGGCTGATGCTTTTTACCTCCCCAGGTTTTCCCAGCCAGCTGCAGAACTGCCCTCGCACTCCGTTCACTGCTCAAACTCCTACATCATGATGCAAATCAACTCGGACGCCTGCTTTCATAAGCACTCGCTGCTGAACATGATGAACCGCTTCCTGGCGGCGACCAACAACATGGACGAGACCATCATGGTGCCCAGTTTACTGCGGGACGTGCCACTGGAGGAGCAGGACGGGGACACCTCGATGCACCCCAGCAGCGAGCTGTCCTTCCCGAGCAAGCAGAGGGACATGTATGAGCACTACCTGTTGCTGAAGTCCATTAAGAATGAGATGGAGTGGGGTTTGCTGAAACGTGACATGGGTGGTGGTGCCAGCTTCCTGGAGATGGCCGTGAAGCAGGAGGAACAGCAGGTACCAGGTGGACCAGCAGAAGACGGCACTGACTTAGAAAGCCAGTTCCACTTCCACCTCCGCGGACTCTTCGGGGTCTTGTCCAAGCTCACAGACCAAGCAGACCATCTCACGAACCGCTACAAGAGAGAAATTGGTGGCGGGAGTCTGTTACGATAGAACTGACGACCTATAAGCTTAACATGGACTACTACTTGCACATTGCTGAGGAATAATGTTCAAGCAGTGGACTCGCACGTCTAGTCTTGCCTATGGCATCTTGCTTAACCTTTTGCTTGTAAGCAAGATGTAAACCTATTTCCAGCTGCACAACTAGTTATAAGTACTGCTTTCATGGGGGGATGAACAGAAAAGCTGTGTGATTTCTGAAGAGTTTAAGTTAAAGGCACATACTGCAGTTGGTTCCATTTAAGTGTCTTCATTTCAGTAAGTGTATGACAGGGCACCCTTTTATATGATACCATGTGGCTTTAAAAGTCAACTATACCTGTGGTTAAAGTCCTAAAAGAGGTTGTTCAAAGTTTGGGCTGTGTTGGAGAAAACCTGAATGCTGGTTATTCTGTTTTTTTTCTTCACATTTAACCTAAATTCTGTAGAATGTGGTCCTGTAATATCCCCAGGCTGAGTTTTAACAAAGGTTCATTTTAGCTTGCCGCTCTTACACACTCCAACCAGAAAAGGTGTCCCTTGGGTTGTGCTGTCCATGGAGAAGATGAATGTTGCGTTGTCCATTTTGATCAGTTTGACCTATCAGAGTACTACTGTTGCCACATTTTTTTTTTTTTTTTTTGCCCTAAATGTTTACTTTTTATATGAAATGTAATGAATAACGAAAGAATATAATGAATAAAGCAGACTTTTTACATTGGATTTTGTGTCATTTTGGTAATTTTATTGCTACGGTCTTCGGGTAATCTTAAATGGAGCTTCTGTGGCTAATCTAATTGGGCTTGAAATGGAATGTGCCCTTCTGCTGGCATGTTTGAACCTGAAAGCTGTCTCACTGGCCGTCACTTGCCAAACCCTTCCTATTGTGCAAACGCCTAAACCTGGAGTTGCTTCTAGTGCTATTTCTCATGTCTTGGCTTTGGGAGCATGATTGAGGAAATGGCAACCAGTAATGTAATATGCCTTCATAACAACTGTTGGCCTTGTGTTCCCTTACACACCTGAGTCTTTCTCCTGGTACTTCCCCATAGCAACAGTTCTCTCAACTGTGGCTGTTCCGATAACAATGCTTTTTCCACCCTTCAAGGTACAATGGTGATTAAACAATGGAAGGCTGGAACAAACAGTGTGCATATTTATATATTAAAAAAAAAAAAAAAAAAAAACCTCAGTGCAAGTGTTTAAAGACTGGAAGTTTATAGTGACTTAATCTTTAGTGTAGCTTGCCATAAAGAACAAATGAGCAAATGTTCGGTCAGATACTGTTGAGGAAAACCTTGTATGTCTTCCAGTGTAGTCCAATTAATTAGCATGACAATGTGTAAAGATATGCCTATTTGGATAAAATAATTTGTTAATGAATAAATATAGGGCTGTGCAATACACTAACATGATGTTACACTATTCGGAGTATCATGGGCGTCGAGCACTGCTTTTACTGCAAATTAGGACACCCAGATTCCTCAAAGTAAATGCTTGCTATACTATGGTGTTGTATAAAAGATTAGTTCCTCCAAAAGTATTGGAACAGCAAGGCCAGTTCTTTTGTTTTTGCTGTACACTGAAGACATTTGGGTTTGAGATCAAAATATGAATGAGACAGTACATCAGAATCATTTCATTACTTTCATTTCCTGTTATTTACATCTAGATGTGTTTAAACACCTTGGCAGCCCATTTTTTGGTGATCAAAAATATTGGAACAGATAGCTTTAATGTAATTTAAAGTAAATAACACTTAATATTTGGTTGCATTTCCCTTTCTTGCAATAACTGCATCAAGCAGGAGATCAACTGATATCACCAAACTGATGCATTCTTCTTTGGTGATGCTTTTCCAGGCTTGCACCACAGCTTTTTTCAGTTGTTGTTTAGGGGGGGTTTCTCCATTGAATCTCCTCTTCAGGGTGTGAAATGCATGCTCAAGTGGGTTAAGGTCTGGTAATTGACTTGGCCAGTCTAAAACCTTCCACTTTTTTCTCCCGATGAAGTCCTTTGTTGTGCTGGCAGTGTGTTTTGGATCTTTGTCTTGCTGCATGATGAAGTTCCTCCCAATTAGATTGGATGTATTTCTCTGTAAGTTGGTAAGACGTAATGTTTCTGTAGACTTGAGTTCATCATCATGAGTTACCCACGGCTCAAGCCAAGAGTAGACATTGAGAACTATTAATTGTTTAAACAATCAATCCAACAGGGCACACCCGGGCAACAAGAAACACCTGTCAGTAACATGTTCCAATAATTTTGATCACTTGAAAAATGAGTGGGTTCAGACAAAATGTGCCATGTTCTAAGTTGTTCAACACATCTAGATGTAAATAGCAGAAAATGAAAGCTGAAATTCTGATCTATTGTCTCCCAAACGTCTTTAGTGTTTAGCAAAAACAAAAGAATTGTACTTGCCATTCCAATACTTTTGGAGGAGACTGTATAACATCTAAAGCCTCATTACAAAGTCGCCTGTGCTCATTAGCTCCTGGAGAAACCGCTTTTGAAACCCCGCCACATTGCTCCATTGCTCCGTACTGACGAAATGAATTACAACACAGTGTATTTGAGCTGTTGCAGTATTGCAAAAGTCACATTACAGATACATGGATGTGACGTTTTGCTGTCTTGTTTGATTTAAGCATCACAGCTGAAGCTTAAAAATATGCTAAATTAGCACCTGAGCATATAGGCAGTATTTTGAATATGTTTTTGTTTTTGTGTTGATGAGACAGTGACACTGATACCCGCAAAAACATCTCTCTGATTTCTTTGCACGTGTCAACAGTGTATAAAAAAAAAAAAAAGGTCAGCAAAATGTGAGCTAGTCTCTCAGTCAGTAACTGATCCTGATTTACGTGATCATGATAGCACAGGGAAGGCAGGGCAAAGAGTGTACACTGGAAGCTCTTAAAAAGTGTGGCAACGTCTGAGTGGCCCATCACTGCCCCATGCCACTGATCACAAGAAGACTGCATGATCATGCAGGCAAGACGTGGCACTGAGTTTGCCAGACAGCTGTCTGGGCTGTATTTATGTTCTTTGACACTCATCAAAGTCACTTTCTCAACAGCTATAAAGTAAATGACCTAATTATGCAAGATGTGACCATGCTGTCTGTGTTAAACTACCCAAGCAACATAAATAAACAAAGTAAGTGTAAGTACTGGTGATAGGGTAAACCTTGGAAAACTGCAAATGACGGTTTTAGTCCAAGGAAATTTTCTTTTAAAAATGTAACCATAATTCACATTATGACTGCTTCTGATTTCACTAATTATGCAAAGGTAGTGAGCCAGTTGCTGAAATTCCTGACTGGGGTTTTAAAAAATGATTATAACAAAATATTTGTTGTGAAAATGTGATTTTGCCTGTCAGATAAGTGGTAGCTCACAAGATCAGCTGGTATTAGGCCATGCTCATCCACTGGCCTTAACAATACTTAGCCTTGTGTCTAGACGGAGAGCTGTAATGGGTGTAATACAGCGCAGTGCCTCCGCCTCAGTGCAAACCTACACAACAATGAAAGAAGCTACACTTTCTGTAGTGGTCATTCCAGCATACAGTGCTTTTTAAAGTTTGCAGAGTTGGGCTGAATCTTAGTTTTCCTTCTAATGAGAGCTGCCGATCATAGTCAATACTTGGGATATTACCTACGAAGAAAAAAGCAGTGTATACAGCCTGACAACTCTACAGAGTGATACAGGTATGTTTACTTTTATTGCACACATTGTATTTTTATATTGACCATCAGTAAATATATAAGTACTGTTTCAGTTTCTGTACCAAGGATGTACCAACCTGCTATGAATGGATTGGTATGGTTATTCAGAATATGTTCTAAAATTGCTCTTCACTGCAAAATCACTTCAAAATGATTTAATGCAGATGACATTTATGCACGACAGCTAGATACAGTGAAAGATTAGAGAAAATACAGTAATACACTCGTTGCTTCATATGCTCAGTCATCTGCTTTTGAACATGGTGTTCCCCATTTTGCACATGTCCTTCCCACTGAGCTCTTACTGCCGTTATTATGTGTGCCCTTCTGTAATTTGTCATGTCTGGCTTAACTCCTGGGTCAAACCATAGCTTCAGTCAGCAAATACCGGGCCTTGATATTAACATTTCTCCGTATCACCCTCAAATGAAGGTACACACAACACGAAAATCTGAAACCAATCAAAAGTTATTAGAAATTAGAGAGGTGTTATATTACAAATGAATTTTTTATTGACAGAAGCAATAAATAAGAAGCAGATTTCTGGGATGTTTCCTTTCTATTTTGAGAATCCCTGCTCCAGTTACCGTGTCTGACACTGAGCCAAAATGTCTAGGCATGCTTCTGCTACAGTTAGACAACACAGTCAAGCTCTCTGTACCTGATCAGAGCAAAGACAGAATCTGACTGGTGCACCATGAGGAATGTGTTGCTGGAGAAACGTGCATTGGTTGCATAGAGTGGGTGTGGAGCTCAGCCAGAGATGTTTAGGGCCTAACACACACTGTCACCTTGGTTCCCTCCACTCAGGGTTTATGTGTCCCCAGCAAAAAAGCCATTCAGCATAGTAGCGCACGTCTCTTCAGCTCATGACTGGTCACGTCTAGTTCATGCTAACTCAGTCAGTAATCATGCAGTCACGCTTTTCAAAATACTCTCACTAATAATTCACTTTAATCACTTTTTAAAGTGAATTCCCCTGAAAATGCACATTTATCTGGAGATGTTTCCCTATTTTTTTAAAAAAACACAAAGCTTCTTTTTTTATTACTTTTTCATTTGTACTTACAAATGAAGATTTGCTGAAATACCAAGGACAATTTACATACATTTTCAATACACAACATACTTTGTTATTTTGGCTTTGCTCAAAATCATAAAAAGATGATAACTATGAACAGAGCTGATTAATTATTTGTTAGAAAATACATTTAAAAATCCATTTTAAAATAGTTGGCATAAAGAAAGGATCACGCCAATTATACATCATTATTAACTGCATGGAATGTTTTTATTTCTTTGAGATTTGTACAAACTGATATTCAATTCTAGACACACAATGTGACTAAATTAAACAAGTGACACATTCTTATATATACAATATGGTTAGGTTTAGTTAGAACACAAGCAGCAGATGGTGATAGTTTGATATTTTAAAACTTAAATAATTCATACCTATGTGTGTATTCTGAAAATAAGCTTATGTATTCCAAAAACATTTTTAAAATATATACGTTAAGCGTTTATGAAGCCATACGTGAGATCATATATTTCAAGATCTCCCCTTGAATTTTTACTAAAATGATGTTATGAATTGCTATTTATTGGGGACGAATAATGACTCGTAATTAGTGTCACCTGGAAGAGATTCCCTTTTAAGTCTGGTTCCTGTCAAGGTTTCTTCCTCATGTCGTCGCATAGAGTTTTCCTTTTCATTAGAGACCAATTTAAATCTATTTCCAGATTACTGCAAAACTGCTTTGTTTTCAAAATTCATTGTTAAAAGCACTATATGAATAGAATCAATTGAATTGCACTGACTGTATTTCAGATGGAAAGACTTCAGATGTTCTCAGTTATACATTTTTGGTATACTGAAATGGATTAAAAAAAAAACAACCCTCAGTTCTTTTTGTGAATACTCAAGGCTGGACAAGGGTAGAAGATTTGTGATGCACAGCACGCACAGGTCACTCAGCACTTCTACACTGCTGCAATAGACAATTGGAGGCCTGCAGTTGGGGAGGTGTCAAGTTTACTGAAGGTCACTGAGCTGAAATCCCTCTTTTGAAAGTAATATAGAAATATACGTGATGTATCCGCATATAGTAGTGAATCTCATGTAGTGTCTCTCATGTATCAGTCATATTTGAGAATGTGATCCATATAATAAACTTTCTTGGTCAACTTGTGATTCAGCACAAAATGCTGCATTGGATTTGGGCATGTGTGGACAATAACGTGTCGGCTGTGAATAAGGCATGACAAGTACATTATGATACATGGCACTGGGTACTTAACAGGTATTTTAGTTACACCTATATATAGCCTTCAAGAATATTTTTCCCTGGCAGCAGTATACAGTCAGAAATAGTTACAGATTATGTCCTATTTAAAGGCATTTAGTAATACTTAAATTAATGGCAATAGCCAGCACCATTCTATCGTTCTATCATTACTGAGCACAGTCAGGTCCGGAAGTATTTGGACAATGACAGAGTTTTTGTGATCTTGCCTTTATACACCACCACAATGGATTTGAAATAAAACAGTCAAGATGTGATCAAAGTGTAGACTTTCAGCTTTATTTTAAGTGGTTCCACAAAAATATGGCATTTACCATTTAGGAATTACAGCCATTTTCAACAAAGTACCTCCATTTTCAGGGGCTCAAAGGTATTTGGACAGTTGACTGACAAGAACTTAATTGACCAGGTGCGGTCCATTCCCTCATTACTTCAAGACAAATGAAGCAGATAAAAGGTCCGGAGTTGATGAATATGAAGTCCAAGCAGATCTCAATGCAAGTGAAGGAGGCCATCATTAGGATGAAAAAACAAAAGAGACCTATCAGAGAGATAGAAAAAACTTTGAGTGGCCAAATCAACAACAAATCAAAAACGCCTTCACAACATCAACAGAAGTCAAGAATACTCTGGAGAAGGTAGGCGTATCATTGTCAAAATCTATAATCAAGAGACGCCTTCATGAATGTAAATACAGAGAGTTTACAACAAGGTGCAAACCACTGGTAACATTCAAGAACAGGAAAGCCAGATTAGACTTTGCCAGAAAACATCTAAAAAAAAGCCTCCCATGTTCTGGAATAAAATTCTTTGGACTGATGAAACCAAGATTAACTTGTACCAGAATGATGGAAAGAGAAAAGTATGGCGAAAGAAAGGAACAGCTCATGATCCAAAGTATACCACATCATGTGTCAAACATGGTGGAGGCAGTGTTATGGCATGGGCATGTATGGCTGCCAATGGAAGGGGCTCACTGGTGTTTATTGATGATGTGACTGCTGACAGAAGTAGCAAGATGAATTCTGAGGTGCATAGGGCTATACTCTCTGCTCAC
>CM040981.1:13494525-13517025 GCA_022985145.1 Pangasius djambal | reverse complement strand
GTAGATAATATAACCAGGATAGCCTTCTTTCATTTCAGAAATATTGCTAAGATAAGAAATATCACTACATGATGCAGAAAAACTACTTCTTGCTTTGGTTATCTCTAGGTTGGATTACTGTAATGCCTTACTGTCTGGATGTTCCAGTAGGTGCATAATCAAGCTCCAGTTTGTCCATAATGCAGCAACGAGTCCTTACTAGAACCAAAAGATATGACCACATCACCCCTATCTTATCCACCCTGCATTGGCTCCCAATCAAATTTTGCATTGATTATAAAATACTACTATTGAACTGTAAAGCACTGAATGGTCTTGTGCCATAGTACCTGAGCAAACTTTTGGTCTCTTATGATCTGCCATGCCTACTTCTATCAAAAGGTGCAGGCTATTTGTTGTTACCTTGAATAGTGAAGGCTCCTGGGGGGGTTGGTTGGGCAGAGCATTCTCTTTCAAAGCCCCACAGTTATGGAACAGCCTTCCAATTAGTGTTCGTGATTCAGACACAGTATCAGTGTTTATGTCTAGGCTGAAAACATGTTTGTTTAGTCAAACCTTTTGTGAATAGTTTTTTGTTAGGTAAAGGAGCAGATCTAGAGGGTTCACAACCATAGAGTGTTTTGGTGAACTGGGATGTTTGGATGCTGTCACCCCCACACTCACATGTTCACTCAGGTTTCTTGACAGTGGAGTGGCTGGCCACTTTATGTCGCAGGGCGCTCTCATGTCTTTGTTACCTTCTGGGCTCTCTCTTGCCGGAGTCCCTGCTTGCACTCATTGTCCTTAACCATTACATGACAATTAACATATGTAATAATCTGTTTCTCTCTCTCTCTGTTTCTCTCTCTTTGTTGAGCTACACCTCCTACTCCTGGGATACCAGTGATCCTGACACCTTCTGCTCTCCGTACCTGCCTGATCCATCCTGATGCCTTCTGGTTGGAGTTCTCATCACTTGGAAGCCACTTGCTGCTGATGAGGATGGCCGCATATGGACAGCCTGAAGCCTACATGAGATTACTGTGGATGGTACCACTTAGAAACCTTGAAGATGGCTTTGGACTGCAATTGATACTAACAGTTTTGCTATTATGGCTTAGGACTACAATTGCCACGAACAGTTTTGCACTCAAGTCTCCATCAGTGAACAGTTGATAATTTCAACAAAATAGACTTAATGTTAAAACTAGAATTAATTTCCTGGTTACACAAGTGCACTTTTTTGACCATGTAGTACACAGTTATAGAAGGGAATTATTTATAAGTGTACTATCTGTTGTCACCCAGATGAGGATGGGTTCCCTTTTGAGTCTGGTTCCTCTCAAGATTTCTTCTACATATAATGTCAGGGAGTTTTTCCTTGTCACCGTCACCTCTGGCTTGCTCATTAGGGATAAATTTATAAATTTAAAATTTATATCCTGAATCGATATATTTCTGTAAAGCTGCTTTGTGACAATGTCCATTGTTAAAAGCACTATACTAATAAAAACTAATTAAATTGAAGAAACACAGAGAAGCATCATGGGCCACAGTTTTCCAAAAAGGTTTTCTCAGCCACATAATACACTTGTGCTGAGGTCATGGCTTAAACAATAATTTTTTTTAAAATCATGTTCTACATATTTTTCAGATGATTTGAAATAATAAGACATTTTTTTTTAAAAATAGCCTATTGCACCTTTAACTGATCTCCCCCACCTCAGTGTTGAGCATAGCTCTTCATATCTTAAATCACTGCACACATTCTCTCTGCATGGTGAGGGGGTTTTAAAGCCCACCGGTTCAGGCCAGCACCATCAAATGACTCAGCACGGCTCAGAATGCAAGTTAAGTAACTAGTCAATACTGAACCATGGACCATTACAGCTTTTGAATTTCACATGTAGACCTTCTTTGGCAGTCTCCCGTTATATCCTATTACATCTGCAAAACTATTTTAAAATCTCCTTATGTGTAAATAAACATGGCAAATAGCCTGTGTGAGGTATTATTATGTGTGAGTGTGTTATTTGGCAATTTCCAAGTCCATGTCAGTGTTACAACGGCAACTCAAATCTTTCCACCTGCAAAACTTTCCTATACAGTTCCTTCCATAATTATTGGCACCCTTCATGAAAACGAACAAACAATATAAAAAGAATGACGTAATAAATGACATTTAGGCTCAGCCATATGGGAACAGTGTTTGTTTTTATTTATACATACAAAAACAATTTTTTAAGTAATAAATATTCTCTACAAAACACTGCTTTCAAAATGCATCCTTACAACTATTGTTTTGTTGACACCTGCCCTGGAGAGGATAACAGCACAGAGTCTCTTCCTGTAATATCCAACAAGGTTGGAGACATTAGTAGAGGGAGGTTGGTCCACTCCATTTAGAACCTTTTAAGCTCCTTCATATTTGTAGGCTTGTTCATGTGGACTTCGTTTTTCAATTCAGTCCTCAGGTTTGCAGTAGGGTTCAAATCCGGACACCAGGATGGTCATTGCAAAGCACTGATTTTGTGTGTGTGGGGTGTGTGTTTTTAACCATTATCGTGTTTATTTTTAAGTATGTTTCATTCATCATCTTCTATCTTCTAAAGCTCTATCTAGGGCCAAGTCTGAACCTCCTGCCAGAGGCAACCAGGTTTTGGGCTGAAAAATGCTGACACCTGGGAGAATACACGATGCCATAAATCTTCATAAGAGCCCCTGAACCACCAGGCACAAAACAGCCCCAAAGCACCAATGATCCACATCCATATTTTACAGTGGGTATCGGGTGCCTATCCTTTCATGCAGTTTTGTCAACAAACATGCTATGTGTGCGTATGGCCAAAAGGTTTGATTTTAGTCACCTGGTCATCTGACCAAAATAATGGTGCTTGGTGAAATTCAGCTACTACGTCTTGTGAGATGGAATATCAGGAACAAAGTCTTTCCAAATGATCTTGATGTTATGGAAGAAGTGTTTAACAGTTGATTTTGAGACTTGACAACCGTAGCAATCAAGTAAACTGTGCATTTCCAAAGCTGTGGTCTTTGAGCTCTTTTTTCTTTTTTTTTTTTTCTACCTCTTTCACCATCATCCTCACTGTGTGGGGAAACAGAATGCCCATGTGACCAATTCCTGGCAAATATCCAACAGTTTCAGACAAGAAACTTATTGTTATAGCCCTAAATGTATTTTACATTGTGTGTATGTATACATACATACATATATATATATATATATATATATATATATATATATATATATATATATATATATATATATATATATATATATATATATATATATATATATATATATATAAACATGATTTGTGCAGGTCAACAACCACCTGTCTCTTTTGTGACATGTTGATGGATGACGGATGGATTTTACATGTGCAACTTCATATTTATACCCCAGGGAACCAGGACATGGTTAAAGGCAACAACAGATTTCTTAGATACTGAGAGCAAATGAAATATATTTTACATTTTCAACAACGGCAACTTGTTTGCCTTAATAGAAAAATATAACTATTTTAGGAGTGTCAATCATTTTGGCAAGTTTCTTTAGAAAATTTGAATTATTGTGTCTGGTTTTTATGAAGGGTGCCAATAATTTTGGAGAACACCGCAGATATGGGTCATGTCATGAACTCTCATCCCTCTGAACAGCCTAATGTGGCTGACCTCTGTCCTCAGACTGTGCTTACGTCTGCAGTTTTGTAACTTTACCCTGTCTCTTTGCTCCTAGAGAGCGGCGGCACAGCGGCAGTTTCTCAACAGCTCCATGGCTAAATCACAAGTGGCTCCTTGCTCCTGATAGAGTTGTAGTATATCGGGAATTAAAAATGGCTTGCCGATCCAAAGTTCGATCTATCCAGCAGGCAGATATCTGAGACTCAACCTATAGGCTCAACTTATGCCCCTGAACTTTCTACCTTGGGCAGCTGCTCACTTTCAGCTATTTCTATACAACAACTGTTTAATTAGAGGGGGAAAAAAAATACGTCTTTGTGAGCCAAAATTGCTGTCTTGTGGACTGAAACTGCTACTGCTCAGCAGACAGAATCCTTACCATATTGGAATTCATTCTCAAATGCACTGCAAATGTAAACTTTAATCAGTGACAAAGATGGGTTTTTTTTCTTTTCTTTGTCCCCCAAGCATATGTTTTTTTTTTTTTTATGTCCATAGACATAGGCAAATGTTTTTCCCAAACGTTTGTCCCAAAATGCTAGCAATCTTTCTAAACCTTCATTTAGTAATGTGTGAACCACAGCCAATGTATGTATTTTAACTTTAGCTCACTGGGAAATGCTTCTATATACAACCATAAGAGCTCAGAATTGAGCGATACTGGTAAATTGCACTGAACATTACAAGCAAAACGTGACAATCATGCTTTATTATGGTCGATTTCTTTTAAAAAGGAATCAGATAAACATATCCCCCTTGCGCATCACACAGACAAATAAACCTTCAAAATCAAGAAGTACTCTCTTCACGACTTGGTGGACCTCCACTGGTAATGAAACTAAACTCTCTCTTTACATTTCTCACTCTTCAGTTAAATAGTATTTATTGGTTTCAGTTCAAAAAAAGGTCAATGATTGTCAACACAAAAATCTATCTTAGCACCAGTACAATAAAACTGTACTTTTGCTTGTTAAAACACTGTTTGGAGTGAAGGAGAACACAATATCCGTAAGGGTAAAGGGATCATTAATTGTACATTTCAAATAAAGCACCAACCATACAAAGCAACTTTCATATATCATTTGCCTGATACACAAAAAGTCAAATATATTAAGGACTATTAAATTAAACACAAACAGTCAAACCATGTAAATAAAACACACCATGCACCACAATGCTCGCTGGAACTTGGTACACTGGGGAAAACAAGCTAAGTAGGAGAGGTCTCCTCTCATGACCTTGAACTGAGCAAGGTGCTGGCCAACATCCAGAACAAAGTCCCTAGAAAAATCTCAAAATTAAAAAAAAAAAAAAAAGCATTCCACAGGTTCGCTTTTTCATCTTGCGTACACAAGGGCCTTCATACCTTGATATCCAACAATCTCTTTAGGGTTTGTAAACATAAAATGAAACTCCTCATTCATGGATAAGTCTATATCTTGTCTGGAAAAGTAGAATTAACTGGGTTGTATAAATATGAAAGAACAATCCTTTGCCTGCTACACTGCAAAGAAACCAACCAAGATTGATGCAGCTAGTTGAGGTGTCGGAAGCAGAGCTGTGGTGGCATCGTGAGCCGAGGTACAGTGAGGTAAAGGAGGGCAGGGCTGATCGACATATGTTCTGGGTTAGGGGGTCCTCACAGAGAGAGTGCGAAACAGAAAGAGAGACTCTCACAGGTTTACAGAGGAACCATCTGTCCCAGAGTCCTTCCTGCCACATTAAGCTGGCCATAAACCTCTTAGTTCACCAAGATAAAACAAACAAACAAACAAACAAACAAACAAACAAAAAAATGCCTTGGGCACCCTTTCAAAACTATTCACATAACCCCAGGAATAAACAAACATTAAAACATATCAATGATAAATTACAACCAAACTGGGCTCACCCTGATGTCAATATATACATATATATTTACATATACTTATAGGTTTATACATATAAAAAGATCTGAGAGAAGTTACTGGACAGTGAAAAATACCTACAAGTTGGGAACAGAAATATACTTTGTCCGGTTTGCTAGAGTCCTCCCTTCTCCTGTGAGTGATTCCAAGGCAAGTCAATCTAACAAGGCCCCTTCTGCTGCTGTAAAGGAAGGTATTCTGGGAGAAGGGTGTGTTCTGCGAGGATCTCATCTGTCTGAGCCATTTTTGGTGGATAGTGTACATACAAAGTGCTGGTTTTAGTAGCAGTGCATCTACCAGTAAATAAGGAGGCGCAAATGCCTGTGGACAGCTACTCACTCATCTCAGGACATCGCTATCGGTTGCAGAGGCTACCTCTGACCTCTGACCTCTGCCCTCTCATCATCATTGTCGTCGTCTTGTAGCAGCTGGATGGATGAGCCTAGCAGTCCCTGTAGTTCTGGTACGCAGCGCACCAGATCGACTGTCTCGTCGTCCTCCTCGTCGTCAATGGGTCGCAGCTCATCTGGGGCAATGCATGTCTGGCTAACGCTCGCCTGCCTCCAAAGTTCGGCCCTTGTCAGGCTCACCACCTCAAACTGAGGGTACCTTGCGCGAAAGATGCGAGCTGAGACCTTCAGGCGCTTCAGCACATCCATCAGCAGAAACCAGTTGCAAAAACTGGAAGCGCAGAGACATAAGCTTAATACAAAAGCGCACGTGCATGCGTAACAGTGTTAAAATCAGGTGATGTGGTCACTCACCCCTGTGTTAGCGATACTTGAATGTGGTAGCAGGGTAATAAAGGCTCAGAGGAGAACTCGAACAAAAAGCAATCCGTGTCCTTTTCCTTTCCCTGCTCCCTCCATTCTTCCTTGTCTTCCTCTTCAGGATGAGACAGCAGGAAGTCCCAGCAGGCCTCCTGATCCGTCTCTAAAAAAGATTCACAGATATAAACAGAATATCAAGACAACATATCCCTGTGAGTAGAATGTGCAAATGCTCCCCCTACTGGACATCCAATTCAGTAAAAACTGTTCCAGACACAGGCAAATTCATTCTTGAGTCCTGACTGGCCATAGAAATGAGATTCATTAATAATCTGAGCTTCCACCAAATGAATGTAAATTCTGAATTATGCATTTATGAACTCTCCTACCAAACACAGAGCTGCTGTAAAAATCCCACTGCAGACTTGGATCCTGATCAGGGCGTCCTTCTAGGTCAGTGAAGTACTCTGGGAGAAAAGAGATGTGTACAGGTTAAAGTTAAAGTTAAACATTTTCATTGTCCAGCCCATTAAAGAAATTATTAAGCATATATATAAAACATGGGGACATTTCAGTTTGTATTATTTCCAAAAGCCTGATAACTGAATTATTTGGTAAAATGTGCAAAAATGCTACAAATGTGGTTGCATATGCTATTAACATGTGGTCGTATTCAAAGTTGGCAACATAAGGCAAAGACTTATGTCCAAAATTAATGTAAATATTTACGTGGGGGAAGTTACGCATATTCAGAGTTGGACTAAGCACCTGCTTAAGTCGATTTTCCGAGTGGCCCATTCAGATTATTAAAAATTACCCAGATAGTTTACATTTACATTTCTCTCATTTGACTGATGCTTTTATCCAAAGGGATAATTTCGACAGGAAACAACTGAGCAGTGGAGGGTTAACGGCCTTGAAACTCACAACCAGTAGCCCAATAAATTAGGGACAGATCTTGCAGACCTGAGAAGCAAACAGCACTTTAAATTGCTGTAAAATGTAATGTGAAACACAAAACCCAGGGACATTTGTCAAATAAAAAGACTAACACAATGAAAGAGATGAAATGAAAATATATGATATATGAATGAAAACACAGCAAGCATTCAAATAAACATCTTATAGGAATCTAATAGGCTACATTGCCAATATATTCCTGCATATATACTTCTAATCACTGGTTTAATTTAGCAATATGGATTACATCCTCATTATTCGGCTTATAAAATAGCACTTGATCCAGCACCTCTCTCTCTCTCACACACACTCTCTCTCTCTTTCTGGCTTCCACCCTCATTATTCACCTTATAAAATAGCATATGATCCAACATTAACCTCTCTCTCTCTCCCTGGCTTCCACCCTGATTATTCAGCTTATATAATAGCACGTGATCCAGCACCTCTCTCTCTCTCTCTCTCTCTCTCTCCCTCCCTCCCTCAGACGGGTATGGACGGTCCTCTTTGCATTCCCCTAAAGATTGCACTACGCAGTGTCATCAGAAGAACTTGGGTTCCCTTCTGAGTCTGGTTCCTCTCAAGGTTCCTTCTTACTGTGATCTCAGGGAGTTTTTTTTCCTCGCCTCTTTCCTTGCCTTGCCTCTTTTCCTCGCCTTGCTCATTAGTGATCTAAACTCACATCCAGATCGCTGTAAACCTGCTTTGTGTCACTATATAAATAATAATTAAATAAAGCTCTATATCTTTTTTTTACTATCATTCTCTGACAGTTACCTGCATGCACAACGTGAAGCTATGGGATACTAATTCAAGGTCATGAAATCGTAATATGCGTAGGATGTACATTCACTGGCCACTTTAATACAAACACCTGTATACCTCCTTGTCCATGCAATAAGCCAATCAGCCAATCATGTTGCAGCACTGCACTGGATACAATCATGCAGACACAGTGAAACTGCATAGGCGAGGGTTGGAAAAACATCTGAGAGCCCTGTACTGTAGCTTCAGAATCCTGTTCTTGGCTGCCAGGAGTAGAACACAATGTGGGCTTCTGCTGTTGTAGCCCATCCACCATAAGGTTTGATGTCCTCTGAGATGCTTTTCTGCTCACCAAGGTTATAGAGTGGTTACCTGACTTGCTGTAGCCATCCTTCGAAGTATAAAATGACTGCGCATATCGTGGTTACTTTAATACTGTGCAAGAAATACTTCTGAATGGTGCTCGGGTCTGTAGTTACATCTTAGGTCTAAGTACCTATGCATGCAATTTCAGTGTCAAATCCTCACTAAGAACACTTAATACTGAATGTTTTTTTTTTCAGAAAAAGAACACAATTTTTTCCCCAGTTTGTAGCAACAGCATTTAATACTCATTTATATCTACATAAAGGTACGTACTCATAGCTGACAGAGGTGACATCATCAATACATCAATACATCAATATTTACACTGCGATAGTCACGTGTATTCAAAGACAGGTTAAGCACCTGTTTAAATCAATTTTCTGGCCTCCCCGTTCAAATTATGCAAATCGCCTACAAATAGTTCACACTTCCAAAGCTGCCAGATTATTCTTGAGTAGAAGTGTCTGAAATTGAGATTTTCAACAGTGTCTAGACCACTGCTTTTTTTAACCACAAGCATCTGCATTTGAAAAAAAAAAAAAAAAATCAGGAATAGAAGGATGGATATAGAAGGAAATCGTTTTTTTTAAAACTGTAATATAACACTATGTAACATAAAAGCAAGAGGCAATTTAAAAAATGAAAAATAAAAAAAAGAATAATACGATGATGTATGAATAGGGCAAGCATCGAAATAAATATCTAATAGGAGTCTAGCATATTGGCAATAAATTGCTGCACAAATAGTCCTAGCTGTAGAAGTCCTAGTTGGTTTAATTGAACAACATGTCTTCTACCCTCGTTATGTGGAAGCTTATAAAATAGCACTTGATCCAGCACACTCTATTAGCCAGCATTTGAATTTTTATATTGTGTACCATCAGTGAATTGCGCAGGCAAATGAATGTAGCTACGAGTTACTAAACTGAGCTCATGAAATCGTGATGTGTGAGTGAGATGTAGGCTATTTTATCACGTTTTCTTGCACTTAGAAGGGATGACTGTTAATTAATTAATAAATATTGTCACACTAATGTATTTCATATTGGCCTCAAGAGGCATGCAATAGTTTTTTTTTCTGTGAATTTACAGCCGAAACCATGAATTTCAGCATGACATATTTTAGGCACACTCCACAAATTAAATGCTTAACACGTATTTTGAGATTTCATACGGACATTGTGTACATCGGTATTCAGAACTCATACGTAAATACAGATTTAAACGCTGTTCAGAAGTTATGCAAAGCGCTTAAGTCTGTATTTGCATGTGAGTTCTGAATACCATGTATATGCACACAATTTCCGTATTAAATCTCCCAACAAGAGTTAAGCATTTAACTGGTTATTATGTTCAGAATGTACACTCACTGTCCACTTTATTAGGAACACCTGTACACCTGCACATTCATGCAGTTATCTAAACAGGTTAAGCGCTTCAGTCAATGTTCACATCAAACATCAGAATGAAGAAAAAAGAGTGATCTCTGTTTACACAGAATGGTGCCAAAAACAAAAAAACATTGAGTGAGTGACACTTCTGTGGGTGGAAACGCCTTTTTGCAAGATTGGTTTGAGCTTCCAGGAAGGATATAGTAATTCAAGTAATCACTCTTTACAACTGTGGTGAGCAGAAAAGCATCAGGAGTAGAACCTGATGTAGTCTTCGGCTGTTGTAGCCCATTCACCTCCAGGTTCGATGTTTTGTGCGTGCTGAGATGCTTTTCTGCTCACCACAGTTGTAAAGAGTGATTATTTGAGTTACTATAGACTTCCTGTGAGCTCAGACCGGTCCAGTCATTCTCCGCTGATCTCTCCCATCAGCAAGGTGTTTTAGCCTGCAGATCCTCTGCTCACAGGATTTTTTTATTTTTTTTTTTGCACAATTCTGTGTAAACTCAAGAGATTGTTGTGTGTGAAAATCCCAGGAGATCAGCAGTTAATGAAATACTCAAACCAGGCCCATCTGGTACCAATATCTATATCATGATCAAAGTCACAGAGATCACACCTTTCCTCTATTCTGATGTTTGATGTGAACATTCCCCAAAGCGCTTGAATTGTATCTGCATGATTTTCTGCATTGTGCTGCTGTCACATGATTAGCTGATTAGACAACTTCATGAATATGCAGATGTACAGGTGTTCCTAATAAAGTGGACAGCGAGTGTAAGTAACAAATTTCTCAGCATTCAGCAAGTCAGTTCAAGACAAATCGCTGTCAGCTTTTGGGTGATTCAGGTCCAAAATAAATAAATAAATAAATAAACGACGTGATTAAAACAATGGATAAATGTTACCTTTGAGGAAGGTTTTCATGCTGGGACTTTGGGCCAATTTAACAGCTGTCTGGCCAGAGTACGTGGCCAGTGTCGGATCCGCCCCATGGTTTAACAGCATCCACACTGCCGCCAGGCTATCAGCCGCAACTGCATCGTGAATGGGGCTGCAAGGATTCACAGCACCATTGAGTTAACATCTGCCTTGTGTACACTACATACATAAATCGAGCCCGCTTACTCTGGATTCACACCGGATGCATAACATAAGCATTGTGTCAAGTCTCACGTGCAATCACACTAGGCATGTTTCAGCTGGCTTTCTGAGTGAGCTACTGGCAGCAGAAAGAGCAACAGGGCACTTCAATTTTAATCTGTTGTAGGCAACTCCAACATTTGATTACCAGTTATGACTAAGTAAGTTTACATTTGGCTACATGGCTTTTTTTTCTTCTTTTGCTTTGACAGCCAGATTAACTGTTTAATGTTTAATAATTAATGGAATAAGTTGAATTTGAGAGCTACCGGAAACCCTCACTGAATCATGCCCTCTCTCAGCCACACAAACCAAACAGTAGTAAGCATACTTTTGGCCATATAGTGTATCTTTCAGCATTAACGGTGCCTTCACAGATGTGCAAGTCATGTCCCATGTCATGGGCACTAATTATCCCCCCCATACCATGATAGACCCTGACTTTCGAACTTTATGCTGGTAACAATCTAGATGATCCTTTTCTTATTTGGCCTGGACAACATAACGTCTATTCTTTCCATAAACAATCTGAAAAGGGTGACTCATTAAACAACATTACACGTTTCCACTGTGCATCAGTCCACATCAGATGAGCTTAATTTGTGGGTGCAGTGACTGTGTCCATTAATAATAAATTAATAATATTTATTCATCACCTTCTGGGCTTTTTTATCCATAGAGATCTGCTAGAAGTGACTACAAAGCTGTTTACTTAAAAAGGTGGCATGAGCTGGAATCTGACGTGCCTCTAGCACGACGTTAGCATGGCTGTGTGCACTGAAGTGATCTTCAGAATGAAACAACGATGTCTCGACACAACATGTCACGTCACATGACGCTACACACCTACACACAATGCGCCCGGTGTGAATGGGGCTTTAGGAGACATCAGAAGTAAACCTGTTAAGTACAAATGAAGTAGGCCTATAAAATTCAAAATGCCTTAGACTAGCTCACTGCTGGTGGTGCGTTCCTTCTGCTCACCGTGTCCCATCTTGTGCGCTGCAGTTGACATCGGCGCCATGCTTCAGCAGCACCTGCACAATGTGCGTCCAACCACGAGCGCATGCCTCATGCAGTGCTGTGTAGCCAGCATTGTCCCGGCGGTTCACCTCTCTCACATCCTTCTCCAAGCAATATAGCACCACTTCCTTTATGCAGAAAAAGAGGAAAGCACATAACAGCTTCAGCAAAAACCTCCAAGCATGCTACATTCAGTTATCTGACACTATAACTTCTTGCCTACGGCACTGCACTGCACATGGTGTGGTTGGGTGATTGCTGTGCCTTGCTATCTAACAAAAAGTTATCCTAACATTATATACTTCTAAATAGTAAAACATTTCTTATCAGATACTACTATTGTGGAGTATTATGGTCCTCAGTTCCAAAAAGGCTGGGACAGTATGTGAAATGGTAATAAAAACAGAAAGCAGTGATTAATAAATTGGTTTTGACATGTATTAAATTGAAAATAGTCAACCCATGATATCTGATGTTTTACATTATTAACTTTATTGTTTTTTTTTTTTTTTTGTGGTAAATATAAACTAATTCCAAAGCTGATGCCTGTAACACGTTTCATAAAAGTTGGAACAGGATTATGTTTACCACTGTGTTACATCACCCTTGTTTTTAACAACACTTAATAACTGACACCAATTCAACTAGTTTTTAATGTAGAATTTTTTTTTTTGCCATACTTCCCTTATACAAGTCTTCAGCTGCACAACCATACAAAAGCCTACATTTTCATATTTCGTGCTGCATTCTGGTGTAACGCGTTGAATGTGGCTTAGTATGTGGCGTGTTGAAATAAACATGGATGTCCCTGAAAAAGATATTGCCTAGAAGACAGCTTCTTGGGAGCATATGATGCTCCAAAATGGGCATATACACTATACTGCCAAAAGTATAAGACTATCACAGTTATATGTACTTCTTGAGCATCCTATTCCAAAACCATGGGCATTAATATGAACTTGGTCTCCGCTTTGCTGCTGTAACAGCCTCCACTCTTCTGAGAAGGCTTTACACTAGAGTTTGAAAAGTGGCTGTTGGAATTTGGATTTGTGTGCCCATTCAGCCAAAAAGAGCATTAGTGAGGTGGGGAACTGAGGTTTGGTCGAGAAGGCCTGGCGCACAGCTGGCATTTCAAGTCATCTTAAAGGTGTGCAATGGGGTTGAGGTCAGGGCTCTGTGCAGGCCACCTGAGTTCGTCCACAATACACACTATTGTATCTTTCAGCATTAATGGTGCCTTCACAGATGTGCAAGTTTCCCATGCCATGGGCACTAATAACCCCTCATACCATGACAGAACTTGACTTCTGAACTTTATGCTAGTAACAAGCTGGTCCTTTTCTTCTTTGGCCTGGAGAACACAATGTCCATTATTTCCATAAACAATCTGAAAGGTTGACTCATCAGACCACAGTTTCCACTGTGCATCAATCCACATCAGATGAGCTCGATTTGTGGATGCTGCAACAAACTGTGTTTATTAATAATGGTTAATAATAAGTACTTCCATACTTTTTTTTTTTTTTAAATGCAGCACCGCCTGAGGGATCAAAGGTCACGAGCATTCAACTGTAGTTTTTTTGGCCTTGCTATTCACACACACATTTATCTGGATTCCCTGAATCCTTTGATGATATTATGCACCTAGAGGGTGAAACACCTAAAATCCTGGCAACTAAACTGTTTTTGAATTGTTTTTCTTAAATTGCCCACTTCCCCACTAGCGCTGTTGCAGGCATCAATTTCAAAATGAGCATATATTTTGAAAACCAGTGAAGTTGACAAGGTAAAAAATATCATTTCTTTGTACTGTTTTTAAATACACATACAAATTCTGTTTTTATATGCATTTCACACACTTTCCCAACTTTGTTGGAACTGAGGTTTATACACTGCT
Source organism: Pangasius djambal (assembly GCA_022985145.1). NCBI lineage: Eukaryota > Metazoa > Chordata > Actinopteri > Siluriformes > Pangasiidae > Pangasius > Pangasius djambal. The sequence continues at coordinate 13,503,125 of CM040981.1, read as the reverse complement.
CAAAAAAATTAAAGGAACCCTTTTTAATCAGAGTATAGCATCAAGTCAATTAAACTCCTGGGATATTGATCTGGTCAGGTAAGTAGCAGAGGGGGTTGTTAATCAGTTTCAGCTGCTTTGGTGTTAATGAAATTAACAACAGGTGCACTAGATGGGCAACAATGAGACGACCCTGAAAAAAGGAATGGTATTACAGGTGGAGGCCACTGACATTTTTTTCCCTACTCATCTTTTCTTTACTCTTACTACTTTCTTACTTATCTACAAGACTACCTGAATATCCCTTCGGGGATTAATAAAGTTTATCTTATCTTATCTTATCTTTTCTGACTGTTTTTCACTAGTTTTGCATTTGGCTAGGGTCAGTGTCACTACTGGTAGCATGAGGTGATACCTGGACCCTACAGAGGTTGCACAGGCAGTCCAACTCCTCCAGGATGGCACATCAATACATGCCATTGCCAGAAGGTTTGCTGTGTCTCCCAGCACAGTCTAAAGAGCATGGAGGAGATTCCAGGGGACAGGCAGTTACTCTAGGAGAGCTGGACAGGGCCGTAGAAGGTCCTTAACAGCAGGACCGGTACAAGGAGGAACAGGATGAGCACTGCCAGAGCCCTACAAAATGACCTCCAGCAGGGACGGATGCACAGATCTCTACAGGCTAGATAATGGCACCCTGACTGCCATTAGGTATCGGGATGAAATCCTTGGACCCATTGTCAGACCCTACGCTGGTGCAGTGGGTCCTGGGTTCCTCCTGGTGCACGACAATGCCCGGCCTCATGTGGCGAGAGTATGCAGGCAGTTTCTGGAGGATGAAGGAATTGATACCATTGAATGGCCCCCACGCTCGCCTGACCTAAATCCAATAGAACACCTCTGGGACATTATATTTCGGTCCATCTGACGCCGCCAGGTTGCACCTCAGACTGTCCAGGAGCTCAGTGAAGCCCTGGTCCGGATCTGGGAGGAAATACCCCAGGACACCATCCGTCGTCTCATTAGGAGCATGCCCCGACGTTGTCAGGCATGCATATAAGCACGTGGGGGCCATACAAAATACTGAGTACCATTCTGAGTTGCTGCAATGAAATTTCAGCAAAATGGACTAGCCTGCTGCATCATTTTTTCACTTTTTTTTCAGGGTGTCTTTGAATTCAGCCCTCTGTAGGTTGATAATTTTCATTTCCATCAAACGATGTGGCATCCTTTCGTTCCTAACACATTACCCAGTCCATATCAGTATAGATATCCAGCATGCTATTTTTCCCCATTGAGATCTGATGTGTTTTCAAAGTGTTCCTTTAATTTTTTGAGCAGTGTATTTTGTCATACCATCTGGTATGGTAGTATACAATTCAGGACAATTCTGTGTTGATTTCTTTGGACCAATCAATGTTCTCCACTATTTCCACTAAGTCCACCCATATTTACCTGTTTAGGTATGCTTAATACACTAGCAAGAAGAACAAATCAATTCAGCAGGTCATGGTTAAGGTATGGGCAACTTGGTAATGGAGATAACCGCAAAATTTAGGATCACAGATTTGTCACCATATGCCCTGTTCTGGGTGAACTATAGAAGCACTGTAAAACACCACTAGCAGATACAGGTAACCTACAGGTATTTTCTATGTTCCTTAATTATATATTTGCCATGGATGTATATGAAAAAAAAATTACTATACCTGGTATCCCAGCCTAGCAGCTCTTTGTAACAAAGTCTCCCCTGCATTTTTGTTCACAATCAATCGGCGAACCTCTGGAGGTACAGGGCGGCTTGGTGTGGATTCTGAAATCCCGCCCTTTCCAGGCCCTTTCTTCTTAGGAACAGGAGATGAAGATTCCTTTGAGGCAGAGAAAGCAGTGGAAGGTTTTTTGGCCATAGGGCTGTCCTCATCTGTGGAGAGGGATGAGGAGCGCTTCCCCGCAAGGCCTCGTTTGATCTTGAGCTGAAATGAAGAGATCAGGTAAGGAGAAAGCTAAAGAAGGACATAATATTAAAAGGATGGCAGAGGTCCAGCTACTGAGAAAGAGCAACTGATGGCTTTTGTAGGAATTCCATATGTCAGCAGAGGGCACTGAAAGACCAAGTAACAAATAAGCCCCTTCTCCCATTAGAGACTTATCTGTTATAAATGAGATGTCATTTATGAAGAGTAGACATTTATTAAGCCAACCTTTTTCTGTTCCTCGGTATCACACAAGTGCTTGCTTTTGAACTTTCTCTTTCCTGGGGGTTTGTCGTTAAATTCTGTGGTGGATGGACTCTCGTGAAGTCGCATGGTCCCTGAGCGGGTGTTCAGGGACTTCCTGGGGCTCAGGTCAGGACTGGGATCTTCACTTGGCAAAGTGGCACTAAGAGGAGGGTCCACATCTGTAAAAACAAGAACTGTCCTATCAGTCAGCCCTCCTATTCATTTTTACTACAGGATGTGCCTAATGACTAGCTATCTGGTTATCTTTAGCTAAAGTAATTATGTGAAACTTACCACATTTTAATTTTGTGCAGATGTATAGGTAAAACATGATGTACACACAAAGCTTGGACAGTGCATGAAGACTGAACTGCTTTCATTATATATATATATATATATATATATAATGTGTGTGTGTGTGTGTGTGTGTTTGTATTATATATAAATAAAATGGATCTTAAAAATTGCATTTTGTTTTTTATTTAGTACTGCCCTGAATAAGCTATTTCACATAACAGATGTTTACATATAGTCCACAAGACACAATAACTGAATTTACGCAAATTAACCAGTTCAAAAGTTTATATATGCTCGATTCTTAATACTGTGTGTTGTTACCTGAATGATTAACGGCTGTTTTTATGTTTTGTGATAGCTGTTCATGAGTCACTTGTTTGTCCTGAGCAGTTAAACTGCCCACTGTTCTTCAGAAGAGTCCCCCAGGTCATTGTTTGGTTTTTCAAGCATCTTCTGCATATTTGACCCCTTTCCAACAGTGGCTATATGATGCTGAGATCCATCTTTTCACACTGAGGACATCTGAGGGACTTGTACACGACTATTACAAAAGGTGCTAACATTCACTGACGCTCAAGACAACTGGTTCATTTGTGTAAATTCAGTTATAATTTTGTCTTGTTGTGGACTAGATATAAATACATGTGAAATAGCTTATTCAGGGCAGTACTAAATAATAAAAAAAGGATAATTTTTTACATTAAAATAAAAAAAATAAATTTAAATTGAATTAATTTAAATTAAATTGAAAAAATGTTAATTTAAAATTTGTAATTAATATATATATATATATATATATATATATATATATATATATATATATATATATATATATATATATAATGTGTGTGTGTTTAGTATATACTGAAGATGTTTCAATGGACACCATACACTCATCACACAGGGCCAGTTGAGCACAGCACTGTGTCTAGTACACTCCCATGTTGCTCCCATTGGGATCCCAGTCCCAGGGGTTTAACAAAAATATTGCATTTATCATTCAATTTTTTTTCATAGTCCCTCCATTTTCACAGGCTCAAAAGTAATTGGACAAGCTAACAATCATAAATATTAAGATTATTTTTAATACTTGGATGTAAATGACTGCCTGAAGTCTGGAACCCATGGACATCACCAAATGCTGAGTTTCCTCCCTTGAGATGCTTTGTCAGGCCTTTACTGTAGCTGCCTTCAGTTGCTGCTTGTTTGCGGGTCTTTCTGCCTTCAGTTTTGTCTTCGGTAAGTGAAAAGCATGCTCAATTGGGCTGAGGTCAGGTGACTGTCTCTGCCATTTAAGAACACTTAATTTCTTTGCCTTAAGAAACTCTTAGGTTGCTTTTGCGGTACGTTTTGGGTCATAATCCATCTGAACTGTGAAGCGCTGTACTATCACTTTTGTAGCATTTGACTGAATCTGAGCAGGAAGTATAGCTCTATACACTTCAGAATTCATTCTGCTACTTCTTTCAGCAGTCGCATCATTAATAAACACCAGTGACCCACTTCCACTGGCAGCCATACATGCCCATGCCATAACACTGCCTGAATGGGGTTTTCTTCATCAAGGAAGAGTACTGCAATCATCCACTTTAGTTGTCTTCCGTGGTCTTCCAGGCCTTTCAGTGCTGCTGAGCTTGCCAGTGAATTCCTTCTTTTTAAGAATGTACCAAATTGTTGATTTGGCCACACCTAAAGTTTCTGCTATCTCTCGGATCTCTGTTTTGTTTTTTAAGGTTAATGATGGCCTCCTTCACTTGCATCGACACCTCTTTGGAGCATATATTGAGAGTTCCCATAAACAGCTACCAAATGCAAATTCAGTGCTTGAAAACAACTCCAGACCCTTTACTCTCCTTAATTTGTCAAGCAATAATGAGGAAACAGACCACACCTGGCCATGAAACTGCTTATCAGTCAATTGTCCAATTACTTTTGAGCCTGTGAAAACAGAGGGATTATGTAAAAATGGCTGTAATTCCTAAATGGTTAATGCAATATTTTTGTTAAACCCCTTGAATTAAAGCTGAAAGTCTACACTTAAGTCACATCTTGATTGCGTCATTTCAAATCCACCATGGTGGTGTATTATATGTAGCGGCAAAAGTATGAAAATTGTCACTGCCCAAATATTTATGGACTTGACTGTATACACTACCGGTCACCCAGAAAATTTCACATTTTCAATGAAAAGTCATACTTTTATTCATCAAATGAGCTGTAAAATCAACATGAAATGTATTCAAGACATTGACAAGATTTTAATAATGATTTTTGCTTGAAATAAGAATTATGTCCTTCAAATTTGCCTTCGTCAAAGAATCCTCCCTTTGCAGCAATTACCGCCTTGCAGACCTTTGGCATTCTAACTGTAATTTGTTGAGGTAATCTGAGAAAATTTCACCCCATCATTCTTGAAGCACCTTCCACAAGTTGGATTGGCTTGATGGCCACTTTTTACAAACCATAAGGTAAAGCTGCTCCCACAACAGGGTTGAGATCTGGTGACTGTGTAGGCCAGTCCACTAGAGATAGAATACCATCTGATTCCTTCTTCTCTAAATATTTCTTTCATAGTTTGGAACTGTGCTTTGGGTCATTGTCCTGTTGAAGGAGGAAACTGGCTCCAATCAAGTGCCATTCACAGGGTATGGAATGGCATTGCGAAATGGAGTGACAGCTTTCCTTGCTCAAGATTCTGTTTATCATGTATAAATCTCCCACTTTAGCACCAACAAAGCATACCAGACCATCACCTTTCCTCCACCATGCTTGAGAGATGGTGTCAAGTACTCCTCCAGCATCTTTTCATTTTTTCTGAATCTCATAAATGTTCTTCATTGTGTTCCAAACACCTCAAACCTAGTTTCATTTGTCTATAACACTTTATTCCAACCTTCCTCTGTCCAATGCCTGTGTTCTCTTCCTTTTATTGGCCAGTCTCAGATATGTCTTTTTCTTTGCAACTCTGCCTAGAAGCCCAGCATCCTGGAGTCGCCTCTTGACTGTTGACGTTGAGACTGGTGTTTTGCAGGAACAGTTCAATGAAGCTGCCAGTTGAGGACCTGTAAGACATCTGTTTCTCAAACTAGAGACACTGATGTACTTGTCCTCTTGCTCAGTTGTGCACCGGGGCCTCACTCTTTCTATGCTGGTTAGAGCCAGTTTGTGCTATACTTTGGAGAGAGTAATACACACCGTTGTATGAAATCTTCAGTTTCTTGGCAATTTGTTGAATGGAATAGACTTCCTTTCTTAGAAAAGGAATAGACTGACGAGTTTCAGAAGAGAATTGTTGTTTTTTTCTGGCCATTTTGAGATTATAATAGAACCCACAAATGCTGATGCTCCAGATACTCAACTAGTCTAAAGAAGACCACTTTTTTTTTCTTCATTAATCAGCACAACAGTTTTCAGCTGTGATAATTACAAAAGGGTTTTCTAATAATGAAGTAGCCTTTTAACATGATAAACCTGGATTAGCTATCACAATGTGCTACTGGAGCTGAAAATAACCCTCTTTATGCCTATGTAGATATTCCATTAAAAATCATCAGTTTCCACCTATAATAGACATTTACAACATTAACACTGTTTAGACTGTATTTTTGATCAATTTAACTTAGTTGGCAAAAAATGCTTTTCTTTCAAAATCAAAGGAATTTCAAAGTGACCCTAAACTTTACCAGTAGTGTATATGAGTATATTATTCACTGAGTTGCTAGTTAATTAAGTACTTGCTACATGGAAGTAATTGGTACTTCCAAGGTAGGGGTAAGTGGGGCAGACAAATTGGGTATAACCTGCTACAATCAATAACTGCTCACCTACAAAGTGACTGATATATTTTATTTACCTTATAAAATAGCCACTGAGTGTAACTACAAGGAAGGCACATCTGTGGCAACTAAGCATATGTTCCTAAATACAGTTAATGCAAATACATTTTGGATTTGAAGAAATATGTACTCATATACACTCACAGAGCACTTTATCAGGAACACTACACTAATATAGGATAGGGCCCTATGACCCTTTGCTCACAAAACAGCCTCAATTCTTCATATAATGGACTCCACAAGATGTTGGAAACATTCCTTTGAGATTCTGGTCCATGTTGACATGATTGCATGCACGTCAACCCTACAGATTTTTCAGGTGTACTTTCATGCTGCGAAACTTCCATTGAACCACATCCCAAAGGTATTCTATTGGATTCAGATCCAGTGACTGGGAAGGCCACTGAAGAACACTGATCTCATTGTCATGTTCAAGAAACCAGTTTGAGATGACCTTTGCTTTGCCATGGTGCATTATTATGTTGGAAGTAGCCATTAGAAGATGGGTAAATTGTGGCCATGAAGGGATGCACATGCTCAGCAACAATATTGAAACAGGCTGTAGCATTTAAGCGATGATGGATTGGTATTAATGGGTCGAAAATGTGCCAAGAAAACATTCCCCTACACCATTACACCAGCTCCACCAGCCTGGACTGTTGACACAAGGCAGGCTGGGTCCATGGATTCATGCTGTCGACACCAAATTCTGACCCTACCATCTGTTTTCCATCTGACTCTACCATCAGCAGAAATCAAGATATAGCAGACCAGGCTATGTTTTTTAAGACTTCAACTGTCCAGTTTTGGTGAGCCTGTGCCCACTGCAGCCTTAGCTTTCTGTTCTTCGCTGACAGATGTGAAACCTGACATGGTCTTCTGCTGTAGCCCATCTGCCTCAAGGATTGATGTGTTGAGATGCTTTTCTGCTCACTACAATTGTACAGAGTGGTTATCTGAGTTACCATAGCCTTTCTGTCTGGTCAAACCAGTCTGGCCATTCTCCATTAACCTCAGTAGTTACAGAAATACTCAAACCAGCCCATCTGACACCAATAAATAACACCATCAGCATCAGCAAGACTGGCAGATAGATCGGAATGCTGGGGCTCACCCAATTTGAAAATCAAATTGCCGCAATTAATAGAGAAACCCTAATTTCTGGTATTTTGCCAGCATTTTAAAAGTATTTCTGATACGACTTCAGATTATATAGAGTCACTGATTGTAATTTGCAATGTAAAAAAGTTCTTGATGTAAAAGAAAATTTCAGACTGAAACCAGGCTGCACATGCAGGGTTAGAAAATATTGTTAAATTTTAAACCAGCCATAATGCAGAACTCCTGTTTAAAGTCTGTTCCCAACAGACAAGTCTGTTGTTCATTGCTGGAGTGAAAATGTTTCTCTGATGTCTGATGAATGAGAGCTGATAGCTTTGAAAACTGGTCATTGTAAATTAATGTTGAAATTCAAACATTCAGATAGATGCCATTTGGGCACGACAATTAGCAAAAAAGTATTCAAAAGCATACATTCAATTCGCTTTAAACAATAGACATTGTGACAAAGCAGTTTACAGAAATTCGAATGTAGATTTAGATGTAGATTTCTAATGATCATGCCAGAGGCTACAGTAGCAAGGAAAAACTCCATCAGACGACTTGGGGAAGAAACTTTGAAACTAGGAGTATGAATGTCCCTCTTTCTGACGATATGCTACACATCTTGATACATAGTATATGAAATGATACAAAAACGATACAGTCAAACAAGTAATGATTTGACACATTTCAGTCCACTACTGATCTTATATGATTCAGCTCAGCACCAATACACATAGGCTTAGGCCCTATGAAATAAGATCTGGTTTGGTTAAATTTAAGTTTTCCACCACAAGAAAGTCTTCAGGACAGAAACCTGCATTTTCTGGTTTCTTTGCCACATGACAAACTACCATTTTTTCTTATTAACTACAAGAGAGAGAAATCATAAATAACAATAATACACCTTTCAAAACACTCAAGATCAAATTACAATGCAAAGTCAAAGCTAAAATTAGGTAGAAATTAAAAAAAAGTCACATGAGTCAGATTAGGCCAACTTAAACGAATGAGTTTTTAGAAAATATTTAAATAAAACCAGTCCAGTTTGGATTTGTACATGAAGAAAGTTCTCCTACCACCCATGGTACTGAGACAGCAAGATGAAACAGTCAATAGGCCGACAGAGGAGGATTCCAGGATGTGAGAAGGGTTGTAAACCTGGAGG
>CM040981.1:13402814-13489015 GCA_022985145.1 Pangasius djambal | reverse complement strand
AAAAAAAGTCACATGAGTCAGATTAGGCCAACTTAAACGAATGAGTTTTTAGAAAATATTTAAATAAAACCAGTCCAGTTTGGATTTGTACATGAAGAAAGTTCTCCTACCACCCATGGTACTGAGACAGCAAGATGAAACAGTCAATAGGCCGACAGAGGAGGATTCCAGGATGTGAGAAGGGTTGTAAACCTGGAGGAAGTCATAGAGGTAAGAGGGGGCGAGGTTGTGAAGGGCTTTAAAAGTGAGCAGCAGGATTTTTAAATCAATCGGGTATCGGAAGGGGAGTCTGTGGAGCTGAATATGTGTGGGGGTGATGGGTTTGCTAGACTTGTTGTGGGTGAAAATATGGAAAGCAGCATTTTGAATGAGTTGAAACCTGTGGAAGATTTTATTTGGCATGTCATAGAGAATACCATTACAGTAATCAGTCTGAGATTTTCCCAAAAGCATGGATCAGAAATTCAGTGCTGTGCTGAGAAAGTACATCATATAGTCTGGCATTATTGCAGTGATTGTAGAAAGCAGCCCAGGATACGTTTTTGATGTTTGGTTTGAAAATGAGCCTGTTGGCTAGAATGCCACCAAGGCTCTTGACTTGGGAGGAAAGAGATACCAGGCAGCCATCGATGCAGATGTTAACCATGTGTGCTTTCAATAGTGTGGACTTGGAGCCAATGAGAAGAACATTGCTTTTATTGCCATTTAGTTTGAGGAAGTCATTGGTCATCCAGGATTCAACGTCTTGAAGGAAACTGGTGAGGGCAGTAAGAGGGAGGGTGATGTCAGGTTTGGTGGAAACATAGAGCTCAGTGTCATCTGTGCAACTGTGGATTTGACCAACATGGTGCCAGACAGAGGATGTTGCCTAGAGGAAGGAGATATGATAAATAGCAATGGACTCAGAACTGACCCTTGGAGGACACCCTGTGTAACTGCAGAAGACTCAGATCTGGAGATCTCAAACTGCACAAACTGCTGTCTATTGGTGAGGTAGAACTCCAATGACAGCCAGACATTCCAAAAGCATTGGGTGAGAGATTCAAAGTCAGCAGTGAGGTCGAGGAGAATGAAGATAGACAGTAGGCCAGAGTTGGCAGCACAGAGGATGTCATTAGTTATTTTCACTAGAGCACTTTCAGTGCTGTGTTTGAGTCAAAAACCAGACTGAAAGGGCTCAGAGAGTCTATTGTGATCAAGATGCAATTGGAGCTGTGCAGCTACCACCTGTTCCAGTATTTTGAACATGAACGGCATATTGGTCCTGTTAATATTAAAGTCAGTTGGGTCAAAACCAATCTTTTTGACAATATGCTGCAGCAGTTTTTAATGAGGAGGGTACAATACCACAGGTAAGGGACTAGTTAATTATTGCAGTTATCAGGGGGACAGACAGGCTTTGAGCGTACTTGTGGAAAATGGATCAAGCTGGTAGGTAGAGGACTTAGATTTCTGAATTAGCTGAGAAACATGGTTAATGGATATAGGTTTGAAGACAGAGAATGAGGTAGGTGGAAAACACAGAGTATCCATCCAGGGTATTTCGCCAGGAACACAGGCAGATGAGGTAAATTTCAAGAAGGTTGAGCATTGTTCAGTAGATTGCTGGAGAGAGTGGGTAACTTGAGTGAGTTAACTGTAGAGAAGAGAGTTCTCATGTTGCCTACTTGATAACTGATAGTCAATGCATAATAGGAGGGGTAGTAGTGAGAAAGCTGTTAACAGAACAGGTGACAACCAGATCAGTCTTAGTAGAGAGCTGCTCAAGATGGCGAGTCATTGTAATGCTCAACCAGGTCAGCAGGAGAGGCATGGCAGACAGGACTAGAGAGGGATTTTAACCAAAGTGACCTCACCAGGTTGATTAATGTTTTTGATAGCTTGTCCAGGGTAACAGAAGCAACAAAAAGCAGAAATTTATGGTCAGAAACTGGCAGTGAGATTTTGTGATATGACCCCAGCACAGCAGACTAGTTCCAGACTATGGCCTTTGTTTTGAGTTGGAAAATTAACAAACTGATTGATGCTGGGACAGTTAAGAGTGCAGTTAAAATCATTAGTTAAAGGGTTAGTGAGGTTGTCGATGTGGAAAATCTCCCATTAACATATAATTAGGGAACACTGAACAGAGACATGCAAGTGAAGCCACAAGCTCTGTGAGAAAAAAAATAGATAATTTGGGTGGTCTGAAAACACTATAAGAGTTCAGGTTCAGGGCCATTTAGTTGTACTGCCAGAAGTTCAGATGAGGAATGTGACTGATGTTGTAGCGATATATCACAGACAGTCTGCCCCCACAACCAGAAGAACAAGGTTTGCTGATGTGAAATAAGCCAGGTGGAACTGTTTGGTTTAATTGGGAAAAGTCACTGGGCTGTTGCCAGGTCTCTGCAGGAGCATACATAGCTGACCTGGATAGGGAAGTCCGTATGTTATCAACAATAGTCTGGCTGGATGTTTCTGGGGGACAAGGATGTGTGGACCAGAAAGAGCAAACAGACATGTGTTGTTAATCCGTTCTGACGAGATCCATGGTGGCCATATTGTGGACTCCTAAGGATATCCCGGGGGATAAACAAAGCTTGGGGAGGATTGTAGTGCAACCGGAGTCAATGAAATTTAGTAGCTGATGGAGTTTCAGCAGCACTGCAGTGGGAATCCAACAACTATGTGCATCACCCATTACCCTTACCAGCATTAGCTTGCAGGTAAGAAGGGAAGGAGGAAAACAGAAGCTGAAATATCCCAGTAGCAGTATCTGAAAGTCCCAGTTTTCAGGTGGAATTAAGAAAAAGCAAAATCAAAATTCCCCTCAGATACTTAAAAATATCCATATAAGGTGTTCGGAGGTAGCTAAAAGCTTTACACAGACACAGAGCAGTGGAAGCCAAATGCACTAGCATTCACTCCCATTGGCCATTCTCAAAGAGAGGTAGCAATTGCTTATAGCTGTTATAATGTACATCATAATAGAGACTAATTTGTATCGTGGGTGCATTTTATGGTAGTGTTGCAAGTTTTGCATACAGCAGTGCTATATGTCGAGCTTTCCTTGACTTGGTGGTGCATTGTTGGGGTGTCTCTCTCTTTCTCTTTCTCTTTCTCTCTCTCTCTCTCTCTCTCTCTCTCTCACACACACACATACATAATGTACATCATGTACATTGTTATTTCCATCGATTTTAGATTTTATATCGATTTTAGATGGCTTCTCAATTCAAAGGGGATTTAAGATTGTAAATCAGTGCTGCTGTATTGTAGACTGTTGGACAGATTTTCTGATTCAAATAGCTTTTTTTCTTACACCCCTACCCGAGAGGAACCAGACTCAATAAAATAAAATTATTACAGTATACAGTTGTAAAACAGAAAAGGTAAACAATACTAAGTGTATTGAAAGGATGTTTAGTATGAGCATATTGGAGTCCTATTGAATTGGAGAAGGAAAGTCCAGTCCTGCCACAGAAAATCTTTTCATTACAGCAGCAGCACATGTCTACAGTTTCCAAGTGAGATTATCCAGTGAAGCAAGGGTGTGCCTTGGGTATAAACTGTTTTTGGGACGTGCAAATCTTTAGGGTCCATGTGGGACCATCCATAGCAGCAGAAAGTGAGTCACAACTGCAGAAGCTCCAAGCAGAAGTAGAGAATCAGGATGAATTAGGCAAGAAAAGCCACAGCAGTAGAAGTGTGTCAGGATCTGGCATCAGCCAGGAACGTGCATGTAAAGCTAGACAGAGAGGGTAGATTATTAGCTTTTATTCGATAGTGGTTTTAAAGGGTATCCACTATGATCAGAAGGCAAGTAGGGACTCTAGTTGGTCTGGCTATGCCAGGATCTTTGAAAGAGAAAGCCAGAAAGTAAAACAGACATTAGGGCAACCTGGGACATAAAGTGTCCCACTACTTCACCATCAACAAACCTTAGAGATCAACAGGGGTAAACATTAAAACATCTTGCCCACAAACTCCCACAGATCTGCACCTTTACCTAAGAGAAAGTTATTTAACAAAATGGCTGATTTAAAAACAGGTTTTCAACCTATGCCTAAAGATTGAGTCTCTGTCTCTGAGTCCTTGAATGCTATTCTAGCTGTGGTTTTATTTATTCTCTGATAAAGAATCTGCACCTTTTGATTGAATCAGACATGACTGATCATAACAGACCCAAAGTTCAGTCAGTTCAGCCAGTGTATTGTGAAAAAAAATACACACTTTCCCACACTACACTAATTTGGTCAGATTTCTGGTTCTAGAAAGGAATCTGCCTAATAAAATCATGATTGTTTTCCTGATCTGTACAAGTAAATTGGTAAGTGTGACACACTTGTGCATTTCAAATGGTCAGACAGCAATATGAGCGGTATGGCAATGACACTAATATGGAAATATTGTTTGATGGTAGATTGCGCCATCAAACAATCTTTCCATATTAATATCATTGCCATAAAATACCTATACAGCAATTTCACTGAAAATGATTAAAATAACATGTCAATAATAGTGGAATATTACAGCCTATATTATAAATCATGATCTTTTCTTCTGCAGTAGACTCCAGTAAGCTACTTCATCGGCTCTCACCTCAATATCTGTGTTTATAGAGTAGCTATCTGGTTAGTAGCTTTTAAACAAAAACAGGAAAATGCATCATCCCAACTGGCTAATCCTGTTCTCATCACAGTAGCTGGTATCTCACAGCATCTCAATGGAGTTTAAGTCAGGACTTTGACTAGGCCACTCCAAAAGCTTAATTTTAATCTCATTCAGGATTTTCTAAGCAGAATTCATGGTTCTGTCAATTTGTTTGCCCAGGCCCTGCAGAATATTGTGATCAATGGTATTAAAACCTGCACTGAGATCAAGCAACATAAAGAGACACAACCCTGATCAGAGGCTAGTAGCAGGTCATTTACTATTTTAACCAGCGCTGTCTCAGTGCTCTGATGAGACCTAAAACTGACTGAAAGATTTCATGCCTATTATTCCTGTACATGTATGAGCATAGCTGCTGAGTAACAACCTTTGTTTTTTTTTTGGTTTTTTTTTTCAGGATACTGGAGATAAAGGGGTAGTCAGATGCCAATTATCTTCAAAATGGGGCAACTTCAACTCTAAGCAATCAGTCACTTCATCGAGTTCTGTTGGAACAATCGATAAATCTGGGTAGCTGACTGGTTTCTGAACATGATTGTACTTTTGATACAGTAGCAAGGCAAATATATCATGACCAAGATGCATTTTTAAATGAGTGAGGCAGTGATCTTTCAGACCGGGGTACTGTGATTGTTTTCTATATTTATGTCAACTATCAGCATTATATCAAGAATGTACATTAATGAGTGGATCTTATTATATTCTGATTGACCTCTACTGAGTCTAATACAGCCTAATTTAGGCTACATACTCATTTGGTCTAGGGCAAGTCTCTAGTAAACAAAGTACATTAAATGCCTGATCAGTTATAGTTTCCTTTACTATAAACACTTATGATTAGGGCTGCAACTACCAATTAATCTATCAATTATTTTTCAGATTAATCAATTAGTTGGATTATTTTCACAATATATTGAATACCAAATATATTTATTTATTTATTTATTAAAAAAAAAAAGAACTCTTAATTATGCTTAGTGAAATAAGTCACTAATTTCAATACAGCATTACTGACATTTATCAGACTATCTGTCACAGCATGACAAAATTGTAAAGTGCTTTTGTCAATCAAATGAAACTAATCCAAGGTTATAGAATCCCATACCCTTTTACTGATTCTGAAGACTATTTTTGCAATTATATGTCTTATCTGCATTTCAAGCCCTCATTTGCCCAATTCCGGCTAGACAAATTCAGAATAAATGCGAAATACATTTCCGTTGCCTGTCTCACTAACTGACACACTCTGATGCCAGATTCATTTTGCTTGCCGTGTGTGTGGGTGTGTGTTCGCGCAGGGCGAATCATCTTCAGTGTGTGGAATCGACTCCAAAGCTTTGGGGTTAGGTTTCAATGCTTGGAAACAGTGAATTGATTCTTTTTGGGAGAGACTCTGATGTGAACTGAAAGCAAGATAGATGAGCAAGATGAATAAAAAAATATAGAAAGTAAAAATGCTAAGAAAAAATTTTAAATTAATGTTTGTCAACGCTAAATATTTTAACTACTTACAAGCTAACTGATTCTTATAGCTTTGTTACTCACTGCCCAACACTGCATAATGCACATGCTTCATGATTTTTGAAATGAGAAAACATTGGTCTCATAGACTATTCATTCAAGACCATGGTCATTTTCAACCCATCGAGTTATACAAATAACTGACTACTGAGCCAAAACAGCATGAGATAACATTTTCTGATAGGGCAGGAAAGATAGATAAATACGATAGAAATGTGCGACACAGCTAGACAACTGAATAAGCTAGTACATACACAGTCAATACACAGTGGTTAATAAGCATGGCTCAAGCAGGTACAGTGTGCTTCCAATGCTTCTCACAAATGAATGATTAGAAATATTACTCACACAAAAACGTTATGTCATGAGGCCAACAACGTAGATTAATGCAAAGCGTTTCCATACTTTAGAGAAGTTTTTTCTGTAGTAACATGCACTGCCATTTACATCAAATGCTTTTTCTTTTTACTCTAAATGAAGTGAAGTTGAATGCCACAGTGTGCTTCATAACATAGTCCAACTAATCGCTAACGAAATTTGTTGCCAACTATTTTTTATTATGGATTATTATCAATTTTGTCAATTAGTTGTTGCAGGCCTACTTTACATGCAAGGGATCTAACAATTACCAGTCCTAGCTTCAGATCAAAGCTGCTGGTTGTGCATTTGATATGATCTAATTTTAGATGTTCTGCATTTTTATTTATATTGAGCTTAGGGAACAGGCGCAGTTTCAGTATGGTGGAACCTGAATGACGCCTCAAGGCAGACAGTCAGTTTAGCCTTTTTGTCTGCTGGTTGGGCCTGGCTCAGTACTGTCACAGATTGACTAGGCCTGTCAAAAGACAGAAAAAATTATGTTATAAGCTATGTTACAAGAAATGACAGCAGCACCTTCCCAAGTGGAATGGATACCATCCAGTCAGACTTGCCTCCAAAAGTATTCCAATAATCTATAAAGCACCCATTGCGTTCAGAGCACCATTTGGACATTCAGCAGTACAGTGACCATAACCTGCTGCAAGTTACCACACGACATTGGAATATGTCTAGAGCATTCTATGCATCAGACATTGCCTTCGCTAATTTACACATATCTGCGTATCATTAGCACCCAACTAAGCATAACTAACCTGCACTTGCTTAAGACCCTAAGATTCCCTGCAATTTCTGGCGCCCTGGCTGCAGGTATAAAGCTGCCTATAACTGCTGGTGCCCCTAAAGGCCTAGCTAATTTCACATGGCATAGAATAGAGTCGCTTACAACCAGAGCACTTTCTAAAGGATTTTTAGAGGGTGCTTTACTGAGTAAGGCAAACCTGTTGGACAGACGAATCGGAATGGAGTGGTGCGCCTATGGGTGAGTCTTAGTGTTAGCCTTTGCTTTGTGGCTATACCACTGATTCGTCACCCGTTTGATCTGCTCTGAGGGCTCTAATGCCAGAGATGGGGGCTCATTCTCTCTGCCTAAGGCACCTAAACTTCCTATACTGAATTTACACTCCTCCCACTATCATTAGTTCTGTCTAATGTCTGGACTTCTTATGCACTTCTCTGACAGTATATCTTCTAATCTACATTTCTCAGAAGTAAAACTATTACTAATGATGGAAGAATAGCTAAACATCTTGCACTCAACACAC
The DNA here is from genome assembly GCA_022985145.1 of Pangasius djambal. Taxonomy (NCBI): domain Eukaryota; kingdom Metazoa; phylum Chordata; class Actinopteri; order Siluriformes; family Pangasiidae; genus Pangasius; species Pangasius djambal. Next base: position 13,481,195 of record CM040981.1, on the reverse strand, counting down.
GAAGAAGGTCAAAGTTGGCTATGCCAAAATATTGAGGATGTTACTTTTATCGTTACTTCCTGCTGGAGGATACTAAAAATTGCAGAATTTTCTAGTGATGAAAAAAGCAGCAAGATTCTCCCAGCAAATGGATTAAAAAACAGGAAGGCACATGCCGCGTGTGCGTGAATACTAGTGTCAAAAACCTTTTTGCGTGTACACAATGTTTATATACCCAAGACCCCAGGTCTTCTAAAACATCATATTTGTACTTACCCGTTTCTTCATTCTCTCCATCCACAAACTTCTCCTCATTCTCCCTGTTGGCTTCCTTTTCCTTATCTGTAATGTACTCCCCATTCTGGTACTTGCGGTTCCTGCATCGCTTTCTCTTTTTTGCAGAGGCCAGGTCTCCTCCCTCTGCCACCTGAGCAGGTCTAATATTGTCTGTGTCCCCACCTTCAGGCAGAGGATTGAGACGAGGCCTGCCCCGAGGTCGCCTGAGTGGGAAAACAGGACTTGGCAGAAGTGTGGAGGAAGGGGATTCTGAGGGAGGAGGAGGAGGAGTAGGAGGAGAAGCAAAGCTCCAGTCTCGCAGCAAAGCATCGTCAGTGCGCCGGCGCCCTCGTTTTGGCCTTGGAGAGGACACTTGCTGCAGGTTAGATTCCTTACTGGGCTGATCAGTCTTGGTGAGGGAGGCAGTGTCTACCTGCCCACTTCTCGCTGGGTTGTTTTCAAAATCTAGAGAAACCACCAAGGACAGACATTCAATAATGCCTCCCCAGGAAAAAGAGTCGAAAGAAATTCCATCTAATGAGTTCAGATAAAATGATTAGTTAGGTATACAGTGAGGGGAAATACGTATTCAGACACTTTTGTTTTTGTTATTTAGTACAGTGAAGTGGCAGCTGGTGGTGGATGCTCCACTAATACTAAGACTAATACTAAACACAGCCAAATCACGTTTACTGTACCAAGACAGTTAACAGGACCTATTTTGCTCCCTGACTTTTGAATTAAAATCTTGGGCATTATTCTGCCTTCTTGTTTAACTTGCAGTCTCTCCTCTTAAGTATGAGCATCAAAATACCTTTCTAAATTCAGGTCAACATTAACAGCGTCTACCAAAAGCTAGCTAGATTTATAAACAACAAATTTCAGAAATGAATGCAAATAATCAAACAGAACTCTATACTTACTATATATACAGTTACAATATTTACAAATTACACTACTGCACCATTGCTCCAAGCAATTCCAGCTGGAGGTGATGTGTTTAAGTTTAAGATGTCAATAATGTTCATTCTCGTTTCGGTCATTAGCAGTTGGTTACAAGGTTCCGCCCCTTCGAGAGATCTACAAGACATCATAAGGAGAAGCTATGTGCCCAGAGGCGGGACATGTTGAGATGTTTTATTTTTTGTTGTTGTTTTTTTTTCCTGTGCAAAACACACCTGCCCACACTCCATTTGCTCCCAGTGAAGCCCATGTGTCCAGGTGGGACTCGAAACAATGTGTTAAAAGCCTGTTGTCTAACGAGCGTTAATCTTTCGGCCTATCGAAACACAACGTACACAAACGTGTAATAAACACTAAGAGATGGACAAGGCTTCACCGTGTGTTTATTAGCGCTGTGTCGGGGGCTTTAAAGGAGATTTTCATGCCGGCTGCACTATCTGCCAAAAATAGTTTAATCCGCCACAAAGAGTTCAATGAACGAACAGTACGATATTGCAGTGAGATATCAGATCCTTTGATTTGCTAAATTATCGAATTACACCAAGATTGATGAATAATAATAATGTAGACACTTTGGTAAACATTTCATTGCCGCATTTTAATGAAACTTAAGGGGAAGCTGGCCTTCCTGTATAGTCTTAAAGCAATTGCCTGTGTTCCAGTGCCTATATCCACTTCAAACTTAGACACATAATGGGCCTCATTTGTCAAGCTGGATACGAACGGCTTTATTGGTAAATCATTTATTGGAGCATTTACACGAGAAATTTGGCATTTAGGTAAAAAATTTGGAAAAACATTTATATCCTTCTTGTGCTCATGGGTGTGTGTAAATTTATGCATATGAAGATAAATTAATTGAGCAGCTTCAGTTCATGTAAATGATTCGTTTTTAATCACAAATTTTGCTGTAAAGTTTAAATAGCTTTGTGTAGCCATTTCAATTACATACACAAATTTAATGACAATTGTGTGAAACCCAGTCATTTCAAATTAATTCATGAAATATTAAATATGGAAAAAATGAAAGCAAGTCAACGCAAATCCATACTTTAAGACAAATCAGATCAGTCATTCAATTAAGAAGAAAAGGCACTGAATAAAAGGAGGACGGGCTGCATTGGCTCAGCATACGTTGGTTCCATGTGCCACATCATCTTCTTTTAGTGCAACACTTTATTATTGCCAGGACTAAGTGACTGATAAGTGACTGATCTGGTATGTCTTAAGCTGTAATGTGCCGTATACTCCCTAGTGTGCTGCGGACCTTACGCTTACTTATAATACTCTCATTCCCATCGGCTGTTCCAACAGGGCACTGAGAAGTGCGCAAGGGATTTCTGGCCAAGACACTTAAAAAATAATAATAAGTATAGAGGATTCCCTGCGTGATGTGCTTGGTGTTCATGATCAGCTAGGTACAGTAGATATACAGTACTGCGCAAAACAGAAAAATGTTTATACATCAATAAAGAAAACAACATATCATGTAACAGACCTAGATGCAAGATATGTGCAATCCTTCTTTCTCCAAAAATGACAAGCTGAATTATCGCCAAGGAGTTCTATTTTGGTTTGGCCTGACCAGAGGATACTGTTCCAAAAGAGTTCTAATTTGTCTAAATGCTTGTCTAAGTGCATCTCTGTGCTTCTTTTTTCAAGGAGTTTTGCATGGGGTGTAGAAACGGAGATGACTGTTGTGCAGTTCATTGCTTATTGTTCTCCGCGTTACCGTTTTTTCCTGCTGCTTTCAGATTGTCCTGCAACTCTTTTAGAGTAAATATTGGCTTCTCTCTTACCTTCCTTATCATTAGTCTGGGAGCAAGGTGTGAAATCTTGCATCGCGGACCTGTCCAGGGATGATTAGTTGTGGTTCTACCCGCATATTATCATATCATATTATCAAACCAATTGTGCTGGCAGGGATGTCTTTGCTATGGCTCTGTAGCGTTTTCCATCAAGTGCTGTTTAATAATGTTGTCCCTGAGAACTGTAAGAAGCTTCTAAACCTTCACCCAATTGCTAGTTGTTGTGTGAAATATTCAATGGCAACGACGCTCATAATGACACCAGGTACAATTTGGATAAGAACATTTTATTGCAGCATTTATATCTAGTACTTGATTTATTTTTATGTAACCTTTACATACAGTCCCCTCCATTTTTTTGTTTTAGCTATAAATTTGGATTTGAGATTGAAAGATGCATATGAGACGATATGTCAGAATTTCAGCTTTCATTCCCTGATATTTACATCTAGACATGTTAAATGCACCATTTGTTTGAACCCAACCGTTCTTCAAGTGATCAAAAATATTGGAACATGTGACTGACAGGTGTTTCTTGTTAGACTTATTATTCAAACAATTAATAGCTCTGAATGTCTACTCTTGGTTCCAGCCCTGGGTTTCACCCGTGAAGACTCCATTTGTTGTTAAAAAAGATAACATCAAATGCAGTCTTCATCGATCAGAGCCACAGCATTGGGCATTGAAAAAGAAAGAAACCACTAGAGTACTAACAACCAGAAATGAAACGGGTCGGCCAAGAAAAACAACAGCAGTTCATGACAGACACATTGTGAGAACTGTGAAGAAAAATCCAAATACAGTCAGTGACATAAAGCAGAGGTAAAGGTATCACAAACCACTGTTCAAAGAAGAAGAGTTAGAGCTTAGAAAGATAGAGGCTATATAGAAGGCCAGATTGGACTTCACAAAGAAATACAGAGATGAGCCACAAAAGTTCTGTAACCAAGATGACCCTCTACCAAAGTGATGGAAAGGCCAAAGTGTGGAGAAAGAAAGGATCTGCTCATGATCCAAAACCTACTCATTGGTGAAGCATGGTGGAGGTAGTGTCATGGCTTGGGCTTGCATGGCTGCTTCTGGAATGGACTCACTAATCTTTACTCATGATGTAACTCATGATGGTAGCAGCAGAATGAATTCAGAAGTCTACAGAAACATTCTGTCTGCCAATTTACAGAGAAATGCATCTAATTGGGAGGAACTTCACCATGCAGCAAGACAATAAGACAAAACACACCGCAAACACAAAAAATGACTTCATCAGGAGAAAAAAAGTGGAAGGCTCAAGACTGGACAAGTCAATCACCAGACCTTAACCCAACTGAGCATGCATTTCACCTCCTGAAGAGGAGACTGAACGGAGAACCCCACCCCCCCAAAAAAACAAAAAAAACAAACAACAACTGAAAGAAGCTGTGGTACACGCTTGGAAAAACATCATCAGATTGGAATATATAGAAGAAAAGAAGAATGCAGCAGTTTGGTGATGTCAGTGGGTCACCAGCTTGATGCAGTTATTGCAAGCAAGAAATATGCAACCAACTATTAAGTGCTATTTACTTTTAGACTATCCGTTCCGATACTTTTGCTCACCTTAAAATTGGGTGGTGTGCACTGTTCTAAGATGTTTAACACATCTAGATGTAACTATCAGGATATGAAAGCTGAAATTCTCATTTATTGTCTCACATTCATCTTTTGACTTAAATGTCTTCAGTGTATACCAAAAACAAAAGAATTGGCCTTGCCATTCCAATACATTCAGATGTGTGTGTGTGTGTGTATATATACATACATACATACATATATATACATATACATATATATATATATATATATATATATACATATATATATATATACATATACATATATATATATATATATATATGTATATATATACATATACATACATATATATATATATATATATATATATATATATATATATATATATACATATATATATGTATATATGTGTGTGTATGTATGTATGTATGTATATATATACACACAAATACTTTTCCCCCAGTCAATTTTGTTTCTTAAACCCATCTTTCTTTTGCTCATATTCATAAGTGCAAAGACAAAAGACATTATGTTTGTAAATTTGAAGTGGATATGTACACTGGAAGTATATTAAATAACAAAAACAAAAGTGTCTGACCAGTTACTTCCCCCCATTGTACCAGAAAACAAATTCGTTACCGGGTTTGCTGCAGGCAGGTTGCTCCGTTTTAACCGGAGTACTCTTTCCTTTGTGAATCTTAGCCCCACTTTCAGGGATTGGACATGTGCTCTCCTTCAGTGGGCTCTCCTTCAGTGGGCTCTCCTTCAGCGGGCTCTTCTCTGCAGTGGACGATGTACCCTTCTTCTGTTGCAAAACAAACATGGCAAAATGCTATCTTCTCTCCTCTGATACAAGTTGGCTTAAGCAAAAGTGCTGTTAATGTTAGTTAAATGTCTGTTATTATGTAGTTAAAGGAAAAGATCCACCCTGAAAGACTTTTCCCCCCATCAATACTTAATATGTAATATATTTTTGATTTTGCAGATTTATTTTAAGATTAAATTCTGAGTTGACTTTTTTTGACATGAACTACTTCTTTCAACAAGTTGGTCTATTTTCACTTTGGTTAAGGGTTTCTTACATTAAACACAATGCCTTTCAGCTGCCCGCTGATAGTGGTGCCAGTGGGATTTAGCCCTTGTTACACCACTATCTAAAGAGACTGATGCAGCAGTGCTTTAATCATTTAGTCTGTCCGGCTCTCTCAGCTTCTCATCTGTATATTATGCTCAAACAAATAAGCTTTGAAAGCTTCAACTTACATGCTAATACCGCTGTCAACACCATCAAACTTGTCATCTCTTAGGTTGCTAATTAGCCGAACCGAGTCTCTGCCATAACTTAGCACAACTGCATCTATACACAACTATATCTGCATTTTACTCCAGAACTACAGAGTTTGCTATCTCCACTACTTCTCATTAATGTGACATTCAATGTCACTGGAAAATGGCGAGAAAATCTGACCATTATACCTTATGTCCGAGATCCTTGAAATTTTTTATTACACACCATTGTAACCGCACAGAAAATCATTCTCACGGGAATAATGAAAATATAACCCCAACCAACAAATTAGCATCAGAATTGCTCAACACGTCACAAATATCCCAATATAAACATATTTAATGTGTTCTGCTTTCGTTTAAGAAACCAAATGAAAACCATGTCTACAATGTAACATCTAGCTTACTTATATAAATATATCTTACTTTTTTAGAGATAGGGGCTTGAACTACCGTAGCGCTCTCCTTCATCCGAGGTTTTTTCTTCAGTGTTGCAGTCTTTTTTAATGTTTCAGGAGAGGTCTTCTCCTTCTTCCTTGGCTTCTTCTGTTTGGTGACAGACACTTTTCCTTTGGAAACATTATCTTTTTTACCACCATTCATCTTTTTCTCTCCTTCTGCCTCTGTTGTAGTCTGGTGCTGAGGGATGGATATGCTCTCCAGCTTTGAATTAGAAGCGAGTTCTCTTTGTACTGCAGGGTCTTCTCTTGTTTTCTCCTCTGGATCTGGAGCCAGCATGCTGTCCTTCTTGCCAGATTTAATACTAGATGCGCATCTTTTCTTAGGCGTGCTGGGCTCTGACTTTTGGCCTGTGAAATTTTCTAATTGCTTTGCCTGTTTGTCATGGCACTTCTCTTTGGGCACAAAAACAGTTGTGGCCTCCTGCCTATTGTCCGCTGTTGTATCTGTAAACGGGGAACTGCTACCTGTCTTAGAGTCCTGCAGCTCTGAAGTTCCGCAGGGTGGAAAACCAGTGGCTACGGTTTGCTGCACTGGAGGGTTCTGAGACCTGCTGAGCAAGTTGACCACCTCAGGCTTCCTGGATCCCACATTTGACGGATTACAGTAGTTTTCACCAGTCAGTGCAGTGGTCTCAAGAGCTTTCTGCTTTACTATCGACTCCAGGTTGGATAGGGGGGAATGGGTTTTCTCCCATTTTTCTTCCTTTACATTAGTGGGGCTTAGTTCACATTTATGAAACAAGGGGCCATCACAACTCGGGTTGCCTTTGACCTTAGATGGGGCTTGGCTCTGAGCCGGTCGCTTCTGCAAAGGCATCCCCTGGAAAGGTGGTTGGTGCCACAATGGTTTACCTGGGGGTGTATATGGAATCCCCGTTTTTCCACCTGAAGCCCTAGGGGATTGCGAGTTTGTAGAAGTAAACAGTGGCTTGGATGAAAGCTCTTGCATTCCAGGGGAGGTAGTACTAGCAGAGGTACTACCAGATTGCTTACCACCTTTATTTTGCCTATCACCCTTAACTGCAAAAGGTGTCTTCTTGCCTCTGGAGGCCAACTGTTCACCTTGATCAATAATCGAAATGGTCTCTTGCTTGGCAAATATCTGAACGTCTTCAACAAACGCAGCACTTTTCCCATCCTTGCTGCGCAAGGTAGAGGCTAGTATAGGGCTTGCTACACCTACATATGTTCCTGGGAGGTTGTTTAAGGAACCTTGAGATGAGCCTTTGCCCCATGATGCACTTGGTTCCAAATTGTGATTGCTGAGTTTCGAGGTGGCTCTCTGGGCTGAGCCATTTCGCTGGGTGTCTGGTAGAATGGCATAAGTAGAGGCAGAACCAAAAGTGGAAGTCTGAGGCCTTTTGGAGGCATGGGAATTCTTTTGATGAGGCTCAAACAAGCATTGCTCAGTTGTGGCAGTTGGGCTGTTTTGAGCATCCTTAATGCTTTTTTGGCGCTTGGATTTTGAAGATAAGTCAAGAGGTACATCTCTGGCCTCTGGAGGACACAGAGCATTGTGTTCCTCAGTAGATGATACAGTCTTCGGCTTCAAATATGCCACAGAAGTCTTTTCGCTTCCTCTGTATGGCGGACATTTCTCTACAAGGCTTAGAAGCCTATTCTGAGTGGTAATGTTGGCCAGCGCTGAGCTACAGCAGATGGCAGCAGTGGGAGAGATAGTATAATGAGTCAGTGGGGCTGAAGCTTGTGTGGCCTGTTGCGCTGGGAGAGCAATAGCTGGGCTAACAGCAGAGGAAATTGTTGATTTGTGCTCTCCTACACCTTTGCCACTCTTTGCATTAGAAACATGTTCACATCGCCCTTTAGATGCTGATGACAGTGGTTTCTTCTCAGCAACACCTCGACCCACAGAAAACTGATAAGGGTAGGTTTTGAGCCTTGGAGTCGTACTCGAGCCAGAACACGGCACTGGACAGTCCTTTTGAAACTGACTAGCTGTGGCTTCTCTCAGAGCGGCAATCTGGCCCAATCCTGGGGGCAAGGTGATCTTACAAAGAGAAGAAGCAAAGTTTGCAGATGGAAGGAAAGCAACAGGTTGGCCTGGTTTAAAGAGGGTTGAACATTGAAATCCTGGGGAAAGGCTGATAACAGGTTGGGTAGGCCCAGTGCTATGAGGAGCTTTCTTATTTTGGGTCACACTATTGTGAACCAAGCTCATCAAGTCCTCTGAGCCAACCTTTTTACCACAAGGCCAGTGTTGAGTCGGGTAGGCAGCAGCACCTTCAGCCTGGGCTTTGGGAACTTCTGTCCTATCGGGTAACGGCGTGCTAAAAGAATCAGCACTGAACACAGCATTGTTGCGAAGATGGGAAGGAGGGACTTCGGGACAATGGTTTGAATTGCTGGTTTTGCTAGCCTTGCTGGCATCTGAGCAGACACCAGGCATTTTGCAGTCTGTAGATGTCCTCAGCTTGTTCTGCTGTCCGTGAGGTACGTCTCCTCTGAGTTCAGGAGGCAGTGTCTGCTGTGGATTCCCCACCATGCTCTCTGACAGCTGTGTAAGGGCACTGCTCTCTTTGCTCACTGTGCCTCCATCCCCTACATTCATTGGTGAGGGATCCACCTGATCAAATAATAAGAAAGCTTGGTAAATCCAAATCCTATGTAAAACTAAACAAGTATTAAAATAAGCACTCTTCTAATATCACATATGATTATCACCTGCATAGGTGTGTTTTTTTTTCAACACAGCATTCCTTTGAGTGTCAACAGATGTGCATTTACAAGAATTTCTTCTACATATGGCACAAAGCTAAAGATACAAGGAAAATGTCAAAGTCTGTAATCACTTCAAATGATTCAATTATTAGAGTTATTCAAATATTCAGACCTGTCCATGCAGCACTAGCAAAGAACAGAAACATGCCCAGAGACAGTGAGGTACACAGGACATTGCATAACTAAAACCTTCCAAATTCACCAAATTCAATTTTTAAAAAAACAATTCATCTGTCTGTACTCTAATCTAAACAAGCAAATGTATAAAATCAGTGTGGGGAGATTACAACCTGCTGATATTTGGAATTTTGGTAATGCACAATTATTTAAGTCAAGCTTTAATCAGTTAGAAACTTTTATATTGTAATCACATTCAGTGTTTCATGTATTTTGTCACTAAGTAGAAAAATATTGCAAATCACATATGCTGCCATTTTCAAAATATTATAGCTTGGCTACATAAAATCTCTTAAACTAAGATAAAAATAAAAATTAAAATCTATTTTATCTTAATTGCAGTGAACAGATATTCTCTTACAGCTATAAAAATTGTGTCTTCCAGGACGCTAGGAAAAACACTTAATTAGTAAATGTATAAATTATATCCACAGTGCATTCTCAGTTGAACTCTTTCCAAACGATGATGATTTTCATTACCAAGGTTTCATTACCAAACTATAAAATTCAAATGAATAATTCTAACTAAGGAAAGCAGTGATTTGAGAATTTAAAAAAAAATCCAACTAAGCAAGGCAAAATGCCAAACCTTTAATGATTTCAAAGAACAAGGGGTCAAACAATGGCCAAAAAAAAAAAAAAAAGTTATGTCATAGATTAGGAATCAGCTCAAGTTTAACTTTAATGTTTAAACACTTAATTCAGGAATACATAAACCAGTCCTTATTGCATAAATATGCATTTAAGAACCCATTGCACAATTCTTTTTCCATAGCAAGCTTTACAAGCAAGGGCACTATAACTCTGAGGCCAGGAGTTGCATAAACCTTTTTCTCAGCTCTTGCTTGTTCTCTAGTATGAAATGTTAAGAATCAGGGCTAAGAAGCTAGTTGGAAACTTCCTGTTAGAGAGGTTCCTTACAAAAGATGTCACAATTTCCTTTAAACTGAGACTTAAGATGGAATAAATATATTTACCATAGATGGTGTCATATAACAGTTTGTAAGATGATAACCAAATATTTCTATAATCAATATAGTCAATATCTCTACTGATGTCTGTTGATTACTTGAAAGCAAGCATTAGTTTCGAGATAGGTCATCTGAACTGCAAGTCTTAATCTGACTCTTAATGTTGAGGGTGAGGGTCGGGTACAGACTTAAATACAGATGAAAATGAGCTATATATGCTTAACCTGATATTTAGACCCAAAGAGAAGCAAGTGCCTGTATTTGTATGGATGGATTGCTCAGTGAGAGAGAGGGAAATGGAGTGGAGAGGCATCCTGATTCAGCGAACCCACCATTTTCTCAGTGAAAGTGATAAACAGTTCCTCGGAAATGTTATAGTACAATCTTCTAAATCATGGAGTAGCTACAAGGTGTTAAGATTTAGAAACAGGTAAACTAGGTGGAAAAACCCACAATCGGTTAAAAAGAAAAAAAAAAAAAAGTCATGTCATTTTTTTCATTTCAGAAATCCTATGCTGCTCTGCTATCACCCCAACTTTCACTGTATTTTTTCCTGACAGTGCGATCCTTTTACTGTACTCCTTCACAGTGGACACGATCAAAGGAGGCCAAGCTTTAAACAAAACTGCTTAGGCCTTGCATGACCGTGGGTCTTGCAAATACAGCCGCTATCTGCAGATGTTTTACTGGTAATATTGCAGTTTACTTCTGAAGGTAGATGAATGAATGAATTCATTTTTTATGACTGATTCATCGAATTTGGTATGTTTTTTTTTTTTTAATAATGTCAAGAAAAATCCCAGGATCTAGTGGGTAAATTTAGAAAGATTTTCTCAAGCCCATAAAAGATTTGATCCAGGGTTCTATTAATGTAAATATTTCTGTTTAAGCTTGATAGTGGCACAAACAATTGAATCTGAATTTTATAAAATGGTGAAAAGCACTATGTACATTAGTCACAGGTATAGTCCCATCTCAGCATTACCATGTCCCGTTTAATCCAGAGGAGCCAATTCTAGCTAACTTAATACAACGCTTGGTATCTTCAGGGGATTTCCCAGGATTCTAACTAAGTGTTGCGAAGCGTAATGAGTATTAGAATATCAGATTTATTTTGATAAGAAAGCATGAGCTGGGTGTGGAGCTTGCCAATAAATGTGAGAGGAATGATGTTTGTCTCGTAGCCTCAAAAAGCTAGGCCAATAACTGCTACAACAAGCCACTATATGATTAGAGAAAGACGACGTCAGGCTGAAACGTGGCTTCATCTGATAAACAACAGAAGCTTTTCCATGAAAACAAACAAACAGACAAACAGACACACACACCTATAGCAGGACATCCAAACCTGAGTGCTGAAAGGAGGAAATGTGACTTACTCAGTAACTGTATAGTTTATCTGAGGTGCTATTCACAGTATATCGGTATTAATAGTGGATAACGTGCTTGAGTAGCACAATAAATTATTTCTCGAAATGTAACTCGAACAACAACAACAACAACAACAACAACATTTCACGTGACTAGTGCACCTGACAGAAGCAGCTGGAGATGACTGAAATTACTGCTATGTAGAAAAATGTCTCGGAAAACGCGAACTATAGAGCCTTTGGGTCACACACACACACACACACACACACACACACACACACACACAGCCTGTCTATCTGCACAGCGCACTCTTCCTCTCAGAGGTCAGGCGAGTGTGGCTAACGGACACCAGCCCAGTGTTTCTGAGGAAAGTTTATCGGCTCACGCGAGCTCTCGTCGTCGCAGGTTTCGGTGCTCTAGTGACCAGAGCTCGTTACTTCTGCTCACAGCCCTCACAGGAGAAACGCTGAACTAAGCTGTAGACTAAGCACATTAGTCAGTCGGCTGGAGGTGAAGCGAGAGCCCGGTCCTCGGGTCGCTGTTTGAGATGGTCAGGAAAAGGCAGGGCAGAGGACTGGAACCTCGGCTCCTGAGCACACTCTCTCCCGGTGTGTGTGTGTGTGTGCGCGCGCGCGCGCGCGTGTGTGTGTGAGAGAGAGAGAGAGTAAGAGAGAGAGCAGCGCAGAGCCCCACAGCTCACACACACAAAGGAGAAGCTACAGCGATACAGGATGCGGGGTTGAAACCGAGTGTCGTATGGACACCGCCGATTTTCCCCATGATAACAGACTGAAAAAGATTTTTAAAAAAAAAATAATAATAATAAATAATGTGCCCTTTGCTCAAACTCGGACTAGTGCACTCGCTGATGAACAATCAGGCGATCACACAATACAGAAAGACGCCGCCGACTGTCAGGTGGAAATGTTCTGTTTAAAATGAGGCCAGTAGATGAAAGAAAGTGCCGGCGATGGAAGGGTGAGGCACACACACACACACACACACACACAGGGCGATGTAGTTCTTCTGGACGGGAAGGATCGGAGAGAGACTTGGCGCATGCAGTGAAAAGGAGCAGTGTTGGTGATGTACACACTCGTGTGGCCGCGACGGAGCACAAAACTAAGCCCACGTCCCTCCCGATGGACAGCAGTGCTGCCGAGCAGAAACTAACAAGCCTCGTACTGTGCAAACTGAGCGAGCCTGAGCGCATCTCCGGGTGCCCACGAGTGTGTAGTCCAACTACAACAACGCCTTCCTCATCGCGGAGAGCAAGGCAGAGAGCAAGGCAGACAACAGTGCGAGCTGAAAGCAGCCACATGAGGAAACATCGCACTTTGGCTCCTCGAACTCTGCACATTCACCCTCTGTAGGCTGCTGAAACATGTCACACACAAGTACCGAGTGTGCTGGCCGATGGAAAGAGCCGGATCCTTACTTAGCATTGAAGCTGCACCGATCAGATCCCTGCGCAGCAAAGTCTCCTCCAAGCAACTATCGATCTGTATTACACTGTTTGCGAATGTTAAGGACGAGCCGTGTGTCATCGCACAGAAATGTCTCCGATACGGTTTTTCATTCGTCCCATATCGGAGCAATCCGGTATCCGCGGTGTTAGAACATAAACACAGCCCAGACCCGATGTCTCTGTCCACTCAGTAATTCCCAAAGGTAATTAGCGAGCCAGATAACGATGTCAAACAGTACAAACAAACACCAACCCGCTGGAGCCACAGCACCGGAGCTACGGGTGCATCGAGAGCACAGGATCTTAATCCCGTCGGCAGCAATTCACTGAGCTCGACGATTTTCGGTTCCGAAAGTCCGTGGTGGTGGTGGTGGTGGTGGTGGAGGTGGTGGAGGAGGAGGAGGAGGAGGTGGTGGTGGTGGTGGAGGAGGCGGGAGGGGGTTTCGTCAAGACAAGCCGTGCTGTAGCTCACAGGCTCTGGTCTGGTGGGAGAGAGGGGGAGATGGAAGGACCGCTAGTATGGGAGTTGTAGTACTCGAAACCCCACACCCTGGCGCTGCCGGCTCCGAGAAGGGAGGAGCAGGGACTGCAGGTACCGGCATGCAACGCTCGAGTCCAGCCGCTCAAGGGGAAAGGGGATCGCAACGGTGCGCTAAACTGGAGAAAAAAAAAAAGAAAAGAAAAAAAAACCCTTCCCCAAGTAACAAAGTGGAAATATGCCGCCTAATTACGAATACGCTCCGCGTCCTACAAGCAATGCGGATGATATTATTAGACTCGACTCTCCACATAATGTAGAGGATATCTCCTGAAATTACGGGTCACGTTGTGTGAAGTCTGTTGAAAGCGGGCGGGAAAAAAAAAAAAAAGAGAAAGAGTTGAAGAGGTGTTGGCTGATTGTGTACCTCTGCACGCGAAGTCGCGAGCTCTGAACCAACACACACACACACACACACACCAGCTCACCATGCCTCCGATTTCCACACACACACACACACACACAACCGACAATCCATCAAGCACGATGAAGGGATAAACACCTTTAATATATAGGCTATTGTCTGGATTATTTTATAGGCTGGAGCACAACTTTTCTCCACTTGTTCCTCCACAGAAACCACCATCAACCGTCGCCCTTCAATTTCGTACGACCAGTTTCACTCTGAAATATAGAAATACTCCTCCATACCGACATCTTCATGCTATATCCTCAGGACTGAATCCTGCTCGTTCTACAACAGGTTTTTCAAAAACACACGTGTAGAATCTGATTGCAAGGTTTTATGACACTGTGATGTCTAACATGCCAACTAATCACACAAAAGGCTTAATTAGTTCAGTTTTCTAATTATTTGCAAACCTGAACATGGGTTTATTATTATTATTATTATTATTATTATTATTATATAAGGGACATGAGCTCATATGGTTAACAGTTATCCTAAATGATAAGAAAAAGCACCTGTAATGATTGTAAACCATACTATGATCAGAAAGGCATTTCCTTTAGAATTAAAGGTGCAGTTACTAAATTTATGTGGGGGATAAAAAATTATTTTCCATGGTCTATAAGCAGTAATAGGACCTCACAAATGGTCCATAATTCTGCATCTGCAATTATTGAACATTACTCTAATAACAATAATAATAGGCCTTGGAAAAGTTTTTAAGAAAAGAAAAAAAAAAGGAATGCTACGTGGATTTGTGGTTATGCTCGATTCTGTGAGGTTACCCTCCATGTTAAAGATGTTTATCCCTTCACCATAGTTGACAGTTTGTCAGTGGTGTGCAGAAAGCGGTGGTGAGTTGGGAGTGTTAACGTTAGTTCACAGCTTGCATGCAGACATACAGAATCAGCCAGCACCCCTTCGACTCCTTTCTTTCCTCCTGCTTTCAACAGACTTAACAAAATGTGACCCATCATTTCAGGAGACCTCCTCTAAATTAGATGTACACTATATTCTTATATCATCTTAGAATTATTGCTCCATGGTTGTTAGCTGTTCCCAAGGGGACACCTAATAACACAAATATTAGCCATTTTAAAAGTAAAAAAAAAATCCATAAACTTGTATAATTTAAGTCTGGGGGTCCCAAGAATGCAATGGCAGGTACCATCTCTGTCCCTCTTCTTATGATAAGTGCCAACTATTCTCACTTTTGCACCTCAGGAAAAAGCTGAGGTGATTGACCATATACCACAATACCACAAAGAATGTGCTTTGCTTCATACATGCTGTCTTTAGCTAATTGCTGTAACTAATGAAATAGAAAAGTGACAAAGTGGGAGGTGTCTATGACAGGAAAAAATACTTTCTAACTGTCTATTTGTTTTCCTAATTTTATATATATATATATATATATATATATATATATATATGTGTGTGTGTGTGTGTGTGTGTGTGTATGTATATATAGCATCTACTGAAAAGACGTAACGTTGAATGTCCTAATGATGTTAGTAACACGACGCTTATTGAAAGCAATCATAGCTGATGAAGAGTTAACAGTTAAGGTTTTCAAAACATAAGAAGTTAACAAGCCGCCCTTATTGTTCAAGTGCGCATTCTGTCTTTATATAGCCAGCCTCCCAGTTACATCCTAACTCTTCCTGGTCATGCATCCTTTTTTTCCTTTCATCTTCACCCAGACTGCATCATTTGGGCTTTGGCCAGACACAGTGTGACTTTACAACCACAACTTTAACAGTGTGCTGAATGCACTGCTCAATGAAGCTTTTATGTTTGCGGGGGCAGCACGACTCAGGGCCAGACACCAGAAAAAGGCTTGTTTTCTTGCACAGGGTTTTAACATTTATAACTTTTCATTCATTCACTGTCAGTAAGCATTTAATTCCGAAATGGGCCCTGGATTACATGCCAGTCCATCGTAGGGCAACACACACACACACACACACACATTTGCATACTCACTCACACCTAGGCGCAAGTTGGAATTGCCATTCCACCAACTGGCATGTTTTTCAGAAGTGGGAGGAAACCAGAGAACCGAAAGGCGACCCACACAAATACAGGGAGAACACGCAATACACTGTATAGACAGTGACCCAACGTCAGGGTCAAACCAGAGACCCTGGAGCTGTGAAACCGCAGCTCTACCCGCTGTTCCCCCACGCCATCCTACTCATAATTTCTAAACCTTTTTTTTTTTTTTTCCTAGAATGCACAATAACAGACCACAGCATATAAGTAATTAGGCCTAGAAAATCCCAGCGTTGACATATTTACTTGATGACAAGTAAATAACCATGTACGTACAACAACACTGGACTGATGTACCAAGGACAGACTTGCCAAAACTGATACACCTTGAACACCACGATCTGTGAGAATGAACGGAATAAACATAAACATCTATATATGCCTGCTGTTTAACTGATGGTGTGTGTCTATACGTGTTTAAACAAACATATCAACATATCAACATGGGAAGCAGGGCAATGCTAGCTAGACAATGTGACTTCTTTTAGAGGATAAGCTATTTATCTTCCTTAAGCTCACAAACACAAATGTGTGACCCCTAGGCACAGAAAAGGCAGGCTGTGTACGTGAATACACACAGCTGAAGCCAGACAGCCCTGCTTAAACACACAAAGTGCCTTCCAGTGCAACTACAGCAGATGCATGTAACACACATCCAGCTGAGACGGAAGAGCGCAGAGAGCGTACAGCACACTGTGTAGTCCAGGCAGTGAAGTGTAATGCTGAACACGCAGGCAGCTGGAAGAGCAGAGAAAGCTGCGTCGAGAGCTCCGACCTTCTGCACTTGTGATCGCAGAGAGTTTGCTGTCTTCGCAGTACGGCAGGCTCAGCTGGAGCTCAGATCACTCCGAGGGAGACGTTGGAGAAAATGAGCGACAGGTTTGTGTGTCTCGAAGACTTCAGCTCCAAAGTTGGGCACAAAACACAGCCCTGGGTGCTGGCCTGCCCGACCTGCTGACAGACTGAAGGATCTCCTGTTAGCAGGCTGATTTAGAGGCATTGAGAAGGCTGAAGCGCACGATAGTGTCGTGGTGAAGGCGGATCCGCGGGACACGGGACGCTATGGCATGCCTGAGACGCGTTATGAGCATTACAGCCCTCCTGCCCATGGTGACAGGTTGGGATGATGCAAAACGTTCCCATACTCACGAAAGCATGATAAAGTGGCCTTAATTAAGCACACCCTGGCCGCTTTGACCACGGGCTGTCGCTCTCTCATCGCTCTTGTAGGCCTGAAAACACACGCCACAGCGTGTCCCAATCCACCCAAGGCTGCAGATGAGTGACCATTAGCTATCATTAGCCGCACGCAAATTTGAAACCTAACGGTAGACCCTACTTTGCAAGGCAACGCCAGATAAGCATTAGTCGCAGTTGGGAGATAACAGACCCTGTGCTCCAGTAAATCGGGACTTTCATACACTTGCGCAGCCTGCAAAGTTTCCGGAGTTGCCCGTAGCCGTGCATGGCGTTTCGTAGTGCCCCCTTTAATGCCCCTCGCTCGCCAGTAGCGCCTTTGTTAATCGCATGGTGCTGCGCCGCCTGCCTTACCTCACTTACCTAAACGGCCCGGACGCCTTTTCTATGCCTTTTAACAGGAAGTGCTCGCGAAGAGACCGTCAAACCGGCTCCGTGCTCGTAGCGCTCGTCTCGGTTTAACACAGCGATTTGGCGAAGGAGTCAAAGACAGCGTGAATTTTGGGCTTCTCGCCGCGATCTTCCCTCATCGCCAGTTCTCGACCGCAGCAGCTGGAGAAGAAAATCGCGCTTCCTGGGTCCTAAAGCCTGACGACTCTATACAGGTGAGTGTACACTACACGACACTACACTGTGAGCGGTGCTCATGGAATAAACCTGATTTCGTTTATTTACAGCAAAGCCGTGCTCACGGGTTACAGCAACTCTACATTTTACTTTACTTTTTATTCATTTAGCAGACGCTTTTATCCCAAGCGACTTGCAAATGAAGAAATACAAGCAAAGAGACACATCCAGTAGAGAACAATACAAGCAGTGCTACAATACAGGAGGTTTAATTGAGTGCTAGAGGAGCAAAGAGCACAGAGTAGAGGTGTGAGATTATTATTACACATTATTATTATTATTATTATTATTATTATTATTATTATTATTAGTCCTCGTTGATAAAATGGATTCAGTGGTTCATTCACTTTCAGTGTATAAAATGGTTCAGTCACTGGGTCATGTGGTCTGGCTGAAGTCATGGCAAGAACTCTTTCACTGAGGCAGTCTGGTTTTAAATTTTGTTAAAGGCTCCTTACCAGGTCACTTCTCATAACACTGAACACCAGTGATGAGCTCCATGGATCCAGCTATGAACTGAGATTTGTACACATGTTGCAGGCTACCTTCAAAACCAGGCTGTTGTCGGACCAAATGGACATCTCGGTTAGCCAGAAAAATATAAAGTGTTCTACAGTAGTCTACTGAAACACTTGAGGTCTATGGGCATGTGTATTATATTATATATATATCTAGAATAGATTAACTGCATTTTGTGTGCCCATGTCATTTTTTTGTGATAATAGTAAATAGTTTTTGGACTATTATTAATTGCAATATATCAACAATATATAAACGTAGTAACATTACTTAACATATGGGGGGAAAAAACACTGTATTTACAATATTTAAGCAGTGAACCCAATTCCAGAGCCACTTCTGCAAGGGCATTTGAATCTGGTAAACTAGCATTACATATCATGCAAAAAGCAGTGGAAATACAGCCACCATTTTCAAAGCTATTATATTTATTACTGTGTTCTTTAAGACTGGTCAGTTAAATTGAATGGGTTTAACCTCAAAAACAACTCAGCATGTCACTTTAGACCTAGTGTGTCCTGGAGGTGGTAAATTCAGTAAATAGGCAACATATTACTGTACACATATAATAATGTTCATGAAATTAACTGTACCGAGGGGGTCCATGGGGTCCTGTACTGTGAACCCTTTATATTAAATTAATATATATATATATATATTTTTAAATGTAAACAGTGCTTCCTCCATGTTTTTCCTCACATCCCTACTTGTTGCTTTAAACACTTCAGATGCTGGTCCTGATCCTATTAATGAATGCTTCTTCCTTTTTCCACTCTTGATCCTTTGCTCTCAGAGTGTCTTCTCCGCTTGTTGCGAGAGGCAAGCGAACAATTTTGCCCATGATCAGAGAGGTTGCGAGAAAGTGGATGACAGAGACAAGCAAACTTATGTACACTCCCTAGAAACAGGCCTCAACGAGACACCTATATGAGCAAGCGCGATCGGTTGTCAGTTCACGATATCGATATAGGTTTGCGATCGCTTGTCAGTTCTGTAGCGCCCTGACGTTGCACTTATATACTGAGGACTAACGCGTGCTTCACTGAAGTTGACAGTCACGTGGAACTGCAACGGCGCTCTCGATGGAAACATATCTGGTCATGAAGGGTCCATTTGGACAACATTTACAGTTAGAGTGAAGCATATGAAGATAAATCACAGTGGAATAAATATTAAAATACGTACACACCCCACGGCAAAGTGTATATATATATATATATATATATATATATATATATATATATATATAGATATACACATCAATAACCTATTAAAGCGTTAGTAATGGTAGAGTCTATATCAGAGTGTTTGTCAGGGCGCTTCCCAAGCGGTTCCATAGTGTAGTGGTTATCACGTCTGCTTTACACGCAGAAGGTCCTGGGTTCGAGCCCCAGTGGAACCAGACGTTTTCTCTAATTAACGTGATCTCTGAAATAATGCCCGGCTTCCTACATGATCACCGACACGTTCTGGGGTGAAAAAAAAAAAATAAATTTCCTCCACGGCAAGCAGCCATACCGCAGATCTGTAGTTTAGGTGCCACTGGCGAAAATCGGCATCTTGCAACCAAACACGCACCATCTGATAGTAATACAAAACCAATCTCGGGTCACGTGAAAATAAGAGCTTTTCGGGTGACACCAAGATGCCATCATTGCTGAATAAACACCAGGAATGTGGCATTCATTAGGGAGCGACATACAAAATACGGAATTGTTGTATACATTTTAAGCAGGCTACACCCCCTTTTACGCTGACCTACTCTTTAATCCCGGTCCATGCATGCTGTTCCTCCCCCATCCCCTGCGTTTTACAGGGGAAAACCGGACACACACACACACACACACACACACACAGACAGACAGACAGCCCGGGCCCGCGCCCGCGCCCGCGCGCGCGCCTGATACATCCTACTATGTATGGATCCAGTTAAATGAAGCAGACATAACAGTTTACGACTCATCTTGGTATGATGTGCTATAAGCATCAGTGAACACATAATCTTAAATTCCAGTTTAACTGGGATTCGATCGCTGGTGTAAATAAGGTCGGTTATGTCTGAAGTCTTAGCGACCTCTACTGTTCCCTTCGTGTCGGATCCTTAACCGGCCTGAGTAATAATATCTTTTTTTTTTTTTTTTCCATTATCACTTTTTGTGCAACATTCGCGCTCAGACGATGCAGCCTGCTGCTAGAACCGACAGGTGTAGCCTAATGATTCAGTTGATTCATATTACTGATTAGGAATAATATGAGTATATTGGTATATTTAAAGCTCCTAGCTGAACCTGAATGAATCTGTTCTAACCTGTAGTTAGTTAAGGTTAGTCTAAGATAAAACAAATACAGGGTGCGTGCAGTATATTCACAAAAATCCTATACACATAAATATTTATTCAGAGTTTGAACGCTCCCGGGGAAAAGGCTGTCGCATTCACCAATCAGTTTAAGGACAGATGTTTTATAAGTTTTCATAAGTTGGTCACAGTTGGTATGTTACCTTCTCTGTGAAAGTAATGCCATGTGCAAACTGATGTATGGTTTTTAAACGTGGTGTATTTTCAGTTGAAATACAGCTCTATGAAACAGACAAAGATTGCTATAGGGAATTGCAACCTATAGTAATGTTAAATACAATGTAATGATCCTGGATGAAAGTGGTTAGTGGTTAGCACGGTTGCCTTACAGGGTTGGGGTTTGATTCCCACTTCTGCCCTGTGTTGCGCAGAGCTTGCATGCTCTCTGAGGGGCCTGTGGGGGTTTCCTCCGGGTACTCCAGTTTCCTCCCCAAGTCCAAAGACACGCATTGTAGGCTGAATGGCTTCTCTAAACTGTCTGGAGTGTGTGTGTGTGATTGTACCCTGTGATGGGTTGTCCCTCTCTTTGTGCCCCGAGTCCCCTGTGTAGGCTCCCCGCAAACCTGTGTAGGATAAGCGGTACAGAGAATGGATGGATGGATATTGCATTATAAATGTATATCTGCAAACGATGTTCCAATATCTGATATATGTTCGCTTGACACCTTTATGCCCGTGACTTGTCTTGAACAGTTATTTCCTGACATGACATGCTGTAGTCAACAGGATGTACAAATCCAAACAATAGAAATCTGATAAATCTATTTATGCGAGTAGCCGTTTATCTTAATGATGACAGTCAAAGGCATTTTTATTTACACCTGGTGGACTTTCACAGATTACCATGTGCCAGATTACTTTGTGATTACACCTGGTGGACCAGATTACCATGTGCCAGATTACTTTGTGATTACACCTGGTGGACCAGATTATCATGTGCCAGATTACCATGTGATTACACCTGGTGGACCAGATTATCATGTGCCAGATTACCATGTGATTACACCTGGTGGACCAGATTATCATGTGCCAGATTACTTTGTGATTACACCTGGTGGACCAGATTATCATGTGCCAGATTACTTTGTGATTACACCTGGTGGACCAGATTACCATGTGCCAGATTACTTTGTGATTACACCTGGTGGACCAGATTACCATGTGCCAGATTACTTTGTGATTACACCTGGTGGACCAGATTATCATGTGCCAGATTACCATGTGATTACACCTGGTGGACCAGATTATCATGTGCCAGATTACTTTGTGATTACACCTGGTGGACCAGATTATCTTGTGCCAGATTACCATGAGCCAGATTACCGTGTGATTATACCTGGTGGACCAGATTACCATGTGCTAGATTACCATGTGCTAGATTACCATGTGATTACACCTGGTGGACCAGATTATCATGTGCCAGATTACCATGTGATTACACCTGGTAGACCAGATTACCATGTTACAGATTACTATGTGATTACACCTGGTGGACCAGATTACCATGTGCTAGATTACCATGTGACAGATTACCATGTGATTACACCTGGTGGACCAGATTGCCATGTGCTAGATTACCATGTGCCAGATTACCATGTGATTACACCTGGTGGACCAGATTATCATGTGCCAGATTACCATGTGATTACACCTGGTAGACCAGATTACCATGTGACAGATTACTATGTGATTACACCTGGTGGACCAGATTGCCATGTGCTAGATTACCATGTGCCAGATTACCATGTGATTACACCTGGTGGACCATTGTGCCATCTGTACAGGAATGTGATATGTCTGTTTTTCATGTGCTCAAGTTTAAAATTCCTTTGATGGATTTGGATAGTTTTCAGACTTTTTTTTTTTTTTTTTTTTTTTAATATCGGAGCTGTCCAGGGTTCTGAAGCTGCTCATTTTTATTGACATGTGCATATTTAATAAGCAGATTAAATATTTGCTTTTGGAAACGGAAGCCATGTTGAGCTGCAGTTGGCTGTATGTATGTTTTCAGATCACTAAATTGGAACTGTCCATAAAGTGCATCTGTAAATGGAGAAGTTAGGAGGGTAGGATTGCTGGATCATCTTTCAGAGTTTTGTAAAATAAAACCAAAATAAAACATTTTCAGTTAGGATAATGTAGTAACTTTTATGAGACTTTATTTATTATATACTTTATGATTTTTTTTTAAATCACAGAATGAATGATGCAACATTCTGGTTTCTTCTGAAGTCAAAAGATAATGAAGTCCTGGACTTGTGTGACTGCTGCACTGATCAGATGCTTTCCATCTCAAAGTGTGCAATGCATGGCATGTTGACAGACACATAGATTGAAATCATTTGATATAGTTTAAATTTAAAAATAAATTAAAAATAGGGCACAGAGTATGTACTAGTGCACTTCCCCCTGAATCCTAGTGCTGTTCAAAGCAGAATCAACACATTTCCCTCTTCCTTTCAGATACCTTCAGAACAATGAATCCAGATTTCACATCCTCTGACAGGCATCACACTGCAGTGTGTGTGTGTGTGTGTGTGTGTGTGTGTGTGGCCCGAGTTCTTGAACTTTTTGATAGGCTCACTGCAACATAGTTGGCTTAAAGGCCGACTATAGAAAATGCAGTATTGTACAGATTCTGCTAATTTTAGAATCAGGAGTGTGTTAAAGGGTCATTTGTAAAGAGCATGAATTCGTTCATTACTTTCTTTCAGATTCGACACTGTGACTCGTTACACTGTTAGGCGATAGGTGGCAGCACGTGCACATTTTGCAGCCCGTTCGGAGACTTTTAATTTGGAGGGGAAATCGGCGTGGCAGCCATTTTGAATCTCCGCTAAGTGTTTTACTCCGTGCTTCACCCACGCTGTTTTCAAATGAATAACGCTCTTAAGTGGGAATAATGGCGAACGTAGCAACAGCCGTGGCTGCAGTTGCGGGAAGAGACCCTGCTGTAGACCGCTCCTTAAGATCTGTCTTCGGTAAAAGAAAGAAAACAATGGAGATTTAACTACCAGTTGTATCCCGTTTGTTTTGTTGATGCGCATCTGCCAGCTAGCTAAGCTAACACTACATGGCTTCTAATTGTGTGAGCCGACTAGCTAAGTGTTTCCTTCATGCAGCAGTGTCTCCCTGGTGTACATGTTTCTTTTCAAGCCAGACAGCTAGAGAATAGTGATAAACTGGCTAATAAACTGGCTGTTTATATACTTACAGGCTGTTACAGGTTGTACCAGGTTGTTAGCTTGTGTAGCATAGCTAGCTGGCAAGCTTCATTCGCTTTCTTTACCTTCGGAACACTAATACACACAACATTAATGTGTGTGTGTGTGTGTGTGTGTGAGAGAGAGAGAGAGAGAGAGAGAGAGAGAGAGAGAGAGAGAGTTATCTAGTGTATGAATAGTTATAGCTATCTAGCTATATGATGAAGCCATGTGTTTAATCACAAATATTGACCACCTGGTTTTGTGTCCTAGTGGGGAATATCCCATATGAAGCAACAGAAGAGCAGCTGAAAGACATCTTCTCAGAAGTTGGCCTTGTCGTCAGTTTCAGGTATGACCATCAGACCAACTGGACGATGGATTGTGTGCTTACTTGAAGTCACATTCACCTGACTAAAAAGGACTGGTGTTGTAGGTTGGTATACGACAGAGAAACAGGGAAACCCAAAGGCTATGGCTTCTGTGAGTACCAGGACCAGGAGACGGCCCTCAGCGCCATGCGCAACCTCAACGGCCGAGAGTTCAGTGGCCGAGCTCTGCGTGTGGACAACGCCGCCAGTGAGAAAAACAAAGAAGAGCTCAAGAGTGAGTATGCTTACTGGAGTCATTTGTGGTCCCACAATGGTCTGATTGAAAATAAGCTTATGCAGAGTATACTCTGTGCCTGCTTGTTCCCTGAGGTCTGGGCACTGGAGCTCCCATCATTGAGTCGCCGTACGGAGACAGCTGCCCAGCCGAGGAGGCTCCAGAGTCCATTAGCAGAGCTGTGGCTAGTCTGCCACCAGAGCAGATGTTTGAGCTTATGAAACAGATGAAAGTGAGTACAAGTTTGGACATTAAAAGATTTTCACTAGCGTATGAACCAGTTAATAAAATATCTAGCTGTCGCTTAACTTCACCTTCATTCATTGAGGCTCAGAAAATGTGTGACTCTCTGTGTGTGTGTGTGTGTGAAGCGTCATCTACTAAGGGGTGCATTTGAATACCTGTACTTAGCTGTGTTTGGGAACGTGGGCAGCCGCAAACTCTCTGTGTCCCACGCACACTTTCACTCTATGAGAGAGAAATGCAGCAGTTCAACCCACACGCATTTTTCGTTGATGCTGTTAGCACGGAGCCGCGTGGTCCACCAGCATGAACTCCGGTTCTTCACCAGTAAACCCGGATGCACCGCCTAAGGGTCATGTGTGTGTGGAAAACGTTGTTAGGATTGTCACTCTGCATCTCTTTGCTCTCCAGCTGTGTGTTCAGAACAGTCCGCAGGAGGCCCGGAACATGCTCCTGCAGAATCCGCAGCTAGCCTACGCACTGCTGCAGGCTCAGGTCGTCATGAGGATCGTAGACCCTGAGATTGCCTTGGTGAGACTTTTTAGAAGCATAGATGAGTTCTGTTAGGACACCGTGTAAACACACCATGGCAAAAACTCTAACTCAATATAATGCATATAATATAATTTGGTACTTAATATATATGAATACAATATAATAATCATATATTATATAAACTACATGTTTAATTTTTTTCCTTTGGTTAATTGCCTGTTCTACAGCAGGTTCTTAAAATGTTATGTTTAAGAGGTAAAACGTTATTGTGTTGGAATGTAAAGGTCCAACTTATTAGCAACCGTTAAAACCTTTGGAAAAACTATTGATACATATTGTGTAGTATGAAAATGTCACACATTGTGATTTGTTTATTTTTGCAGTATGACCCTTTCATACTGATGATCTTATTTCCATATTTGTCAAAGCTGACTTTTTTTTTTTTAATATATATATATCCAGAAAATGCTTCATCGGCAAGCCTCTGTGCAGCCCATAAACCCAAACAGCCAGTCAGGGCCTTTGCCAGTGTCTAGCCAGCCTCATGCTCAGCCCAGTGCTCCAGTGTCACAGCCCCAGGCCATGGTGAGCACTTCTCTCATTCTCGCATGTTAACGTTATCCTGTCACTGTCAGGAAATGATCCTGAGCGTTTTAAAGAGCTTCTAAATGTTCTTTTTAGTCGTATTTTTTTATTTGTTAAAGTACACAGCGACAAATAACATTTTATACAGTATGTTGGTAGACTATGATGTATACATTACAGAAGCCTAAACACTAATGTGTCTTTAATCTCACGTCTCAGCCGGGAATGCACGTGAATGGTGCTCCCCAAATGATGCCACCTTCTCAGATGGGAGGTGGAGTGCCAGGGCCAATGGCAGGACAGGGGCCAATGCCGGGACAAGGCCCTATGCCAGGACCAGGGCCGCTGGGGCCAGGAGGTAAACGTGTGTGTGTGTGTGTGTGTGTGTGTAAAATTGTGTGTTACGTGTCAAAGCTGTCTTCTGGCCACTTTCCTGTAGGTGGAATGCAGCCTCAGATGGGGATCCCCCAAGGAGGCCCTGTTCCTATGGACAGGGGAGCAGGTGGGTGATCTTAAGGGTTTTTTTTTTTATATATATATATAAAATAAATAAATGACATGTCCCGACATAATTCTCATTACAATTACGTTTTATGATGAGATTTGAAAGGGTAACATTATCGAATGTTTCATATTTACACATGCAGTTACACGAAGCTACCAAAAACAGTACATTACAAAATACTGAAAAGCTTTGAAAATAATTTAACGTACTAACAAATTCTATCTTTTAACATGGAGGAACACTTTTCAATAAAACAAGTCTACATGTTTTAAAAATAAATTTATCATTAGGTATGTGCTAGTACTGTGTTTCAGAGTACAAGTGTATGGTCTTTTTATTTATTTATTTATTTATTTATCTATATATATATAAGGTGTATTGTTAATGTTAGTAGCCTAAATAGCTATTAGCATTTAATACTAGCATGACAGTAGAGTTTTAAAAAAAATTCTGCCGTATGTTTTTCTGTATCACTTAACATTGTGTCCTTTTTTTGTTCTTAGCATCATATTTTTAAATCGATATATATTCAAACAGTCATGGAAAAGGTGTGTTTCACATGAAAATATCAAATTTAAGACCGTTAAATTGTTTTTTTCCATCGTGGTTTGCGTTTTCTCTATATAAAACATTAACTTGCAAAATGCTCGTTTTTTTAAAAAAAATATTCTTTCGAGAAAGTATTTGCGCAGTACTTCTGATATCGCAGTCATCCTAGTGTGTTCGTTGTATGATATTCGATATTAGGTCCGAATATTACATCTTTATAATGCATCTTAACTCTTAAATCTCATAGCTGCTGAAGGTCCGTACTACAATAAGTTTCTTACGAGTATCAGTATCAGTAATCATGCACGGAAGAGCCTCGATTAGAGCGCGGCATCAGTTCCGCTTGACTGAGGCGTTTCAGAATTGTTCCTGAGTAGTATCTGCAGGGGGTGCTGTATGCTTTCTCAGTTTCCTTTCCTGTTTCCTTTACCTAATGCTGACCCAGGAAGCCTTCAGGACTCTCCTGTAGGATCATCTGGGCCGGCTACTATCGAGCGGCCGCAAGGTATCACCAGCTTACCTCAGTGTTCTCAGAGATGAGAGAACTGGGTCATGTGCTGCTCATAGCCTCATCTGTAAACTATGAGAAGTTCACTTGCTTTAGAACATTTTATTCTTCAGTGCTGTTACTTTGCATCAGCTCAGAGAGGAGGCTCTAACACAAGCTTCAGGTTGCATTCCGAATTCCTTGATACCTTTGTCTAATAAGCGCCATTACTAAAGAATGTGCTTGACAAATGCATCATTTTATTTTCGTTCAAGTCTTTCTTTGCATTTTCAAACTGAAATGCAACACGTCCATACCTCCTCTGTCATTACGATGTAATTCTTGTTGTGTAGTATGTTTTTTTTTATTTTTTTTTATCTTGGATCACCCGTTTCTAAGTTATTACATGCTGAAGGCTAGCACACTAATTTGAATGGTGTGGACATTTTCATAGTGCCCATGGTCGACCCCCGGGCTCCTATGCGAGGAGCCCCTCCAGGACCTCAAGGGATTCCGCCAAGAGGCCTGCTGGGTGATGGTCCCAATGATCCGCGAGGTGGATCACTAGTAAACGTGGGAGGAGAAGTAGTGGAGCCGTGAGTAGAGCATCTCCTCTGGATTGCAATATTCAGTGCACACGGTCGGACATTAAACTCGATCTAGTATTAATAATTCAAGGTGACTGGTCCGATAACCAAGAATCTTCTTGAACCTACAACACGAGCAAATGTCCTCGTAAATCTGTCACATGAGTCATTTTCACTGTGCGTTAATGGATTTGGATAGACAAGCATGGCATCTCGGCGTGACTGAGTGGGACTACTAGCTGCATTTTGGTGTCATTGATAGGGCCTGATTGAAATCTCTGATAACTGGTAATATCACAGCGTATAAATGTATAGGCTCAAAAAAGTTTCTTTCTGAGATTTAGTTCTTCACATTTTCTGCCAGTTTAGCCATTTGCCAATTCCCACACATTAGCTTGCTGACTCTCATCACACAACAACTACCATATCAGGGAAGGTGAGGGCTTGCACATGCCTTCCTTCGAGACACATGAAGCCAGCCACTGCATTTTTAAAAA
This sequence comes from Pangasius djambal, assembly GCA_022985145.1. Classification (NCBI taxonomy): domain Eukaryota; kingdom Metazoa; phylum Chordata; class Actinopteri; order Siluriformes; family Pangasiidae; genus Pangasius; species Pangasius djambal. Next base: position 13,452,664 of record CM040981.1, on the reverse strand, counting down.
AAAAAATTTCCCTCAAACTGCTGCTCATGCTACATCACAGCGCAGCTGAAAACACTTAGAGGGAAATGCTAATAGCGCTCCTCTGCATACATGAGCTCTCAGACACCCACAATGGGATAGTGTCACTCTGAGTGACAGGGGAGAGAGAGAGAGTAATTCCTAGGACTTCGGGCTACAGGTGACTGATGTGTTGTCGCGATTCACACTTGTGAACATAAAATGATTCAGTTATAGCTCCCCCAGTACTTGACAGTATTGTTTGGTTGCTGTTCAGAACAGCATTACGCTCTTTATCACATTTTTGTGCATTATCTGTGTGTTTTCAGACCGAGTTTATATGTCCTTTTATATCAGCTGTTTTTTTTGTTTTTTTTTTAAATCAACAAATAATATATTGCTCATATCCTTGTGTGTGTGTGTGTGTGTGTGTGTGGTGCATGCGTGTGTAGCCGTGGTTATATGGGAGGCCCTCCACCGCACCAGGGGCCACCCATGCATATGGCTCCTCCAGACATGCGTGGCCCCCATGACATGAGAGGAGCACCCATGTTGGGAGAGCCCAGAGGCCCTATGATGGATCAGCGTGGTCCACCCATGGACTCTAGAGGTATGTAATAGCACGATGGGCACCGTGTGGTGTTATCAAGCTTTGTGTTGACCAAAGAAACAAGCAATCGTGTGTGTGTGTGTGTGTGTGTGTATATATATATATATATATATATATATATATATATATATATATATATATATATATATATATATATATATATATATATATATATATATATAATGTTTTTATTTAATTTTTTTTTTTTTTTTTAAAGCCCCAATTCCTCCAGGCCGCGATCCCCGAGCTGTAGAAACTCGGGGTCCTGTGGCAGGCCAGAGAGTCCCTGTAGCGGGTGGAATGCAGGGTGCTCCTTCTCACGCAATGCCATCAAATGCTCCCCCAGCCGCCCGACCTGTATGCCTTAAATCTATTTCATACTATATTCACAGATACATTCAGTATTTTCATTTTTGTAAGAACTGTCTTTTAAAAAAAAAAAGACAGTTTAAAAAAAAATGTCTTCTTTTCAGCAGGGTCCTGCACCTGAGGTGTCCTCTCAAGATCATGAAAAGGTACGTGTGCCACATACAAATGTTCATTAAACACACGTCTGTCTGAATATAGGTTTGAGATTATTCTTGGTTGCCTAGTACTCAACAAAGTGGGTTAACATGTTGAGCATAACTGAGTCAGAGAGGAAAGAATTAGCAGGATGGTTCGCGGTGCTGTATTTTAGCTATCGAAAGGTTTTGGGTTTTGAAGCATTTACTACATCCTCAATCATGAATACTTGGATTATGTCCCAAACTGCGTAATACCATAATAAATAGTTTATCAGTACACCACTGGTATCCTTTGCTGTTGAGGCATACTTCTTCATGTGGTTTGGAATGTAGTCTCTGCCTTGTTTTCTGAATGAGTATTGGCTTTTTTTGGCTCAAAGAGACTCGGAGCGCAACTGTTGAAACAGAAGGCGAAATTCCAAAATCCTACATCCTGCAGCTTTACATTTCAGAAAGACGAACAAAAATCTACTATGTGGCCAAAAGTATGTGGACACCTGAACATTACACCCGCATGCGCGTCTTCCCCAAACTGTTGCCACGAAGTTTGAAGCACACAATTCTGTAGAATGTGTTTGTATGCCGTAGCATTAAGATTTCCTTTCACTGGAACGAAGAGGCCCGAACCTGTTCCATCATGACAGTTCCGCTGTGCACAGAGCGAGCTTTATAAAGACAAGGTTTTCCAAGGTTGGAGCGGAAGAACTCAAGTGGCCTGCACAGATCCCTGACCTCAACCAACACCTTTGAGGTGAATTGGAACGCCGACTACACACCAGGCCTCCTTGCCCGATATCAGTGCCCAACCTCACTAATGCTCTTGTGGCTGAATGAGCAAATCCTTCCAAAATCTAATGGAAAGCCTTCCCAGAAGAGTGGAGAGTGTTTTAATAGCGAAGCAGGGACCATCTCTATGGTTGTGGAATGGGAACATATGGGTGTGGTCAGGTGTCCACATAATTTTGGCCATAGTGTGTAGCCAGGATATTTGAACCCCCCTCTTCTTGTTAGTGTAACTGATGGCGACTCTCTCATGTATTTCTCCAGGCTGCTCTGATTATGCAGGTACTCCAGCTGACTCCAGAACAGATCGCCATGCTTCCCCCTGAGCAGAGGCAGAGTATACTCATCCTGAAGGAGCAAATTCAGAAAACTGCTGGTGCCCCTTGAGGATTGCAGAAAAGAGGGTTTTTGTTTTTTGTTTTTTTTTGCTTTGGTTGTCTTCCTTGTCTATAAACAAGTCTGTTAATGAGACAAGATGGACAAATTTCCTGTTTCCGTGTGTGTGCAACATGACTTCTCCTAAACAGTTGCTTAACATTCTGTTTTTTTTTTTTTTTGTTGGTGGTTTCAGGATGTTTCCACTACTAGGAATTTCTAAACCTTGAAACAAGTTCCTTTCTCTTGTTTTTAGGACTGAGATAAGCATACAACATGCAGACCATACCCACGTTTATCTTCTCTGTTATTCATTGAAGGACTAAGACATGTTATTTGTTCATTACGTGTTGCAGGGGGTTTTTGGATTGTAAATGTATGGTAACAGGGGCAGCTCCTGATTCGAAATGCAAAAAAACAAACAAACAAACAAAAAAACAACCCCTGAATCTAATCCCACTGGAACGCAGAAAAGTACGTAGCTAGAATTTGTTAATTCCAATATTGCCAAAGCTACATTTGCTGTCTGAATTTTTTTTTTTTTTGCAATAAAAAAAGGAGAAAAACATGTCATGGCTTGTGCAAATACAATGAACATTTCATGCCAGTGCAGGTGAAACCAACACGGATAAGGAAGTGATTGATCTAGTGTGACTAATCTGACGTTGCTGTAATGAAATAGCACTTTCTAAGAAAGTTTATCTTTCCCCACGTCTACCATGGCAAAGTTTTCTGTGGGGGGGAAAAAAAACCCCAAAAAACACAATGTCAAATACACACTCTTAACACTGCAAAATAGAGAGTCGTGTTGTATATGTTTAATGAGTTCCTTTATTTCTTTTGTAACTATAGCGTTGAACCCAGAACACCACAATGACTTCCTTCATACCAGATGACTTGTCAGTACCAAGGCAAGAAAGCCACACCCAGATTAATGAAAATACCATAACTCCTGCAAAGAAAGGGCTTAAAGATTTCTACTTGCATACATGCCTTCGTTAAAAAAAAATAGATTGGAATATATTATTATATAACTTGCCTACAAAAATATAAATCACTTCAAGATGATGTCTGTCAAAGTAGGATAAAGGAGATCAGTTGATATGCAGAATAATACACACAAGCTCAATGTGATTGTTAAAGGGGGCGGGGTCTGGGGGAGATCCTGAATTTTTTACTATATTGATCAGCAGGCTAATGCCATAACTATTACAGATAGCTCAGGCATTGCTGAGTCTGTGGTTTTGCTGTGCGGGACTTGTCTTAGGACAGCTATTTTGTTTATGCAGACTTTATCAGTTTAGTTGGTTTCTAAATTATTTCAGGGCTCCGCATGCAGGCAGCCGTCGAGACAGTGCATCGGCTTCCGCTGGAAAGGGAATGCAACCCCGAAGAGCTTGTCCTTCCGGTTAAACTGGTTGTCCAACAACAGCTCAAAAGTTCTCTTTGTTGAAGTAAAATCTGGTCTTCCGTGGATCAACGTTAGAATATTTCACACATTTCTTCTCCAAATCTTTAGCCAAGGTGGCTGGGCCACACAGGAATGTACCAACCACTGACCTGTAAGCACAGATAATGAAATGGATGAAGGCTATTTCGCCAGACGCAGGTGACGTGGTCATGTGTTACGTTTAAAACTTACGAGGGGTTCTCTTGTCGAACTTGCTCGAATTCTTTATCCCAGTTTGGCCTTCCATAGTGAGTCTTCTGCTTCAGACCAGTGATGACGTCAGTGTCTTTATCAAAATGCACCATCACATGGGCTGCCTAGGATTACAAAATGAGTAGCAACTGTAACATCACAGCACAGCCTTCACATTTTGTACTGTATCTAAATGGGCTGTGTCATAGCAGATAAACCAGACATACGTGCGTATGGTCCCATCCAGTGAGGTAGAGTTTGTATGTAAGAAAGTCCTTCATGCCTCTCTCCTCCATCTCCTTTTCAAGCACCTGAAGCAGATCCGCAAACCACTCAAAGGCATGTGTCTCCCTGCACAACCAATAGAAGTAAATCTGTAGGGGATAGAAGCACAAGTGAGAGCTGTGCCAAGCTCAAACATGCCTTAGGCAATGAAACGTCTGGTATGTAATGAGAAACTAAAGGAATATGGTCTATCTATAGTGTCATACTCCAGTCCTGGAGTGCACTGCATTCATTAAATAAGCCTGATTCAACTCGTCAGCTAATTCCCAAGGCCATCATGGGCTACTTTTGTAGTTTTAGAAACGGTAAACGGAACACAAATGTTTGTAGGGTTGTGACCCTTCCGGAGTTCTACACACGTTCTAGCTGATAGCATGATTTGCCCGTTGGCGGGTCTTGTACATTCGTACCTTTCTGGTGTGTAGCTTGGGGTTGGAATCTTTAAACTTATACCAAATGGACTTCAAGATGGAAGCAAATGGGGTCACGCCAATGCCAGCGCCCACCAGCATGCTGACCTCGTAATCAAACACATCTTCACTGGCTGTTCCAAATGGACCATCCACACCTAATCTGAAACCAGATCATTAGCCTTGCTGAGATATGGAACTCCTCTCTAGGATGATTAGGTCATGTTTTTGTAGTTATTTCTAATTGGCTTTTATGTTGTAGACAGTACAAACGTTATTGTTCTCCTGTCGTATGGTTGTCTGTTAAAAACTTACTTGGGTCCTTGACTCCCCTCTGGTAATTTCTCTACCATCTTGATGAGCTTCTCGGTCCAGTCCCCGACTGAGCGGATGTGTAAGCTGAAGAAGTCCTCCTCAGGGGCTGATGTCATTGTAAACGGGTGCCATTCGAGTTGGGAGATGGCTGGACAGTTCAAAAAGACATACTGTCCAACGTCCATTTTAAATCCGGACTTCACTAACTGCAGCTCGAGGACTTGGGATGGATGCATCACAATCTTAGAGTGCAATTGAAACAGAGCCACTGTTATAAAATCCCTGACAAAGTGCTACTTTTACCCGATGCTTCAGCGTTACGGCGAGCTTACCTTTTTGTAATTTACAGTCTGAACATAGCGGATGAAGCGCAATAGCCTCTCACATAAGTAAATGATCATCGGGCCAATCACCCACATCCAAGTCTGGGAAAGGACACATTAAGAAGTGGAAGTTACGCAGGAGGAATAATCTATTCCTACACGAAAGCAGTACGTTTCATACATGCACGTACGGTATCTGTAAACAATGTCCTCTACCTGAGGAAACCCTCCTGCAAACTGAGGAATGGGACACTGAGGAATCTCACCCCACTTCTCTGGGTAATCTTTGCAGAAGCTAGTGTTGTGAGGTGGGTCATCCTGCTGACTTCGCACGATGCGCCTGCACCAGACGCAGAGTACAACTTAAGCAATTCGTTTTCTAGCAGGCAAATACATTTCCTTCGAGTAGTGCCATCAGCTCTCACCCTGCCCCGTGAAAGACCAGGCCTGCGAAGAAAATGATGAAGAGGTGGTGAGTGTACCAGAACACCTCAAAGTAGCTTCGCCGTATCACCTCCATCGATGAAGTGATCATAAGGATGAGGGCGAGGGTGATCACAACTCCTGTAAGGCCAGCAATGGTAGTGAATGCAAAGAGGAGTGGTGTCTAGGATATAAACATAGTATTGCTGTTAATGGCATGCACTTGCAGACATACATAGGTGTGTATATATATATATATATATATATGTAAATCACATTAAAACATATTTGAAAAGAAGACAGGCAGTACACTAAATCAAACATTAAATTTCAATGATTCACCGTAGAGTCGGACTGGATAGGATTGAGGTAAGTGGTGCCATCATGATCATCATCGTCATCGTCATCGTGAGCATCATCCTCAAGCATGGAGAGGTTACCGGCAAGGGGACCAAAGCGGCCCTGACGGCTACTGATGAACCATTCCACGTTGAGCAAATGGGCAATGGTGTGAACGGCTGGAGAATGAAAAAGACAGGAATTCTGTCATGAATTTTGTCCATTCATTCTTAATTCACCCGAAGAAGCCTTCAATAACATGAATCTATGCACAAAGCTAATTTAGAAACTGTCAAGTTGCAAAGATAAATCAGGGTGTAAGTGTACTTTGCAAGGTGTTTTGCACTGACCATACATGTCTTTTCTTTGAAAACATTTCAACTTTGAAAGCATATTCACAAAAAAAAAAAAAAAAAAAAGACTTTGGAAATCCTTGGGACATGAAGTGGTACAGATTGAATTCAATATTACTGTGCTGTATTGGCCTGGGACCAAAAAAAAAAAGAATAAAGAAAAATACCAGACACTTGTTTGTGTACCTTAAATTAAAGTTGGTATTTCTTGGAAATATCTTGCTAACTAAGAAATATTCACAATCTGTGACATCTCACTGTCCACAATCACGAAAGTCAGTTTACCCTTGGTAAATATTTAGCAACGCTTTTCCGCATTGCAGCCTAGGTGTAGATGTGGTTTACGGTCTCTTGCACGTACGCTGAAAACTGAGCTGTATAAACCTTATCAGATGTAACATCCCGAAAGGAGGTGTCTGGATTATACGACTGTTCGGGTAAACGGATCTCTCCAGGTATGTGAGTAATCAGTACCATTTCCTGTTCGTTATCTATTCAGGATACAACAACCGATTTTACCAGTCATCAAGGCAATCATGTAGGCGACCAGTTTGTGGAAAGTAAGATTTTTGTCCAGCTGTTTCCGCAAGGTTCGTCCACAGCACTACAATGTAGACGAGAGAAGCGAATCAGTTTTCATACGAAAGGTTTCCACGAGAAATCATTCTGATATTGCATTGTGAGAAAATTAGGAGCAAAAATTCAGTCTGAAAAGGATATCAATAATCAACATAATCTTGAAGACACACGTATAATAATCGGTCAGTTATTTAGTTATTTATCCTGAATCCACCAGGTTACGACTGTAGTGGCCAACGTGATTACGTGTACGGATTTATGTTATATAATTTGAATTATTTAATGTCGTAGTGGTGTAAATTGTTAAACCAGTAAACCATAATTCACCTGCAAGTATTGCTTTTAACAGTACTGAATTACATTAGCTGATATTATTTCTTATTGGGAATTTTAAACTTTTTAACTTAGTTATAGCGTCAGAGAGACAACAATGTTTATATCAGCCAAGTTTTCCAAATAACTCACCATGAAGGAGCCCCGGATGAGAGACAGCAGGTTGCGGCACACAGGCAGGAGGATGAGCATGCAGTTAAAGTTGAGAACAGCAGCAGGAGCTCTTGCCCAGGACAGTGCAGACTGGAAGCCAACACACACACTTCTTACAAAGTATCTTATAAATGCCACATATACAGTATGATCCACTTAGATTCAGTCAGACTGTACAGTGTGTGTGGTGCTGTACAGCAGTTTTGAAGCAGGCTGAATATGTACCTTCCTCGAGCAATACCTCTTCCCCCAAACATAACTACTGTTTCACTAATTTACATCATGTAAAACATGTGCGTCTTAAAACATTTCCTGTTCTAAAAGACATGTGGAATCATTAAGTCAAGTCAAGTGGGGTTTTTTTTATTGTCATTCTCTATATAGCGTGTATACACCGGAATGAAATGTACGCAAGGCTACATCAAGTGCAAATACACAACAGTGTGAGATGAGTGCAGGAATGCGATAAATACACAGGACAATAGACACCCAGGACCTGGGCTGTGAACTGTAAACTATTTGGCAGCGTAGTAATGTGGTATCGAATCCTTGCATGTTTAACGCGCTTGAGATCTTGTATTGTAACGAGTGAAGTGCTGATGTGCTCATGATAAGCAGTGTGGATGCACTCTCACCCCGATCAGCACACGGGTGTAGAAGAACTGAGGCCCCAGATCATAGAACAGATAAAAGCGAACGAACAAGAAGATGTTGATGCCCATCCAGACCACCTACAAATATAATCACAAGGTTTCGTCAAACACCCTGATGTTATCTCCGTTTGATCAAACTGCAGAAAGGGTTCCCTGCTTAATTAAAAAAAAAAAAAAAAAAATCCAACTTGGTCTGCCCAAAAAACACATGCCGGTAGACGTATCGTTGTACATGGTACACATTCTCAGTCACAGTGATGCTGGATGCTCTGATGTTTCACTCAGATCACACAGCGCCGGAACACTGAGGTGAACTAAACCCTTTCGGTCGCGTGAAGAATCCATATGCAAGTTCATCCCAAACAATAGTGAATATTATCTCTTACCAGAATAAAGGTTTCCAGTCCATGGTTTACAATCCAGTTAGCCATGTTTATTTCACGTGATGAGATTCTTCAGCTCGACTCACAGCAGGTGTGTGTGTGTGCGTGTGCGTGTGTGTGTGTTATAAAGCGACGCTGTGTGCGGACTCCGCCTCAGGCTCCACACGGAAACCCCGGGCAAAAAAAAACAGAGCAGAGCATTACAGTAATGACTGAGTTTGGCTGGTCACTGTGCAAACACTACACCTTCTACCTACCCCATCTAACAGAAGCTTCTTAATCGAGAAGGAAACGTGGCTTACGCTCGGATTTGGAAGGTGGAAGAACCTCACTGTTCAGTTTGTTTCATAAGCTTGCTCACAGAACTGATATGAAGTTGCGTCTAAAAGAAGCTTATAAGGACACACACACACACACACACACCGCCTATTCCGTGTTTGTTAGTCTGATTTATTTATATATTTATAGAAATGATACACTAGGAGCTTTTAAAACTGGCCATAACGTTCAACATGTGGCCATAATCATTAAATATGTGAAGCAATAAACAACTGCACTGGTTGAAAGTTATCATTTAGCCATTTTAAATAAAGCATTTACACCATTCTGTAAACGAAAAACACTCAGGGCAACATTCAAAATATTTTATTAATATTATATTCAAGTTACAGTCAGCAGAGGCACATAGTTCAGGCACAAAACAAGCGAAAAGAAAAGAAAAAAAGAAAAAATAAATTCCCACAAAGTTAAGACGATTTATTTTCGGCACTTAAAATCAACGTCGTTCCATTTAAACGGACATCTTTCTGGTTGGATTTCTGCAGGAAGTCTAGAGCTACTTAAAACGGAGGTAAATGCTCACACCTACAGTGAAGTGTTTGCCTTCCTCCAGAACGTACGGGAAAATGATTTTCACAGGAGGCCTCCCAGCTTATCACTGTGATATGCAAGTTTCAAAGTGCACTTGAGGGGAATGAATGGCTGGCTTGTGTTTTTACATAAAAGCAGGGGATGTCCCACGTTATCACGTAAACTCCATTCTTGAGTCAGACATCTGGCCCGTTTCCAACACACCTGCGTTAAGCCTTTGCGAAGGCTGTCTTTGTGAATCATCTCATTCTTTGCAACATTCTTTGGTATGTAGCGGCCAAAAAAAAACAAAAAAAAAAAAACCCCAGCTCACTACAATCTCATTCCCTGCCAATGCACACCAGAGTAGTGATGTCTAAAATTAGAGTAGTGAGGCTTTTTGTTCAAGGCCATTTCAAGGCAATTCAAAGTAGTCATGCTGAGGAACAAGATACTCTTGGAAACACAACAAGATTTGTTCTTAAAATGAACTACGGCAGTTTCTGCATAGAAACTGAGATTCGGGATATCTCGCATGATGTTCCTGATCATGGATTCGTGCAAAATATGCTGCGTTTTAGGAGGGCCAAATCTGACCGAATGACTTACAGGGGCAGGTCAAGCTGCCTCCATGTCCTCCAAGATATCGGTCTCTCTCGCCCCCTGCCGAACAGTGAGGTCTGGGGTTGGCGGGACCTGTGGAACCAGCGTATGCTCTTTTCTCCAGCAGCAGGCACACCGCAGGCAGTCTTCCACGTTATGCTTGAAGAGTTTGCGTGCCGGGTGGCAGAACTGGTAGAAGAGCAGCATGAAGAGCACAGCGAGGCCATAGCACACGATCAGTTGCACAGCGAGCAGCGGCGCGCACACATACTCGTAGAAGTCCGACTTGAAGAAGTACCAGGCCACAATGAGTGCCACGTTTTCGACGAAGCGCAGCGTGTAGTATACGGCCAGGCGGCTCCAGCGAGGCTGCTTCTCGATCAGTTCCTGCTCGGCCAGGTTCAGCTGCACAGCCGACCAGCAGAAGACGTTGATGCAGGCGTAGAGCAGCGTGACCAGGCACAGCACCACACACGTGCCCACCTTGCTCAGGCTCTTCTCTACGTTCTCAGGCAGCGAGGCTCTCCGCGCCCAGAACTCCACCCACGGCTGGAAGAAGAAGATGAGCAGGTTGGCCAGACCCACCGGAACCACCCAGACGGTTAGGGCCGTGCTGAAGAGTACCAACGTGGTGACGCGAGTGGCGATCTCCAAACCGCGCCACAGCACCATGCACAAATACGCACCAGTCTTCATGCTCACTTTGTATTCGTCATAACGGATCTGGATCGCCAACACGCTGCACACCAGCGCCCCATATGTGATTGAGATCAGGGAGATGATCATCAGGGTAACTGGGGAAAACGGAAGCAAATGCATGTGAAAACTGAGTGCAGAATACAAGAACATTTCAGACTTATTTCTTAGCATTTCCAGAATGACAGTCTATGGTATACTTGGTATCAGTAAAACAAAAAAAAAACAACAACCGGAACAAAAAAACTCCTCACGTCTAGCAGGAAGGATGTATTTCTCTTGAATGGCAGCGTACAGCTGGAGCGTGAGCTGAGGTGTGGAACCGAGGAAGGCCTGGATGACGGCTGTGCGTTTAAAGGCATCGCGGTGGACGGCCAGCTTGCGCTCTGAATGGCCGATCTCCCATTCCATGGGGGAGCCGACGGCTTTACCGTTTTTCAGCTTCATCTTTCTCGTGATGGTGACGTACGGCTCCTCCTTTCTGCCTGCCTTGAAGTAAACTACCAAAGCTTCCACACACCTGTAGGGAGGACACGGAGAAGATCTGATCACGCGTGCAACTTGGAGTTCAGAAACCACTAGTGCAAAGACACTGTAACCTACAGAGCAGACCTAAGTCTTGTACATGCTTCTGAGTAAGGAAATACAATAAAGTCTTGGTGTGAGAGTAACAATAATAATCGCCAGTTATGCTAGTGTGCAGGTCATGAGTTAAGATTACACTTTCGTGGAACAGAACAAGGGCTGTCTGAATTCTATGCAGCATTCTAGTAGTATTTTTTTAAGAATAACATGAAAATCGACCCACTATTAAGAGATTAGATAAACGAGCTTCCTGGTTTGAACACTAGATGTCACTAAGATGTAAAAACCAACGCGCTCCAACTCTCCGCAAGACGACTTCAACTTCACTTGACAGCAGTTCTTTAGTCTAACATCGCTGTTCCCATTGGAATCATTAACTGCTGAGTGAACTCGGCAAAATCTTTATGTACACAACGTTGTCAAGCATGAACAGTCCAGTCCTACCGAAAGGACAAAACGTTCCAGCGTCGATTTCACTGCGCGGCTGTTCTCCATCAGACGGAACATGCGCTCAATCGTTCAGCTGATGTCTCACACTCCAATCACACCACTCTATCTACCATTGATCTCTATATCTAGCAGTATCTGCTTTTTCCTTTGTACCTGAAAATGTAACTGACCCAATAAACTATTAAAACTTTGGCGTGCCCCCAACACTAACGCCACCCACCCCGATGTACATGCTTCAAAATAATCCAGGCCCGACTAATTATCTCCACGCAGACTTCTTATCTCTAAGTACACAAAATCATTTCCAGCCATGACTCACTTTTTTTTTAATTGGAGCAAACTGTAAAAAATAAAATGGAGAGTGTTTCCAGCAACCCTAAGGCCGTAATCTCTTTGAATGCAATGTTCTGCACAAGGCAAAACAAACATCCTCGCTTGTTAAAAATACGCATGGCTAAAAATCCTGACCTTTTCACAAACTGACCCACGCAATCGATTGCAAAAACAAAAAAAAAAAACAGGAAGAAAAGCCTAGCGCATATAAACAGTCTGTGTTATTTATGGATACCACAAACGCACATGGATCTGAAACACAAGCATAACGTAAACAATGTAGAAGTATGTTGTCTGGAACGTACGGCAGACAAAACTCGGCTAACGCTGACGTTTTCTCGTAGTCAGACTGTCAGACTACGGCCCACTGTATAAACAGCACTCGTGCTATAAAGGGCAAGTGAGACTTTTGGCTCAGAGCTCCAGACTAAATGAGCAATGTTCATTCCTGAAAGACTATCATAAATCCTCATAAGAGGTTTACAGCAGATATGAATACACGATGGTACAATTCATTTTTTTTTTCCCCCAATCCAATGTGAAAGGATCTTCAAAATCCGGTCGAAAAATAATCTAATGTACAATGGAGTTTAGCGGTAATCTGTCAATGTACTGAATCTCTACTGAACAAATGGTGTAAATATGTGCTGAAGTGAATTCTAGCTTGCAGGCTACGCATTTACCATCCTGAGATTCCAAAGTAATCCGACGTCGCTAGGATTTTTAGAGAACTTCCTTTCTGCTATCGCTCACATTATTGCAGTTGTAAGCAATCAGCTCCTCACCTGCCGTACTTGCTTCACTCATAAAGTAAATTAAAACAAAAAAAATGCTGCTTGGTACCATAAAACAGCAAAGTCCAAAGTCCTCGGCCTTGAAGACTCTTCCTGTGACTGTTCCAAAAAAGCACTGCTGCAGGTTATAATTATAAAGCAGGTATTATAACGCAGGTTCAGGCACTTACAGTTTGTCTACTGAATTTATAAGATACATGTAACTGCCCAGGGGGACACAGTGGCTTAGGGGTTGGGGGGTCGATTCCTGCTTCCGCCCTGCGTGTGTGGAGTTTGCATGCTCTCCCAGTGCTTTGGGGGTTTCCTCCAGGTACACCGGTTTCCTCCCTAGTCCAAAGACACGCATATAGGCTGACTGGCATCTCGGAATTGTCTGTAGTGTGTGTGAATGGGTGTGTGTGTGCGTGATTCTGCCCTGCAATGGGTTGCCACCCCTACCTTGTGCCCTAGGATAGACTCCCTACGACCCCCGGTACAGAGAATGGAACTGCTCATATGATGGGATTTAGGGTTTGTTGCTTAAAAACTATTTTGATGAGGTTGTCAATTCACCAGTTGAGCTGGTTGCCATGCTGGTTGTAATGTGCCATGTGGGCCGACTGCCATTTTAATCATCTGGGAGGTGAATGCAGTTAACATTTTGCAAGAATGAACTATTTCTTGGAGTCAATTTTAATGGATTTATTTATAGGCATTTCTTTATGTCGCTGGTTCTCATGTAGGTTACTTTGTAACTTGATGGTGGAGTTGCTGTCTGCATAATTTGTTTTCATTTGTTTGTCTCTCGCACATGTGCTGCCTGAACCCGCCTTCAATTAATAGCCACTTTCTCTAAAACTGAACAACCTCCGATAATAAAAATACCCTTTGTCAGCTTGTAGACAGAAGAGGAGTTGGAACAGGTGCAACTATGACCGACAGCTGAGAAGCCTGATGTCGCCAGTCTTAATGACACGAGCGAATAACTGCGTCTGTGGAAGGTACAGCCGTCATCTGCGGCAGCGTTTCACCCATAAGCCACTTCTTTGAGGACTGGTAAAGAACGAAATCCAGCTCTACAACACCTACTCTAACTGGGTGTCATTCTAATTTATATTTACAGCCATCCAGTAGTTGCAGTAGTTTGCAGCAGGTTGCAGTAGGTTGCAGTAGTTGCAGTAGGTTACAGTAGGTTTCAGCGGGTTGCAGCAGGTTGCAGTAGTTTGCAGCAGGTTGCAGTAGGTGCTTTGTTTTTCCACAGTTACCAAAGCGAGGTGAGAAGTTTCAAGTGCTTTGATGACCCAAGATGAAGACGTGAGAACGGTGGCTGGTAGGAGTGGCTGTAATTCGGGGTTTATTAGTGTGAGAGTAAATACACAGGAAACTGAATTCATTTCCCTGCTCGGTTGTATTCTACAGAAAACAATAAAAAGCAGAAGGTCACATTAAACGACGCTCTACAGTCATTTGCCCAGCTGCTGCACCACTACAGCTGTTGCTCAGGGCTTTGTAGGCATCAGACAGGGTATAATCGGGTAAACCATATTTTACCAGGCTTGTTGAATAAGTTTTTAACTGGCTAGAACTTTACTTTTTATTTGCTTGCTAGCTATGTTTAGACACCAAACATGTCTTGGCTGTTTGACAAAAGAAATAAAAGTGATGGTATCATGCCAGTGTTATGAAAGCTACAGCCAGTATAAAACCTTACAACGGCGAAATTACTCAGCCTGCAAGATCACACGTGCTGCTTTCTGTTTTCTTCTAAAAGAATCCTGGGAAAGACACGGTGTAGGTAACGTAAACCACAGCATCCCAACTATTAAAGAACGCTAAAGACTTCAAAATTCATTTACTGCTAGAATTGCGGATTTTACCACCAGTTGAAACATGGACCGTTTGATACCGCTTAATACAGACGAGTGAAAATGCTTCAGAAATGCTTTTGGTGTGAATTCACTTGTTTTTATAAATTATCACGATTAAACGGAACTCTCCTTTGTTTTTCGGCTCTGGGGCTGCTCTTTTTTTGCATTCCCTTTTCTGTAAATACTGGTTTCTTTCACACGACACTGCCCCCAAGCATACACACCCATGTTACATGCAAGCACGAAGGCAGACACCTATAAATATATTAAGAAATATAAACCAGACCTAATGCAGCAGCCTTTTTTCGTTACACTGATCCGAAAAGACTGCCTGTACGTAGCCAACTAACGGTGTGGTGGTACAGTAAGCATACAGCTGACATTCTCACCAAACAGAGGCGTGTGTTTTTACACTCGGCGCCGTTGCTGTAACTGTTAGTCACTGCTGTCATTGCGATTACCGGCCTGATGAGTCATCCACAACAGCACAGGGTTTAATATGTAATCTCCTTTCAGCAAATTGGAGGGAAATTAAAGGACAAGTGCAGGGTGTGTGGACAAAACTGGAGTCTGAATAAAATCTCAATTAAAAGCAACATGTTTACATGTTTGTTAGTCCTTTTGGTATTACACTAACCCCATTGTGTGCCTAAAATGACTAAGACTAAAAGCTGATCCTATTCCATCAGTATCTAATGTAACCAGTAAAAATACACATAACGACTCTGCAGCGCTGGGAAACAGTTATGTGGCCTAATATGTGATCTCTTGCTCTCTGTGTCCTACATTAGGACGTGCTATTTGGAGCAAAACTTCACCTCGTTACCTTCTCTGTGTTGGTCTATTGGTCAAAATGTATAAAAGAGAGTATGAAAGACTGAGACGACCCTGAAGACCAAGCTAATGATGCAGCATTATTTTATCCAACCCCTTTTTTTTTTTACTTTTTCACCCAAGGAACTACGGCGGCTGGTAAAGTTCAGCTAGAGTAAGCATTGGTATGATCGTCATTAGGCACTGCAGAATAATAAGGAACTGTGGAGCTCTCTCAATACAACAAGCGACTTTAATTAATTATGCTTTATGTTTTATCCAGCACACAGTTCTTATATAGAATTAGCTGATGACGCCGGATGCTTCCTCCAACTAACTAGCTTGCTTTTTTAATTCAACGGTCTGCTCCTTAGCCTCTAACCTAGCTCTTAGATTAGCATCTCCATGCGGCAGTTGCTGATTTATTGTGTCTGTTGGTTAATGACAATTATATCTGATTAATCCTGAGTGACTTCACTGTCTCATCATAACAGAATTACTCTGCTTGTTAGAGTGGTGAGCAATGGAGTGCTGTATAAAGGCTGGCGGGTGTTAGCATTTTCGCATTTAGCTTTGGCCTATTCGGTCATTCAAGCGCTTACAACCTAAGTTATAGCACTAAAACGCACGGCATTCAGCTCGTTATGATTAATGCAGATTAGATTTCACTTATCTTGAGTGACATAATGCTACACGGGGTCTCTGCTTGTTACCTCTGCTAGCATAGAAGCTCCATGTCTCTGTGGCTAATTTTTTAGCATTTTAGCATTAAGCTTTGGCCCACATGCCTTTCAAGCGCTTAAAACCCAAGTCATAGCACTAAAACACACGACATTCGGCTCATTATGATTAATGACAGTTACACATTAATGACATACACATCCTGAATGACTTATCATGTTACAGACACTCTGCTTGTTACAGCAGCTAGCATAGGAGCTCCAGGTCTCCAGTGTGCCAAGTGGATGATGTTAGCATTTTGCGTTTAGCTTTTTGCCTACTTGGCCATTGAGCCATACAAGTTAAAGCACTAGAAGTAAGTGAAATTGGACTCATACTGCTTTATTAGTGTGGTTAAGAGTGCCTCTGCTGCCCTGTCATTTATTTCTAACAAGTTCTTTGCGATTTAAACTATTACTATTAGTATCGTTAGCACAGCTGCATAGTTATCTAACCTTATATACATTTCAGGGCGGTTAATCCAAAGCATCTCCTTACTTGAATCTCTGATAAAAGTCTATCTACTGGATTCATTCTGTAGGCCACTGGATCAGTTCAACGCTTTACACAGGTTGCTTTTACAGACCCGTCCAGGGGCAACACTGCTAATTCGCTAAAGCACTGGCAGTGTTTATCCTGCTGTTATTGCATTTCATGTCTTTAAGGCGTTTTTTCCCCCGAAGCGCAAGCGTGATTTATGCTAACACAAAAATGATCTAGCTGCGCTGGGCGCTTACAGGCTTCAGCCGTGTTTCTTTTTTCCTCCCGGCTAGCGTGGGGTGGGGTGTGTGTGTGTGTGTGTGTGTGTGTGTGTGTGTGTGTGTGTGTGATTCAAGGGGCGTCGGAGAGTGTCTATAAAATGACTGACACAAGGCTCATCCAAACAATTACAGTCCGGAGTCAAGCGCATTTGCATTTTTGCAAATGTTTTTTTTTTTTTTTTTTTCCAGTCACATAATACACACGAGGCCATGACTTAAACCATTATTTTTTAAATCATGTTCTGCGTATTTTTCAGGTTATATATACACATTTTGGAAATTTAAAAAAAAAAAGGGCTATTGCTCCTTTAACGCATTATGAGAAAGGTTCAGAGCCGGTCGAGTTGAGGAGGAGGTAGAGATAGAGGGGTGGGGGGAGGGGAGGACAGAGAAGGAGAACCTGAGACATCTGGTAACGCTTTCCCTTCTTTGTAACGTGCTTTGAGTTTGTTTGCCAGCGACCGACTTTGAATTTTATATCTAAAATGTATACAAACGTCCCATCACACAAACACGTCATCAAGCCGGACCCTGCGAATCCACTGTCTTCTGTCTGTGCGTTAAATAAACATCTCCAGTTTAGAAGTCTCCACGACAGAGAGGTCTACAGACAGATATTCATACAGAGTCAGGATGTAATATTGCATATTGCTATTGCCACACACAGCATTACTGTAGGAAGACTACAACTACTTCAATTATATACTTCAATATATATATATATATATATATATATATATATATATATATATATATATATATATATATATATATATATATATATATAGCAAACTGAGCATGGGAAAAAGTAGCTTAATCCTGCACAAGCTTTCTAATCTCAAGTAAGTGTCCTGTAGGCACAGTAAACTAGTCTCTACATGTCTTATTACACTGTACAGATGGAAAAAAAGAAGAAGGAAAACATTTTCCGGCTCCTCCAGGGTTGCGTACCATTCTCATTAGCCAATCAATGATCCACGGTTTTTGAGTCTCGATATAGCCGCCCTTTCCAGGCAAATCGGGAGTGCACATTTATCTCAAACGACTCGATCTGGCTATACTAAGAACCCAGTTAGACCACAAATGATCACAATGAGTAAATCTGGCATTTTTTTTTTTTTTTGGGCTTATGTCTTGTATTTATTAAGTGAAGTATGAAGAACACGGCCCTGGGTCCCTCCCCACAGGCTTAGCTCAGACCTGTGAAAAACACAAACACACGGCCCGCACACAGCATTCCTCTCACACCGCTCAGACCACAAATCACACTCCTGTCCTGGAGGCTAATGCCACTGTTACTATATTAGCTTTCTACCATCTACTAATCACCAGGATTAACTTCTGTGTGACCTGTGAATTTGTGAAGCTTGTTCTTCCGTGCCAGTCGGTAAAAAAATTGAGAAACGCCTGATTAGTAGTCATACCCGCCTTTTACCTTGCTGTTTTTTTTTTTTTTTTAAGAATTGCTGCTTGGTGCATATCTGGGGGAAAAAAAAAGTTCTCCAAAATCACACACCCACAACTAACACGCTACTGATGCTGTATCATGAGATCAGTTAGTCTTGTGCTACCAATAAGCGTCTGCGTCTGAGTGGGGGAAACTGAAACGGGTTAGCGCTGCAAACAAAGGCCGAATGTGCTTTCTGTTTTTACTGAAAAAATATTCTGCATTTCTAGAACAAGACATTTTGTTCAATTACATGAACGCAGAGTGCTGCGCGTCATCATTTAATATTCCGTACAATATTTTCTTTCTTTTTTAAATTATATTGCGTGTTTTGTGTTGCTGTCAAAATATTTGATTTAGTATGTCTTTCCAGTTTTATTATTGACATAATGAATCAAATATTTTGGCAGGAACATATCGTCATCAATAGATATCATCGTATTAAATTAATTGGGCTCATAAAAGGCGTCAATGATATCTACAAATATGTAAACAACTGATAAACAGTAAATATCTATCACTACAGTTATACATGCATAAATCCTAAAAAAAAATTTTTTGCATCTAAGCGAGCGCAAACGACAACACCTGTCCAAAACTTTCCTCACGTGTGATCCTGCTGTACTCAACATTCGGTCACGCGTTACTGTGGCGGGTATAAAGCTCAGTACTCAGGAGGGTGATAAAGAGTCTAAAACTTCAGAAGCCTTTGTTTGTAACATATACATTACAGCACAGTGACATTCGTCTCTTCGCATATGCCAGCTTGTTAGGAAGCTGGGGTTAGAAAGCAGGGTCAGACGTGATACAGCGCCCCTTGAGCAGAGAGGGTTAAGGGCCTTGCCCAAGGGCCCAACAGTGGCAACCTGGCGGTGCCGGCCTTCTGATCAGTAACCCAGAGCCTTATCCGTTGAGCCACCACTGCCATGGAAGCGTTTCCACTAACATTACCAAAACATGAACGCTGGAGTCAGTAGTACAGTGTTTCCAAAAATCAAAAAGGCCATACTTAGCTTGGACAAATTTGTCCCGAAGCTGTTTCCATTTTTTCTAGAGGGGTCTTTTTTTTTTGTCAGAACTAACAGAGCATGCAGTTTCTTGCCAGGCATTTGCAACTGCTGTGTGATCTGAGTGCAGAGCTGATGACATCACATCTATGTTTATAGAAATGAACACGCTCTGAACGCGGCTCAGCAAACTGCAGGTCTGCCATTAGCGAGGAGTCGTTCACCAAAGAGTCGGCTCTTTGAACCGGCTCACATTTTTCAGGAGATGTAGTCAGTGTCGAATGAATCTTCTTAAGGAAGCTAAGACACAATAACATTAGTGCAGGGATTCTTACGCAGTCGCAGTACCTTGCACATTTGACAATTATTTAAATGGATTTTATGAAATGAAACGTATAGTAATGTCATTCTGTTATTTAGAATACAGAGTAAGATTTTAGGAAATAACAGCAACCATAGCTATACGAAGAAAAACAATCACTGGTGAAAATAAACGCTAAACCCTAAACGCTGTCCGCTGTAAGGAGGAAAAAACCGGCAGTGAGCGGTTTGGGAGATGAAGGAGTCGGCTCTTATTGATGAACCGAGCCAAATGATCCGACTCAGTGAAAAGAGCCAGGATTTCCATCACTATGTGTCAGGACAGCTGGCGGGGGAGAAACCTGCCTCTGCCCTTAGCTGGCCTCGGCGCCTCCTGCTGCAGCTCCCACAATGCAGCTTGTGTTATATATATATTTAGCCGTGACACACTTCTGAACGCACAGACGCGTGAAATCGACTTTTCCCAGCGTGTGTTTTGGTCCTTACGTGCAAACGCGTAATAAAGAAACTACACTGCGTGTGCTGAATCATATAGAGATACACAGTCTACAGTCTACAGTGGCCGAGGCGGAGCCTGAACCTGCCAGGCGATGGTAATGATCACGTGACCGCTTGGGGTTCGCCCGCAGCTGGTACACTGGTCACGTGAACAAGCGGCGTGCGCTTAGATTTCAAGGAGATCGATGACTCTTAAGTAAACGACTGAATACAGGACTAAAACTAAATAGGCTCGTGTAGCCCCTAAAGGATGACTGTTAAAAACATTTACACACTGTCAGCTGGGCCACCCTCTGCACAAGTGACGTCATTACACTTTTTTTTTTATTATTAAACGAATTTGCCTCGTAGTTTGCGAAAATGTGTGACTTTCCGTGTTTCCGGTGACTGCGCGTGCGAACACAGCCCGTCTGGTTAGTAGAGATTGCTGATCACGTGACTGCGCGCGCACACGCCTCTCGCGTACCTGATGATCGGTCCCATCTGGAGCAGGTGCATGAAGAGCACCAGAGGCCGGTCTCTCCCGAGATCCCGATGGACGAAGGTCAGGGTCAGCTGAGTGAGCACAGAAGGCACCAGGATGAAGGTGATAGTCAGCCCCATCCATATGACGTCGTTGCTTGTGTGGTAAATGCTGGACAGCACCGAGGCGCAGATGAACTCGGCGCAGTACAGGACGGTCGCCCACAGCACGCTGACAGGGGGGCGCATTTTGCTGTGGTTGATCACCATCACGACGCTGTTGTCGTTCGGTACCACGGCGTGCTGTGGGATCTCCGAGATGTCATCCTCCACCGCCTCGTCCATATTGTTCATATGAGAGCTCAGCGACTTCCCACACTCAGGATTGGGCTCGTGTTTACCTTTCATTTCAGGGGGGGGGGATACTGCTACCTTTAAACGTAAACGCGTTGTCGAGTTGCTAAAATGCTAGTCGGATTGGTCGTCTGAGCTTTTTATTATTATAATTATTATTATTTGGTTCACGTGGCTTTGATCGTAACTCCACATTCCAGCGATTTGGATCAATAGAAGACTGAGCCGGCCTTTATTTCCCCAGGCATGATCGTCCTGCTTGGCCACTCCGAATAAAGAAGTCCATCACCAACTTTCCACGCGCAAGTTCTTGCTGATCGAGCCAAGCACGTAGTGAGCAGCGCGAGGATATTCCCGTGGCTGCCGTAGCGGCTCGCGTGCTCACTGAACACGGCTTCAGGGTCCTAGCACCGGCGCGGCCTGCTGCGAGCGCGACGTCCCCATTCCAACATTTCAAATAAAAACCGCGCACAGGAGTAATGTATGGCAGTGTGTACCGCGCAGATTCCACCTTAGAGTTCCCGCAAGTCTGTTTTGTTCGTCTGCTGTTTACGAGTAGCACAACCAGGTGTGTCTTAGCATGCGCCTCCTGACAGCGCGCTATCGCTTTGCTTTACGCTCCTGCGGGTCCCTGCGCCCGCCGGTTAAAGCACCAACGCCAAAGCACGAACCCAGACCATCCAGAGCACTGGGGACAAAATCATCATCATCATCATCATCATCATCACATCTACATATCACACAGTGCCACATTTTGTTCAGGCTAAATCTATTTCTGACATAACATTTTCCCAACCCTTTTTGAAACTGGTAGCTGTGTAATAAAAATAAATTCCACTAAGATCACTGTTGGGCACTAAACAAAATCAGCCCTAATAAAAAGTACAAAATAATATCATTTGGTAATGTAGTGCTAATGTAGTAGTGTATTCAAACATATCTCATTTACAATCAGTATCATTTTAATAACTTGTTGTCCTCTCTGTTAAGCCTGATCCAGTGGTTCCACCTTCACAGCTGGAAGAGCACTAACCGTCTTGGATGTCTAGACTATCTATATACAATAAAGAACTGTGGCTATGAGTACTTGTTTTAATTAAAACAGACTATGTTCTTGGATTTTAATGTGTTTATAATGACAATCGTAGGCTTTAAAGTCAGACATGGCACTCTAGGACTGGCATCTATTTTTACAACTTCTTTACAAAAAACAAATAGAGACAATCTATCTATAAGGGCAGTTATAAAGGCAAATGGTGATAAAAGAACATTTTAAACCTAACATACTAACTTTTATAATCAATATTAGACTTTTTCTCCCTTAATGTTATCCTGAGCATATGCAGTTTTCTTTGCAATCAACAGTGCTTCGTTTATAAGCTCACTTCTTATCTAGCCACATGGCTTGTCATGTCACAGGAACAGGAATTAATTTCAATTTGATTCCAAAGATTAAAGTGGAATAAAGTAGAATGCGGTTCTGTTTTACTCCTTCTAACCGCCAGGGGTTGGAGGTGAGAATCACCAGGAAACCGTCATGTGCACATGTACATGCATACCGAGACCTTCCACCAAGGTCAGAAAGTGACCTATGAAACAGTACATGCTGTACATACTTCTGACATTCAGCCATCTTTCACCTTCTTCTTCTCATCTCGCACACGTGTACACCATGTGGAACTATCTTTGAAACAGATGGCCAGAGCTACGCTTATCCGGTCCTCCAAAGTTGGCAAAAGGACCCCTACCATCTCCTATAATCTTTTCTGCTGCATTGAGTGCATTTTTGTTCTTACATTCTAGCACCCATTCTGGAGAAATCTAGGAAGATGCTTTCCCGTGTTATCATTGCTAGACTGGTTAGCTTCACTCACCATGCTGTTTGACAATTTAGCCGCTACTAATGCTGTGTTTCTGCTTAGTGGCACTACTCACTTCTCTTTTTTCTGCGGCGCACAGTACCAAGGAACATTCACATCCCCTTTCATCTGGACAACCTGTGGGGCCTGTGCATATATGCCACTAGCTTGGTTGAGTGGGTTTTACTCAAATTCCTCTATTTACCCCATTTACCTGTCATCTTTACTCCGTCAGCATTATCGGCATGTTGTAGGTGCTGCTAACGTGATCGAGTGGGTGTCCCTCATGGTACTATGCTCTCTTTGTTGCTGAGCCTGCTACATTAGCCATAATCTGGTACATAGCACTGGGCCGGAGTTGGGATTCCTGTTCACCGCTCATTCTCTCCACCAGGTCATGTTCTCCCTCAACAATTTTGCCACTCAGTGTTCTGCTCATTCCCTGCAAGTTTACTGACTAGCAGGTCTTTGGCAGACAAAGCTCTATGCCCAGATGTTAGCTAGTTTGCTGTTCAGTGGATTGTTCACTACTGAGTTAGCCAGATTGCTAAGACAAGGGAGTCATTTCCCTCCATTTCAGCCCTCATTCACCCCACCGGTAAGTTTCATTGTGATTTTATAACTCCTGGTGTCCCATAGACTAGCAGACCTGCGGCTACCTATTGCTAAGCTAGGGGCATCGAATCTTATCCACAAAGGGCCAGTGTGGGTGCAGGTTTTCTTTCCTATCAAGCAGGAGCCACACCTGATTCCACCTGTTTAATCAGTTGATCTTGGCTTTCAGTAGACTCAGGTGTGGCTTCTGCTAAGTTGGAATGAAAACCTGCAACCACTCCGGCCCTTTACAGATAAGATTGGACACCCCTGTGCTAGTCACTTTACCTCACTTTAACACATACCGTTCTTGGAAGCAGAAGATGGGTACCAACTATGTGCTCGCTGCCTTGGTATTGACCATCTTAAGGAGGTTCAGACATCTCCTGTGCTGATACCAATGCTGATACAGCAGTCATAAACGGCCATGTCCGGCACCATCTGTTCACCTTAGTAAGACGCTGTGTCTAGGTGTGTAGGCAACCTGGCAGCAGATGTGCCTCAGCTGAAATCACTGGTAAATCTTTT
This sequence comes from Pangasius djambal, assembly GCA_022985145.1. Lineage (NCBI taxonomy): Eukaryota > Metazoa > Chordata > Actinopteri > Siluriformes > Pangasiidae > Pangasius > Pangasius djambal. The sequence goes on along the minus strand of CM040981.1, from coordinate 13,428,681 downwards.
TCAAGGCTGATAAAGATTGGAGAGTTGAACTGCCATGTTCATCTTTGGCTTTCGTAGCATCTAAAAACAAGCCTGGATTGGCCTGGATTCGATTTGCATGTGCTGCATAAAGGCTCTAAACACGTAACAGCCAGACTCAGTTTCCATTCTAGATTTTGATTCAATATTTGCTCCACCTCCAAGGAACCATCCATTAGAGACACGTCCACCCAGTCCAGGAAACACGTCTGAATGCAACAACTCCTAGAACACACACACACACACACACGCACACATGCACACATTTACATATTCCATGTGCAAATGCCACACTTGAAATCAACTCTAGATCTTTTATTTGCTGGCTTGTAAGTGAAATAATGAGGAAATAACAGCAGCCAATTGTCTAGTTACTTCTGATCCCTTAAAAGAAATATTTAAAACAAAGAAAGTAAATGTTCAATATCTTGAATATTTAATATCCAAGATTCTGAACTATTTCTAGGTTCCTATTTAAATGTAAGCAAATGTGTGATACTGACCATGTTAACTGCTTTGTAGAAAAGGTCAGATTTTCCTCGTGCCTAATCTCCTTTATTGAAGCATGTGTTCAGATGACATAAGCAAAAAAAGGGGGACATACCAAATACTAAGAAACTCTGAAATTCATGCAAATATTTCAAATATTCTACTTTTCACTCAAGTTGTTGTCGGTAGTACAATTTGTAATGAAAACTGTTGTTCATTATAAAATAGAAGCATTTTCACTAGTGGTCTCAGACTCAGAAGCACTGTGTATGATACACGTACAGTCTGGTCCATAAGTATTTGGACAGTTACACAATTTTCGTAATTTTGCCGCTGTACACCACCACAATGGATTTGAAATGAAGCAGTCAAGATGTGATTGAAGTGTAGACTTTCAGCTTTAATTCGAGGGGTTTAACAGAAATATTGCATTAATTGTTTAGGAATTACAGCCATTTTTTACATAGTCCCTCCATTTTCACAGGCTCAAAAGTAATTGGACAAACTAACAATCATAAATTTTAGGATTATTTTTAATACTTGGATGCAAATCCTTTGCAGTCAATGACTGCCTGAAGCCTGGAACCCATGGACACCCCCAAATGCTGAGTTTCCTCCCTGGAGATGCTTTGCCAGGCCTTTACTGTAGCTGCCTTCAGTTGCTGCTTGTTTGTGGGTCTTTCGGCCTTCAGTTTTGTTTTCAGTAAGTGAAAAGCATGCTCTACTGGGTTGAGATCAGGTGTTTGACAGATGATGTGGTATGCTTTGGATCATGAGCTCTTTCTTTCCTTTTCCATACATTTCTCTTTTATTTATTTATTTTATTTTATTTATTTATTTATAGCAAAGTCTAATCTGGCTTTCCTGTTCTTGAGTGTTATCAGTGGTTTGCATCTTGAGGTAAACCATCTGTATTTACATTCATGAAGGCGTCTCTTGATTGTAGACTTTGACAATGATATGGCTATCTCCTCCTCTTCTTCTTGACTTGGCTAGATGTAGTGAAGGGGTTTTTCTTCAACAAGGAAAGAATTCGGCTATTATCCACTTTAGTTGTCTTCCATGGTCTTCCAGGCCTTTTCGTGTTGCTGAGCTCACCAGTGCATTCCTTTTTTTTTTTTTTTAAAAAAAGAATGTACCAAATTGGTGATTTGGCCACTCCTAAAGTTTCTACTTAGAAAGGGTGGCCTCTCTGATAGGTCTGTTTTGTTTTTTCAGCCTAAAGATGGCCTCCTTCACTTGCAACGATTAATGCAACATTTTTGTTAAACCCCTTGAATTAAAGCTGAAAGTCTACACTTCAATCACATCTTGATCGCTTCATTTCAAATCCATTGTGGTGGTGTACAGCGGCAAAATTATGAAAATTGTGTCACTGTCCAAATACGAATGGACCTTATACAGTAAATAAACTTGTATAACATGTAAAATAACATAAATCTATAAAATAAGCATCCGTGAATGCAATCGTTATTAGTCACTGACATATTTGCACTTAGGGCACTGTTAGTGAACATGATATCATTTAAGGGCTTGAAGAGTTTGTCTTGCATGTGATTTAATTACAGAATATTACCCTGAGGTCTATTAGTCTAACTCTTTTGTTGCTTTCAGTCTTCTAGTGTTACTGCACACAATGGCCCAGTGGTGGTGTAGCGGCCATTACTCTGTGTCTGGGAGTGTCGATTTCCATAATAGTTTTTGGTCCATAATAGTATACATTACTCTACTACACAGGTTTCAAACCCTGGTTCTAGAGTTCCCCCTATGCTACTTTCCCTGCTTTAACACACCTAATTCAGCTAATCACTTTAATCCCCGGCCCTTCCTGGGATGAGTTCAGTATGTTAAAGCAGGGAAAACACTAAAATGCAGGACCGGGGTACTCCAGGACACAGGAAACTGTGCTCTATTAAATTATATTGCACAGTCAGCATGGCTACTAAACAAAGAGCCTTAGTAGTACTCTACGTTGCTTTACTCTATCTGCTCCAGGGGCACCATATCACGGCTGACACTGCACTCTTACCCCAACTTTCTAACAAGCAGGGAATACATAGTACAGTACTGTACAGTACTGTGCAAAAGTCTTAGGCACATGCAAAGAAATGCTGTAGGGCAAAGATGCTTTCAAAAATAATGAAACTTAATGTTTCTACATTAAAAAATACTATAAAGAGCAGTAACCAGTAATAAATGAAACAAAGTCAATATTTGGTGACGATCCTTCGCTTTAAAAAAAAAAATGGCAGTCTCAGGTACAGTGTGTGCAGTTTGATAAGGAAATGAGCTGTAAGTGTTGCTGAGCATCTTGCAGAAGCAGCCACAGCTCTTCTGGAGACTTTGACTGTCGCACTCGCTTCTTATTTTTGCAGCAAAACCCAGCAGCCTTCACTATGTTTTTTTGTCTGAAATTTGGTCTCTTATGTAATCTGCTGCTTTCTTTACTGACACAAACATTTTTCTGTAACATTTAATTTTGTGCTGGAAAACTAATGTTTGGAAATCTAAAATGTTTTTGTACTGAATCAATAATGTAGAACTCATAAAATAAAAATCTATAACAAAGTTTGTACTAAAAAAAAAAAAAAAATAGGGTGCCTAAGACTTTTGCACAGTACTGTATATGTGACAAATACTTTCTATTTCTTCTAGTACTCCTAGAATTGGAGTCTGACTAATCAAAGTTGCCTTAAAGACAAATACTTTAATTATCAGGATCATTGGTAAAGTTAATTTAAACTGCCACAGCAACTATTTTGGATAAGATATATGAGGATGTGTGATCAGAGGTGGAGCAATAGCTGCTGTGTTGGTTCTATTTTTGTCATGGCCAGCTGCTACAGGATGATCCTAACCAACAGAAGAAGTAACTCTGTTACAAGACACTTCAGAGCTAATGCAATGAAGGGTTTTTTTTTTGGTTGTTTGCAACATTACATCCGGGATGAAAATGGATCTTCTGCCCTTCTGTAATTTCATCAGACTTGAAACTAAACCACTAGCAGCCATGTATTATTATCTTAGCAGCCGGAGCTGAGAGATGCATTTGGATACTTGCCTAATGGTTTCCTCCTTGTTATAGTCAATTATTTGAATCTTATGGCCCACTAGCCTAAGATAATGGACAACACAAAACACAGTAACAGCAGAATTGGTTTTAAGGACCTCTGGTGGCCAGGAATAGATCACACTGTATATGCAGCACTAATGGGCAGAAATGCAAGTTAATGTATGTAACTGTGGTTCTGTGACGAGTGGCCCGGGCAGTTTCCTTTGGAATTAGTGGAGTGTTCTTATATGTTTATTTCCTTGTTAAGCAGGAATAGCAAAGTTGTTCCCTCATGACTGTGACCCTAACCTCATGTGTGCAGCCTATAAAAGGTTCCCACTACATCACACTCCTTCTCTGGCCATTCTCGTCTACCCAGGTGGCCCTGCTAGTCCTCTACTAGTCCTCTAGTACAACTACAGTTACAAGAGTATCATTCAAAGGTAACTTAGTAACCTAGTGAAGGCCACATATCAGCATCATTGCAAAAGTACACACTTCATACAGTAATGGACAATACTCCTAACTAGTTCTGAAGCCATGCTTTATTGAAGATGATAATTGCACACAGCGATGATTCTGCCCTCCCTTGGGAATGGGAGTTGTTCCGGTTAAAAGTTCAAGTTCTCATAATGTTCTTTACTGAGAATAAGAATCAAAGTTGTCATACTGCTCTCTACTAAGGCTGAGAATCACTGAAGTGAACGAGTACATCAGAGGGACAGCTCATGTTGGACGTTTGGGGGACAAAGTTAGGGAGGCCAGATTAAGATGGTTTGGACATGTTCAGAGGAGGGAGAGGGAGTATATTGGTAGGAGAATGTTGGACATGGAGCTGCCAGTTAGGAGGCGAAGAGGACGGCCAAAGAGGAGGTATATGGAGGTAATAAATGAGGATATGAAGCTAGTGGGTACAGGTGTTGAGGATGCAGAAGATAGGGATAGGTGGAGAGTGATGATTCGCAGTGGCGACCCCTGAAGGGAAAAGCCGAAAGAAGAAGAAGATTGGTTCATATGACAAGTTGCACATATTGTTTAGCACCAAGTCCAGATCCCACTGAAGGAACATGGGATTGTGTGGAGGATGTTCCTTACCATTAAGAAATGTTTTGACTAGTTTAATTCGGTCACAGTGGCAAACTGTCAACCAGTCTCTGGTGCAGAGGCAATGCGGCCACATACACCTTTAGGATAGACCCAGAAAGAGAGGCTTCTAGCAATAAAAATATTGTTCATGGTGCATGATAAGGGTCTTATGCCCAGTGTTTCACATCATGGTGAAAAAACTTTCTGTTTGCCCACTGGTGTTTAAATGGACACCCATAACCGTGTGTCTGACCCCTTAAAAGATGCCAGTATGTTGGAGTTGCTGCCAGGGGCCAGATCCAGAATAGGCTTATTAACAACACTGTTTCTGTAAGAGTGACAGTGGCAGGAAAGCATACAGGTGGAGATTTATCCAATCATTGCCAATGCACCCTGCCCTCTCTGTCTCTGCCCTGTCTGTGAACCACATTGGACAGTCTGATTCGACCCTGAGCTCAGGTTACTGTCTGTCTGTTCACATGTTCTCCCTGTGTCCGTGTGGATTCTCTCCCAATTCTCTGGCTTCCTCACCCTTCAAAAACACACTAGTAGGTGGAATGGCTAAGATAACTTGCCCCTAGCTGTAAATGTGTGTGTGTGTGTGTGTATGGTGTCCTGCAATGGACTGGCATCCCGTTCAGGGTGGTTTCTGCATCACAGTGGTCTAGGGCAACTCACATACACTTTGTGAAAAAGGGGTAGCCTGGAGCCTACCCCTAGGGGACTCGGGGCACAAGGTAGGGGACACCCTAGATGGGGTGCCAACCCATGGCGGGAAATTATCAGTATGAGCTTATAAAGTTTTTCCCAACACACTCAACACACTCTCTTGATTGTGCTGATATAAACATAACAAAATTAGGATTTGCAAGAAAAAAGGAACTCCTCCGCAAGAAGAGAATGGGAAACATGGGAGGACAACCATGACATAGCAGGAACCGTCTTAATAGGCTGCCCACTGCGGTGGACTTTGGTTCTTACCAATAACAAATGAATGGATGAGACCATATGAGCAAACCAACTTTATTCTCAAGCTCAAGGGAAAAACAGACACTTATATAGGGTGCTCAGTGCAGTCTTAAAAATAGTCTTGTCTAACAGCTTTTTTTCTAACAGCAGTTATGTCTCGAGTGTCTCTAACAAATAGCAGGCAAAAAAGTTAAGGCCAAACCAGTTAACACAGAGATGTCCTCTTATTCATATTTTATCAAAAGTAGAAGTTTTTTGTTTTTTTTATCAGAACAAGTTTGCAAGAACATTATGTTCTTATAGGTTCATCAGACTCATATGCTTGTTTCAAGGCTACTGAGAAACTTCTTAGAAGAATACACAGTCTTAAAAGACAAATATGTGGCATATTAAGCATATGATGATGAAAAAAAGAAGTGTCATGTCATGTCATCTAATGTTTGTCTATTACAAAATCAAAGTTAAAGGTTTGTTACCACACCGTGTAGAGGCATGGCCCCAAGGTGACCACTTTGATATTGATGCTCTGCAAGGAAACAAGCACATATTTCATGGACATCTAACCTAAAAGGGGTCATATAATAGTATCATGTCTCTTTAAAGAAAATATTTCCAGAACTGAGAATAAGTTGGAGTCAGAGCTGGCAGAAGGGCTGGATGAGGTTTGGTGGGAGGAAGTTCTGGAAAGAATACATTTTTCCTCCTCCTGTACTCCCCTGAATCAGATGCAACTTAAATTAGTTCATAGAGCTTACATGTCCAATGACAAATTAGCAAATATTTATATATTAGTCCCTTCTGTCCTTGCTGCAGTGTACAACCTCTCTTTTTTCCCCCTTTTTTTTCTGAAAGTCTTTTCAGTCTTAAGAATTGCCACATGAATAAGAGCCACTGTATATAGGTCTTATTATCATTTTATTTATTTTTTTTTGGGTTCTATGTGTATGTCATCATTAAATAAATTTAAACACTACACTGCCATTGCAGTATTATTAGCCCAATGGCATGGTAAATATGTAAATGACTCTGTGCTTCAGAATTTGAATTTTCAGAATTTATTCTTCATGCCTGTACAAACTGAGATGCTTCTGCTCACTTCTCGTGTGTCAGTTTGCCTTAGTGCTTGCGCTTTGAATGGTAAGTAGCACCCAGAGTTAAATAGAAGAGGGACTGCTGTTTCTCCTTGGCTTAGCTGACGTGCAGCGATTTTGTCTCTTATAACCTGTATGCAGCCAACTAACTGTTTTATGCAAAAACTAATTGTTTTTCACAAGGGCCTTTTGCAACAGAAAGGTATTCACCCAGACGATTGTGAGTTCGAATCCTGAAAACGTCTTAGCCATCCATGAGCAGGAGTCCAAGAGACTCCAAAACTAGCCATGCCGTCTGTGTGGAAGGGACGAGTGGAAATGTCACTCTTTATGTCAATCATAGAGCATCCTTATCAATTCACCTTACCATGGACAGAGTTTTTGATTTTTTGCTCATTCCAAAGTTCAGGAATAATGCAGAGTCCTCAGCTTGCAAGACCTCAACCTGAATAAATATCGATTCTTCCTGGAGGAATTTCTTCACAACTCTCAGGTAAGGAAAGACCATCCAACAGTAGCACTTACGATAACTAGCTTAACTATGCAGCTACATGATGTTTATGAATTTAAATGCTACTGATATGTATGGTGGTCTGGGAAATCCTGGCGGATGTCTCTGTGCCTACATTTTGTAAAACAGCCAAAAAGAATGAAAAATCATGTATGGAAATGAAAAATCACGAGCCTGAAAGTATGTTACAGTAGAATATATGTTACAGTAGTTACTGTTTTGTGTCATAGCAGCATTGGTTTCTTTTTGGTTGGAGCAGTTGTAGTTTCACGTCATGGACCCCAACAATAGTGTAAGTCCACCCCTGCCTACATGTATCAGTGGACAGGCAGTTATACCTAAACAGTCATATAGTGAATAGCCTTAGGACTGGTGCACAATCTATAGCACCAATCACTCTTAGGAATCCTATTTAAGATCATACTATCTTCTGATAAGCAACTATAAGTTCTGTATTGCTCGGCTGTAGCGGTGAATGGAGGGATGACTCCAGCCCCAATATTGCATACATGCAGAGTCCAGCCAAATCTTAGTAGTAAAAGCAGAGGTCATGGCTGGAAAAAAATAGTAAACCACACTAGTGGCACACAGTCACAAGCCCGCTCATTGGCTAGATGGTGGGGGATGTGAAATACCTGCAGGGGAGAACTCGACTTGGTGGGGAGAATGAGAGGTTAATGCTGCTACTGATCAACAACACAGAGAAAGTTTGTAGTGATAGTTTGTAGGTCGGCATTGCTAAAAAGGGAACGCCAGCTTGAAGCTGGTGGATACCACAAAGTTCCATAGCATATCACTAGATAAACACGATGTATAAAAAATACAGTATACTCATCTCGGCAATAGAGATTAGAGGAGAGCTTTGGGGAACAGTTTAAAGCTAGCTCTGACTGCCGCTACTAAGCTGACGTGCACAACGTGAGAAGAAGAAGCAGATGGCTGTATGACAGCAGTATTTACTGCAAATACTGTGTCATCCATCACTTTGTGACATTGTTGGAAGGGGGCACAACTACATATCCAGGTAATTCTCACTCCCCCTGGAGGTTAGGATTGGTGCGATGTAACACGAGGACTGGGGGAAGTGCTGGTATTTATATGCATGCCCCAAACATCTTCAGAAATAAATGCACAGAACATCACACAGCTTGGTTCAATAATAGACAAGCACACCACAATAGACAGCCATCCATTCTCTGTACTGCTTATCCTACACAGGGTCGCAGGGAGCCTGGAGTCTACCCCAGGGGACTTAGGGCACAAGGCCGGGGTGCCCTGGACACAGTGCCAACTCATCGCAGGGCCCAATCGCACACACACTGACACACCCATTCACACACTACAGACAATTTAGAGATGCCAGTCAGCCTACAGTGCATGTCTTTGGACTAGGGGAGGAGGAAGCCTGGAGGTGCGAGGCAAAGCAAACATGCTAACCACTAAACCACCCTGCCTCACCCTCCCAAATAGATGTGTATTTTGGTATTATTTGGTTTATTTCCTGAAAGAGCTCATCAGTAAAGTAGTTATTTATAGGCCAAACCTTCTATGGTGTCAGGAAAAGGAAATGAACACACACATGATTAACATTGTTGGCATGTGCTTGCATACACCAGGCACCATGCCAGGATTTCCAGTCAGTTTCTCCTACCTGGTTTTACACTGCCTTTATCAACAGTGCCATACCGCAATAATGGTAATAACCTGCTATCATATAATCTATAATTACTGTAAGTGAATTGAAAAGCATGAAACACGTTTTGTCACTGAATGATTCACACATAAGTGAATCTCTATTTGGGCCAGATAAACAAACCATTACCTGCCAATAAGGAGAGCAGATGTCCCTGAAGCTCATGTGATTAGTAAGAAGCGTAAGCTTACCTGGCTCCTCCCAGATGAGGAGACAGGATTAGAGGCATAATTTGAGCCAGATTAGGATTTCCCTGCACTGTGCACAATGCCACAGACGAGGAAAACATAAACATGCAAATAAATAAGGACATATTTCTGTAAGTAAATTGGCATTTTTAACAAAACCTTGCAGTAAAATTGAATGTGCTTGTCTCACGTATTGTGCTACTTTACTTCTGTGTTACTGCAAGTTTTGCATATAGCTTGAAGACTGCTTATTGCACTTAAAGGTATCGCAGCATGTGGATATTAAGATAGTCCTTAAGTAGTGAGGCAAAATTCTATTAACTATATAGAAATGTATATTGGTAGTTTAGCCTTAGAACTTAGCCTAGAAATCTAAGGCTAAATCTATTTATAATGGCACAAATCAGTTTAAAGTTTGAGACAGCTCTAAGAGTTGGCCAACAGCCCAGTAGACAGCTTCACTCTTGGTGAAACCTATGCTACAATCTGTATGCAGGTTTGAATCACGAAGAAGATGGTGCTCTCCTCCTCAGCTCAATATGTTCAATTTGATGAGCAACTGCTGCAACTGGGTTTCCAAACTGCAGCAACCCATGAGGTAAATGCTAGCAGATATAATCACAGTACTCTGTATTATTTGCACTGGTGTTGGGCTCGTTAGAAACACACTAGAGAGTAAAACAGTAAAAAACTCTGACACTGTCACTGCCAAGCTGCTACTGTTAAGCCAGAGAGCTGCTTAGTTCAGTTATAATGCCAAAATTAATAAATGTAGATTGTTTAATACTAGCCAGGAATTAGCGAGATGGACTGGTAATGTGCACTTCTTCTGTTTCTTCAGGAAAGTTACTGTGATAGTGGTTGGTCTTGACAAGGTTGGAAAGACGTTGTGCATCAGAGGGATGTTAAGAGGTAAATATCTCATATCGAACCATCTATATTAGCTTACTGTCTATAAATATTGATGGAGTTTACAATATTTTCTAAACCTACCATTTGTTTAGCTCCCCATGGAGAAGTGAGTCCTACTCATGGATGTGTCCGCTATGAGTTAAGGTCGGAAAACTTCCTGGTGAATTTGCTGGACTTGGGTGGAAGTCCTGAGTTTCGCTCATGCTGGAGAGAATACTATGGCGAGGCCCATGGAGTCATTTTTGTGGTGGACTCCAGTGATAGACACAGAATGAAAGAGGTCAAAGAGCTTCTGGTAGACATGCTGAGACAGCCTAGAGTGGCTGGAAAGCCCCTGTTAGTGTAAGCCTTCATTTAGATACCCTTTATATGTTTAAATGCTCTTTAAAATGATTCTTAAAATTAATGGTATAAGTGGTTTCCTCTGCATGCAAAGGAAATCATTTCCGCAGACTGTTCTTCTTTACAGATTAGCCAATAAACAAGACAAAATGAATGCCTTACTGGGAAGTGAACTGATTGAGGTCCTGTCCCTGGAGAAGCTGGTCAATCAGAGCCGGTCTCTGTGCCACATTGTGAGTAACGTACTGGGTTATGACAAAATGCAGTATGTGGCCAGAAATCCAAATATCTCTCGAGTAATACCTGTAATGATATTTTATATACTGATATAATATACCTAATTTGGGGCTTTTTATTATTTACATTGCATGAGCAAATGTATGAATAATAAAGTTTTTGTCCCATAAAAGGAGCCATGCTCTGCCTTAATGGACCTGCGTCGATGGTCAGACAGGAAGACATTGCGAGGCCTCAGGTGGTTACTACGGGCTGTGTGCCTCGACTACCCAGATCTCTGTGCCCGTGTAGCCAGAGATGGTGGAAGGCAACCAGGACTAGAGGAGAGAGAAAGGAAAGGGAAGGCAGAAAAAAGTCAGAAGAAAAACAAAGTTCAAAGGTGCCTTTTGTGTTTAAAGATGCTCTCAAATTCAAATTTTACTGATCACACACACAGCCATACACAGTATGACGTGCAGTGAAATGCTCTTGACGACTGTCTGTGACATAAAAATAGAATTTACGTAAACCGTATACAAGTAGAAAAGGAAAACTATAAAAATATGATATAAAGTATATGAAAGATAGATAGCAGCAACAGTATGGACTATATTTGGAATAAAGTGCAGATGTATGCAGTTGTATGTGCAATGAGATACTGAGGTAGAGGGTAGCACGGGTATATTATCAGGAATGTAGGGGGTGCGGGTGTAGTGCAAACAAATCCAAGGTCTAGTTCTAGGTGTTTCCCTGGTTCAGGGCCCGAGAGGCCTGTGGGAAGAAGCTCTTCCTCATTCTCTCTTTGTTGGCCTTCAGGGAGCGGAAGCGCTTTCCTGACCACAACGGAGAGAAGAGTCCATTGTTTGGATGGCTGAGGCCCTTCACTATCTTCCTGGCCTTGGTCCAGCACCACTTGCTGTAGATAGACTGCAGGTCAGGGAGCCCAGTGTAGATGATACACTCAGCTGATCGCACCACCCTCTGGAGAGCCCGATTTTTCTGCTTGGGGCTGTTCCCAAAGGCTGTGATGCTTCCCATCGGGAAGGTGTAAAAGTTCCTTAGCACCTCAGAGAGCAGTTTAAAGACCTTTAAGTATCTAAGGTGGTGAAAACACTGACAAGCCTGCTTCACCAGGGTGTTAATGTGACAAGATCAGAACAGGTCCTATGTGAAATGAACACCAAGGTACTGGAAACAAGAAGAGTCTTATAACAGGCATTGCTAGGATTTGAACCCAAGCGCTCCTATTTCCTAGACAGGCACTTTAACTAACTAAGCCACAGGGCTACTTATTTTAAGGAGCCTTGTTCAATTGGCAGATAATTTTGCTAATTTTTAGCATTTGGTTCTTTAAAAAACAAAAGCAAAATTCTCTAATTATATAAAATTACAAATTATTATAGCTTGAAATTAGTAAAATAATTGTCCAGAAATAGGTATAATAATCTTATTTTGGGTTTATTGAAATCTTATAATAGTAAAATACTAGAATATAGAAGTGCGACTATATTCAAGATCATTTCACTTGCTAAGGTGGCATTTTTTGCAGTATGTAATAAAGGTGTTGGTATCTGCAGATTTAAAGCCAGTAACACAGACGTTGGCCAAGCACAGTGCCCTCTGGAGGAAGAACAGAAAAGTAGGAGCCATCTACAACCGATTATTCTGAAGGTAAGTTAAAAACACACACACACACACACACACACACACACACACACACACACACACACACACACACACACACACAGAGTTCTGTATGTAGAGTTTTTTTTTTTTTTTTTTTTTTTTTTTTTTTTTTTTTTTTTTTTTTTTTTTTGCTTTAAACTAGGCTATACAATCTGGTTATAGGAGAATTCCCTTCAAAAGAAACTGAAGAAAAAGAAGCTGAAAGTTAAGATTAAAGCAATAAGTGTGAAAAAAGGGAGCAAAAATGAAGAAGTAGATACCGAACAGAAGGAAGAAGAAGCAGAAGGAACTAACGCAGATCAGGATGGTAACAGTCAAAAGGAGAAAGCCAGTCATGAACTGGTGCCACAAAGAAGTGGGAGGCTGAAACCCAAAGCAAAAGTGGAGACTTTGGATCATCCAGAGTCCCAGGAGTCCAAACCCTCTAAAGGTATTCTGCTCAATATAACACTTTAGAATCATTTCACGTAGATAATAGGCAATGATGGGCTGACTTCATTTTCATACTGCTACAGCAGGTAATGGACAAAACAAGAAAAAGAAAAAAGTGGTGACAGGAAAGCGAAAGAACAGGATAAACACAGAAGAAATTCCTGTAAATTATAGACAGCCTGCTGATCTCTCTGCCACTTTTGGTAAGTCGCATTGAATATACACTGTCTTGGATAAAAGCACAATTCCAGTCAATCACAACTCATTCACCAAAAAAATGCAAAGAAGGAGATAAAGACAAAAAAAGAGAGAGAAAACAATATGCTGGTCATGGGATTGTATTCTTTCATGGTGAAACTGTACCATTGCCAAACCTTGAATCATCTGCATGTGAAACAACCGTGAAACCTAATAGCTCTGGATCGCAATCACTGACACTTGCCACAGTTAAAAAGAGCTCTTTAGTAGCTTGCAAATGACACCAGCCCCACTAACTACATTGCCCTAGAATGAGGCTGCAGAATTCAGTCATTTTAGCCGACTTTGGAGCTCCATTTATGGCTAAAGTCTTCGTGGCTGACCTCGGTGCACTCTCCTGGGCTTACTCCCTTGCCTCATCCTCATTGTAAACAAATGCTTGTAGACAAGTACTCAGCAGTAGCTACCACTATTAGTGCTAGTTTGTAGCTGTTATAACATAGGATAAAAAAAAATGTAGTCACCGATATAATGGATAATCTGTGATCTAGTCTTAGACTGTCATGTCACCAGCTATGTAGCTAAAACAGTTGAGTGCAGTTATACGTTAGTTAGCTAGCATGTGTAGCCACATGGCCCACCACAGCAGATTTCATTAACAGAGTTACGTTTACTTAGCTAACATACATTAGCTGAAAGCAAAGATGCTATGTGATGTTATCATTGTCGATGTGGTGAAACTTTCTGTGAGGAGACACTGATTTAGCATTTTTGGGGGGACTATATCTAAATCATTAACTACATTAATGGTTCTTTACTTAAAACCTGTACAGGGCGTATAAGCACTTTTCTTATTTAAGTAATTACAGGCTTTGACAGTTTTTTTATCTGTCGAACTGTATTTCACTTTTGGCTGTATGTCCTAATTCAGCCAACATGACTTTCAGTGGGTTTTCCTAGACCACCACACAAGTCAAATTCTTGGGTGAGCATCTCTGATCTAGAATCTCAGCAGAATAAATCATCTAATTTGCCTGTTTCCTGGTAGATCTTTACAGAAAAGCCATTTTGGCTCTAAAAGCCCGACAGGATCAGAGTTTGGTGCCAGAACAGTGAGAGGACTGGAAATGCAATGGCAGATGACACAGATCAAAGACCTGTACAGAACATTTCGTGAAGGTACTGGAGCACAGAACCACCATCTTTAGGCATCTTCATCAAGACCTCTATCTCCATCATCTATCTATGAAACCCTGGAAATTCTGCTTTTAACAGACTGGTGTCTCTCCTCTCCAAAAAATATTGAAAAAGCATTTTTTTTTCAAGAACCAGTAATATAATTTGTTGCTGTTATTGCTGGTGTGCATCCCACTGAGCCATTTAAAACACTTTCTTTTTAAGTAATGTTGAATTGTAATCAAAATGTATGCTTTCTTCTGGTATCAACTTGTGACATGTATGTTCACTTTGGTGAAATAAATTATGCAAATAATACTTTATATCATGCTTTCTAACGTTCTGCGACATAAATGACTTCTAACCTGCTAAAAATATATGCTCTTTTTTCATTTTAACTCTTTATTCATATTATTATACACTGGGTCATGTCATACATATGGTCATATGTAGATTAGCAGATATGGCAGAAACACTAAATTATAGCAACCTCCTATTTTATTTTCAATCACCAATTTCAGTGAACAATCCCATTTTAGGGGGGTATAGTGGCTTGTTTGTTATTATAGTTTATTTACTTGATTTATTTAGATTATTTATATGATTTTTTTATGTTTCACCCTGATGTTAATATAGCCTATCTGAACAGAAGACATAAGCTACATTTATTATTGTTATTATTATTTTTATTATTCAAATCATCTACTGCTAAGATGAACCTTTCTGGAAAGTTTTTGTTCAAATAAAAAAAAGGATCATGCGCCTCCTGTTTGTATGTGTGTTTAGAGGACATTACCTGTGCAACCTGAACAATGTATTCATATTCTATTACGTTCCTAATGGCTAGATAGATTTAATAGATTTAATTTCAAGGACAGTTCTCCAAATGTCTCAAGAACTCAGAACAACCATAAGCTAAATATTGGCAACCCGTAGGGGCTGTGAATTGACAACTTGTCCAATAGTAAGGGATTTGGGATTGAGCTATAACGTTCCCTCAAAGCTATGGCAGTCTCAAGGTTAGCTCATGAGCATTTTTTAGAGAGAATATGTTAAGTGCAGTTCAACACAGGTTCAGTGATCCTGGGATTGCTGGGGTCTGGGATTGCTTTTCAAAACTGTCATTAACCCATCCTCATTGACCTTCCCTTATCACGTAACCTTTGGTAAATCCTTCTCATCATCTTAAGGACTTTTTTAAAATGACATTTATTTTGTTAAATTTATTAGATGACCATTTACATGGCCAAGTCTTAGAATCAATTAAACTGCAGACATCAAGAGCAGAATTAGCTCATATTGCATCCAGAGAACTCTAGAGAAGTCTTTAAATTACCTAAATATAATTCAGTTCACTATGTAAGAGAGAACAGATCCGGAGGTGGAGTATCTCTGTTTACTCATGGTGATTATGAATTTAAAATTAGGGATGATTTTTCTCTAAAGTCAGATAGAGCTGAGGTGGAATCTGTATTTGTAGAGCTCTCTGGTGTCTCTAGGGGAAAGCATGTTATTGTTGGTGTTATTCACTGACCACCTGATTCTAGCCTCAAGGATCTTTTTTCCATACTCCTGATTTTGTTATATTTTAGGTGATTTCAATATAATTTTTAAAAAATAAATTAGATACCCTCACTGGGGATTTTCGTAATATTCTTTATTCTAGTTTCTTTCTTCCTCTTTTTCATAAATCTACACGAGTTAAAGAGAATTCAGCAACTTTGATTGATAACGTTTTAACTAATTCGTTAAGTGAAGGAATGAAATGGGGTCTTGTATTTAGACTTGTCAGATCATTTCCCCGTATTTCATTATTCATTAATCGAGGTTAATAGAGCTGAACATACCAAAAAAATATGGCAAAAGAGAATTATGAGCAAGTCAAATATTTCGGAATTTAAAGATATGCTTGCTAGTAGTTCATGGGATGATCTATATGAGGAACATAATGCTGATTTTGCATATCAGAACTGTATGAGAGTTATCAGCTCTAGTTTTAATGACTGCTTTCCAACTGGCAGTTCTATCAAGAAATACAGTCAAGACTTCAATAAGCCTTGGTTTACAGTTGGTTTCCTATCCATTTGGCATAGGTCAAAAATTTAAAGAATTTTTTGTTAATATTGGTTATGAATTGGTTAATCAAAATTCTGCTTATCATGGTAAACCATTGGATTATATACCAAGAAATTTTCCTATTATTTTTTTAAGCAGCTTGAAGGGGCTTTGAAGAAATAACTGACATAATCTTCAGCTGGTCATGGTAATATTTCTGTATTCCTTGTCAAGCAGGTGAAACAATCTTTATTGCAGCCACTTGTTCACATCTTTTCTTTATCTTCGAAAACAGGCGTAGTGCCAGAGGATTTAAAAGTAGCTAAAGTTATTCATCTGCTTAAAGCAGATGATCCACGATGTTTTACTAACTATAGTCCTATATCTATTTTGCCATGTTATTCAAAAACATTAGGAAAAAAATTATATACAAAAGGATTCTTTTTCATCTAGATTCTAATTCAATTCTTTATTCAGAAACTGGTATGGTTTCCAGAAAAAAATCACTCCACTTATATGGCTCTGCTTCACTGGATGGACAATGAATTTACTTGTAGTATTTTCATAGACTTGCCAAAAGCTTTTGATCCAGTTAACCATCATATTTTACTGGAAAAGCTGTATAAATATGGTTTTCATGATACTACATATGAGTGCTTAAAACATTATGTCTCCAATAGAAAACAGTTTGTTTGTGTTAAGGGTTGCTATTCCAACAAAGCCAGACTACTCTGTGGGGTTCCTCAAGGGTCTATTCTTGGACCATTATTATTCCTTATTTATATAAATGATTTATCTAATGTCTCAAATATCCTTACTCCAATGATGTTTGCAGATGATACAACCCTAGTTCTCTCTGATTAAGAATACGAATATTGGTTTAACTGCTTATGCTATATGGTTTAGATTACATAAATTATCTTTGAATACAAAAAAATCATATTCTGAGGATTTATCTAAAATTACAGTTGAGTCTGTTGAGATGCCTCAAGTGTCAACAGATTAGCAAAAAAAAAAAAAAAATAAATCTGTTGCTATAATAAAGTGGGTTAGTCATCTTGTTACCACAAACTGTCTTCTTACTCTTTATTATAGTCTAATTTATCCCTATCTTTCATATTGTAATATAGTTTGGGCGAGTACTTTTCCTACTACTCTCCATAAAATTTCGGATTCTTGCAAACCAACAAAGGATCGTGACCCGATCAGAGTCGTTTTCATTTATAAGATACATTTAAGTGAAGAGAATATTCCTGAGCAATTCAAGACTTACTTTAAAGCAAATTCACAGGTCCATTCTTACTCAACCTTCAGAGTTTCATTTTTATAACTTTCTCACTTGTAGAAGTCAATTCTCGATAAGATTTAGGGGTATCAAATTATGGAATGGCTTTTCCCACCTGGTTAAAAAAAAAAAAAAGTTCGCCTATAATATGTTATAAAAGATGTATTATGTGTTATTTATTTCATTTATAGTGATATGTATTAGTATTATTGTTCAGGTGTATAAACCAATATCCCCTTCATGTTACCTATACATGTTTACACACACACATTATACTCATTATAGATGAACACACACATGTATGCACATATACACACTGACATGTACATATACACATTTCTGTAGTTCTATTTTTTTGTCGTTATGATATATATTGTTGTTATTAGTTTAGCATTCTGATGTAGTTGTATGCTAATTTAGCATTTTCTAGCACTCTGTGAACATGTAACACTGATTAAGCCCTCGCAGGTTTGTGCCTCTTCCTGCTCTGTATATTTGTATTCGCACTACTTTCCTTTTTGTGTATTTTTAATGGTGCAAGATAACAATAAAGAAAGAATAAAGAAGAGAAAGAACTCCCCACAGCAGTCCCTAGCCGGGACTGAGCGAGGCCGCGCTGGCGTGCCGCCATGTTTGATTCTGGAGAGCTCCTCCCCCTCAGCATCTTCATGAGGACAGTGAGGAGAGCGGACACACACAGCGGCTTATAGACGGAGCTGGACTTCTGGCAGTCTTGACCGAATATGGCGTCGCCGAGGACAGTAACCATCGTCGCTCTTTCTTTTGCACTGGGCCTGTTTTTCGTCTTCATGGGAACGATTAAACTTACACCGCGGTTAAGCAAAGATGCCTACAGTGAAATGGTGAGTGTGTGTGTGTGAGAGAGAGAGATAAACTGCAGCTGCACCTGGACCACAAATCCTGCGCCTCTATTTGTCTTCCTGTGGTCCTGTGGTCCTTTTTTTTTTTTTTTGTTGCATTGGTCGGTCATAGATAAGGATTTTCATTCATTTGTTTTATTACTGGTTAGCTGCAAAAATACACACACACACACACACACACACACACACACACACACACACACACACACACACACACACACACACACACGTCCCTGTAGTTTACGGAGAAAGGGAAATCTGAGCACTGTATGGTAGAATTAGCTGCAGTGCAAGTCGACATCTTAAAGTCCTTGCTAGTGTAATTATATAAAGCCATAGTGAATACAGTGCTGCTTCCGGAAGCGCATTACTCCACGGTGCTCTTCACACACACACACACACACACACACACACTCATCCCACACAGACCTGTGCGCTTTCTGCACCAACCCATTGTTTCATATAGAGCTTTGAGGCCAGGAGCTACATCCTACAGCACGGTGTCAGTCCCTATACTGTAATACATGTCACAGCAGGACATTAGTCTGTGGTTGGTGGAGTTACACTGTGCACATTATTCAGGGGTTTATTCAGCTACAGTGTGACTGCATCCGCGTTGTGTTGGAAATGTGACGCCTTCAATGGCGGCGCCTTCGAGCAAATTCTGTGGTGCACCTGCAGCTGCAGCTGAAGCGACCCTGCTCTGGAGTTCAGATTTCACTCGTTTTTGTGCTACACAACACACAGTGTATATATTAGTCTACTGAATGATGATAGTGTTATGGTAATGCACATTATGGTCATGCATTATGCTATTGTGGAGTACACATTAGCTTTTTGGATGTGTGACCCACACAAGAGAGTTAAAAGAAAGAAGAAAAAAAGAGTCTGGACTCCATTTCTTAGAGGAAGGAGCGTACGGCTGAGTTGTGGGTTGAGGATTTTACCCAGCTGTAGTTCTTTGTCTGGTTTTCTGATTATTCCTGTCTTGGGATTTGCAGCAACCTTCCAGTCACAAGAGCAAAATGTTAGTCAAGGAGCTGTTACTAACAGTTTATAACCAGTGCAGCTCTGACCCTTTTGAAAAACAGGTTTTACTGTTTCAGTACTTCAGTTATATTTACAGCAGCTACCAGCTCTATAAACGATGTCATCTTCATGCTGCTTTTGTGCTCCTGTTGCTAAATTCCGTGTTTCTGTTCACTTTTCAGAAAAGGGCATATAAGAGTTACGCAAAGGCTCTGCCAGGTTTGAAGAAGCTGGGCATCACCTCAGTGCTCCTGCGCAAGATCATCGGTACTGTCGAAGTGGCGTGCGGTGTGGTCCTGACGCTCGTGCCCGGGAAACCGAAGGACGTCGCAAACTTCCTGCTGCTGCTGGTCATGCTAGCTGTGCTCTTCTTTCACCAGCTAGTTGGCGACCCTCTGAAACGCTATGCCCACGCACTGGTGTTTGGCATCCTCCTCACCTGCCGCCTCCTGATCGCACGCCAGAGTGATGACCGACCTGAGAGAGAGGAACGGCGAGAAGAACAGGTCAATGCTCAGGAAAAGAACAAAATCAAAGTTTCTTAGCTTCTCCCTTTCTGACTGTAGGAAATGCAAAACAATGCGGACATTTCCTGAATATCAGATATGGCGCGACACACAAAAGATTGTCGCCAGAAAAAGGTGAATTACATTCTTTATGCCCGTACGAGCTGTCCAGCCGTACAGTTCTTTTAGCCCTCAATTTACAAACCTTGTCCTAAACACTCCATAAGAGTGAATAGTCCGAGTACGATTGCCCTTGTTAACCCCTGCTGTCTTTTTAAACTTGAATTTATGTAATACTGCCCTGTGTAATGCTAATATTATTATTACACCATTACCATCAGCTTTAAGGGCCAATTCTTCTTATTATTCCCATAGTGACTGTTTCCGTTTCGGACGTAGCATAGTATAGACACACAACGGTTTCTTGATTGCAAAATATCAACTATAAAAAATGCTCGTCATTAGATAAGAGAAATAAACAACATCTTGCAAGACATTTTAACACCGATGCATTGCGAAAGATTTAGGATTCTGTCTTTTCTCACAGTAGGCTGTCAGACTATTTCTGAGCATGATACTCCAGTGGTTGCTCTGTTACAGACAAGCCACAACATGACGAAACTGTATCTGTTTTATGTGTGTAAACGATTTGCTGTTTTGTGGTAGTACCTGAATTATTTTGAATTATTGATTTTTTTATTATTATTATTATTATTATTATTTTTTTTATAAAAGAGACAATTTCCCTAGTGTTGCTTTCCTGTTTCTTTTACCACACTCGATTTGGTAACTGTCACTTATAAAAGTTCAATAAAGATGTCCTCACCCTTCAAATCTGTACTCACCTTATTATTATAAACCACTGATCTCAGTTTTAAGTAAAGGGGTCTCCATTTAAGTAAAAGGGAATTTAATCTTAATTAAAAATGGGCAGGAAAGGCTTAAATGTTCAGGAGATAAAATGTATGTGGATCATTGTAACCCACAGACAAGCTGACTAGATCCAAACAGGCTCAAGGTCACGACTAGGTCAAAATGTCCGAAATAGCTTTTCTTAAATGGCTTCCTTCCTATTTGTCATACAGAGATGCTAATTACATATTCATGTTCGGGAACACAACAACTCTCTAGCTATCTACGATTTATGCCACTGGTCCATCCTTCTGTGTGTCTGTCCGAGATCTTAGCATGATATCTCAAGATATCTCAGGTCTGTAGGATTTAAATGGAATTTTCAGTATAACCAGAGGATGAACTGATTAGATTTTTGGAAGTGGTCAAAGTCACAGCCAATGTAATAGTCTGAAATAGTTTTTCTTCAATAGCTTCCTCCCTGTTTGCCAGTCATGTCCTGTTTCCTTGAATGTTATTACACGTTCATGTTGAGACGCTCAAGGCCCATTTTCTGGCTATCCCTGATTTTTTTTGTTGGAAGTATTTTTTAAAGGTATTTCATGCATGCAATTTTGTAACATGTTGGCTATTCACGCTGCTGGCATTACGTTTTGCTTGTTGTATGTTGTAGCTGTTACTCTAAAATGGACTGCATAATCTGAAATATGAAATATGAAAACGCGTTTTCAAAATGTTTTCCGATTTTGTTCAAAAAGAGAGCACTGAAATATCACATTACATCCTGTCCTGCTTTATTCCTTACTTAACAACCACCCTGAAGTTGATTACTGTCCAATAACAGCACATCTCCAAGTGTTTTATTCCTTTTTATGCCACTGTAATTTGCCAATTTTTGTAATTTCATTTTTACTATTTAATTCACACTATTTATCCATTTATAATTCTGTTTAATGTTGTGGAGTGTCCACAAAACAAGTTAATTCCTCTTATAACTAACGTTATATAAGTCATAAGCAGTCATTCCGTTAATAAGAGAAAAAAATCCAGCTTGTTATTTTCCCAAGAAGCCATAAAAGACTTTGCCATGTTGGAAAACTGATTGTAACAAAGAGGGTTACCATATCAACAGTTGCACGTTTCTTTTTTAAAATCCGTTTATGTGGAGTATCCACCATACGCCTCCCTGTATGTAAGTTGTTAGTATAGAAATAATAATGCTGTAGAACTAGCGCATTTATAGAAACCGTGTAACTACTGTCCAAGCTGTGCTGTCATAGAAGCTTAATCAACACCTTCTGACCAATCGGAATAAAGCGTTCAGCAGCACTGGTATAAACTGTTTTAATGACTAACTGAAATACATCGGTTTCATTTTCTGTGTTCATCCATTGATTGTAGTCTCTGTCACTTAGTCAACTATTTCTGTGATAAGCATGTTTGAAAAGAGGGTGTGAGACATGCCGTAGGAGCTCCCACCAGTTTCCAATCCCTGTTTATTCACATATCTCTGCTGGCCAATCACTGAGGAGGTGGGTGGGCAGTTTGGATGCTTCGGATTTAGAGTTGCCGTACCCCATCCGACGTGTATTTTCGCCATCACAAGCCTGTTCAGATGCAAGAATAGGTGAGCCTGTACTCTGTACGATGAGAGACGTCTCTACTGCTCACAACTGCAGACCTCGATATCTTAACAAAGTGGTAGAAATGGCTTCACAAACATCCTCACACTGTATGGTGCTTCATGACGCAAGTGCACATACTCCAGGACTCTCTACGGTTTAATGCCAATGATGCCCCTAGTCTCTTCAGTCTTAAAAAAAAATGCTAGTAGTTATTGTTCAGTTTACACAGTTTAATGTGGAAATACGGCAAAAGAAAAGGAGTGGCCAAAGAACACGGACATGGAGGATGCTTTTGCCACGACCATGACCATGTGTGTGTTATACACTCATTATTTCACTTACAAGTAAGCAGATAAAAGAATTCATTCCAAGTGTGGCCTTTGCGTTTGGAATCTGTTGCTGTTAACTCGCAATGTGAAGTCCAAAGAGCTGACACTGCCAGTGAAGCAAGCCATTAGCCTGAAAAATCAAAACAAACTCATCAGAGGGAGAGCGAAAACATTAGGTGTGGCCCGTGCATGGTGCACCTTTCTGGGGATTAGTTGTGGTTCCGTGAACATCCCACCTGCATATTATCAACCCACTTGTAGTGACAGGGATGTTTAAGGGCTTTGCTATGGCTCTGTAGCTTTTTCCATTCGGGTGTTGTTTCATAATGTTGTCCCTGGGAATTTTAGTACGTTCCTTCACCATGATGGGTACTTGTCGCATAAAATCTTCCCAACTAATATCTTTAATAAAGACACCTGGTACAATTTGCCCAAGAACATTTATTTTTGCAGCATTTATATCAAGACGTTATAGCAACGATTTACTTTTATGTAACCTTTACTTTAAGAACGAGATTCACATTGAAAATTTTCAACATCGCATTTATACATTTTCTTTTTAGGAATTACAAGTTAATGTTCAGGTTCTGCTTGACTCTAATTTCACTCAATAACAGAGAACTGTCCTGTAGAACAAATACAAAGATTCCTTCAGTATGAAGATCAGGACTAATATGCTGGCTAATATATGTATACAATATAATAGGTTAATATACAGTCAGGTCCATAGGTATTTGGACAGTGACACAATTTTCGTAATTTTGCCTCTGTACTCCACCACAGTGGATTTGAAATGAAGCAATCAAGATGTTACTTGTGAAAGTGTAGACTTTCAGCTTTAATTCAAGCGGTTTAAAAAAATATTGCATTAATCATTTAAGAATTACAGCTATTTTTACATAGTACCTTCATTTTCACAGGCTGAAAAGTATTTGGACAAACTAACAATCATAAATTTTAGGATTATTTTTAATACTTGGATGCAAATCCTTTGCAGTCAATGACTGCCTGAAGCCTGGAACCCATGGACACCCCCAAATGCTGAGTTTCCTCCCTGGAGATGCTTTGCCAGGCCTTTACTGTAGCTGCCTTCAGTTGTTGCTTGTTTGTGGGTCTTTCTGCCTTCAGTTTTGTCTTCAGTAAGTGAAAAGCATGCTCAATTGGGTTGAGGTCAGGTGACTGACTCGGCCATTTAAGAACATTCCATTTCTTTGCCTTAAGAAGCTCTTCGTGGTATGTTTGTGTCATTATCCATCTGTACTGTGAAGCGGCGTCCTATCAGTTTTGCAGTATTTGACTGAATCTGAGCAGAAAGTATAGCTCTATACACCTCAGAATTCATCCTGCTACTTCTATCAGCTGTCACTTCATCAATAAACACCAGTGACCCAGTTCCATTGAGAGCCATACATGCCCATGCCATAACACTGCCTCCACATATTTTTACAGATGATGTGGTATACTTGGAACATGAGCCTTTCCTTTCCTTTTCCATACACTTCTCTTCCCATCATTCTGGTACAGGTTAATCTTGCAGCAGAACTGGTCAGGCTTTTTTTTAGAGTTTTTTTTTTTTTTTTTTAAAGTATATTCTGGCCTTTCTGTTCTTGAATGTTACCAGTGGTTTGCATCTTGAGGTAAACCGTCTGTATTTACATTTGTGAAGGGGTCTCTTGATTGTAGACTTTGACAATGATACACCTACCTTCTCCAGAGTATTCTTGACTTGGCTAGATGTTGTGAAGGGGTTTTTCTTCATCAAGGAAAGAATCTGCATTCATCCGCTTTAGTTGTCTTCCATGGTCTTCCAGGCCTTTTGGTGCTGCCGAGCTCACCAGTGCATTCCTTCTTTTTAAGAAAGTACCAGATTGCTGATTTGGCCACTAATAGAGTTGCTGCTATCTCTCTGATAAGTCTGTTTTGTTTTTTCAGCCTAATGATGGCCTCCACTTGTATCGACACCTCTTTAGACCACACAGTGAGAGTTCCCATTGAACAGCTACCAAATGCAAATTCAACAGTTGGAATCAACTCCAGACTTTTTAATCTCCTTAATTTGTCATAAAATAATGAGGAAACAGGCCACACCTGGCCATGAACCCGCTTATCAGTCAGTTGTCCAATTACTTTTGAGCCTGTGAAAATGGAAGGACTATGTAAAAAAATGGCTGCAATTCCTGTAATTCCATTTTGTAAAACCCCTTGAATTGAAGCTGAAAGTCTACACTTCAATCACATCTTGATTATTTCATTTCAAATCCATTGTGATGGTGTATAAGAGGCAAAATTATGAAAATTGTGTAACTGTTCAAATACTTACGGACCAGATTGTACATGGCACCAGCAGTCATAAACAGCGGATAGAGAGCTTGTGGGCAGTAATGAGAAAACAGCACGTGCAGGACTGGATGAAGCGTTTCTAGCAGTTGAAGGATTCTAGATTGTTTAACTGGTCATTTTTTGGTCAAACAGCTAATATTATTTATCTTTTTAAACATCGAGGTGATTATCTGTTGACAAATGTCTGCACGTGACAGAGATGGGGCAATTGTGATAGGATTGTAATTGTTTGCAGGTGCACATACACAAGAAATGTTATTGGTACTCGTCTTTCCGGTAGCTAATTCTGCTGTGTCAGCCATGGCCTAGTGTGCTACACAATTTTGCAGTGTTTGTGCGTGTGTGTGTCTGTGTTCCAATGCTTTTGCCTACAAGTTACCCAGGTGTGATTTTGAACCTGAGTATGAAAAAGTGAACAGCAAAGTCACCAGTGTTACACATCTGTAATATGATGCCAGGACTGTGACACCAGTGATATTTTTGAAATGGAGGATTATTCAAAATGGCTGACACATGAGAGAAAACGCTGTCTTGCTAAAATGTCAGTCATCAATTATAGACATTTATACAAATGCTGAAACTAAATTGTAACACCAGTGACAGGCAGAAATTATTGCCATCTAAAGTACCAAATAACAGATTTATGAAAAAACAGGGAGAATCTCCTCACACTGACATTTTGACACAGGAAGTACTTTAAAAGAATATGGTCCAACATATTAAAATGCACTTAGGTGTTCCAGTAAAACCAGTGACAAAATATTTGGACAAAAACATTTTGAAAAATAATTTTAATATTTTACAATATCTCAATTATACATTAAAATAACCTCATTATACATTGTAAAAAGACAATTCCTCCAAACTGTTTTGTGATTTCGACTGCAAATAATTTTTTTTTTTTTT